>JXCR01147864.1:255555-352179 GCA_002079205.1 Phalaenopsis hybrid cultivar | reverse complement strand
GGGGGGGGGGGGGGGGGGAAGGGTAAAGTTGATTAGACTGACACCAAGTAGGATCCCACAGTTCTCTCATTCTAGTACCACTATTTTTTTTTGAATTTACTTAGTCTAAATAAGTGGTTAAATTCATTTAAACCTGGGAGATCTTGTTCGTAAGTGTAGGTTACCTCATCCGAGGAACTCTCGTACATTCAAAAAGATGTATTATGTTGTTTGTTATTTTTGAAAGTGTTGTTTAATTTTAAAAGAAGTTTATCTTAATTTTGAACAATTGTTGTTTTGGCCTTTGAAAAGTGTTTCAATCAAGCATGCATAGTACACTAAAGCAGTAATGATATTCAGAAATAAAATGACAATACATAAAATGAAAATACATATTTGTTATCTTTTGGCTGCTCCCGCTGAAATGTTAACATTTATAATCATGTATACATTGCAAAGTAAGATAAGTGTTACATGAATATGTAGTATTCAAGCCTTAATGGTTTAAGTTCAAAAGAGACCACAATTCTTAACTCGGTGGGTCCCTAAAGGTCTTAAGGATGATTTTCTTGAACAAAGCATCATAATTTCAGTTGTTCTTTGAAATATCCAACAAATTTTAAAGTGTTCGGTGCATAGCCCTAAACAACTCTTAAGAATCCTTTAGACTCTCTTAAGTTCATTTGAACTTATTATGTTGGTTACATATCACTGTGAGGTTTGTTAAGTTTAAGCTATGCTCAGTTTTATATCTCAATTAACCCATGAGAAAGCGGACGAACAAGCAAAGGAGTCTGGTGAAAATTTGGCAGAGTTTTGTTAAGGTTTTAGTACACTTCCTTATTTGGCCGTGGAAGTTCCATCATTTATAGAGGAGGTTTTGGTGGCCAATTCGACATGTTATGGTGGCAAGGTAGCCTCATAGATGGAGGGAAAAAAGTTTGTGCTGGACAATTGGATTGAGCCAGCTCTGGTGACTTGAATTTTTGGTTTATGCCATTTGGACCCTCTCGGGCATGGGGTTTTTGGAGACTGAGGTGGCCGAATGGCCAAGTTTATGTCACCTTTGAGCTTAGGAAGGTCATAGGGACCAATTGGTTAGCTTAATTTTGTTTTAGGTAGGCTTTAAGGTGAAGAAGCAAGAGAAAAATGGAGTTTAGGCTAAGTGAGCTAGGTTGGGTATAATCTTTCAGTCCAGTTGTTAAGTCTGATCCCAAAGTGGTTAGAGTGCTTGGGCTGACCATAAGGAATGTTTGGGTGAGGTCATATGGCTATCTTGGTCATGAGGCAAAGGTTTAAATGTATTACGAAGAGGGAAAGTCCAAGAGAAGGAGGGAAAGGTAGTGCTCAACTTCTTCTACCATTTTTAGCAATTTTAATTTTATATGTCCATGGAAAGCTCCATGGGACATGCCATGCCATGGGAAACTTTCACGCGAAAGGAAATTTATTTTTATGAAGTTTTTGGGGAGAAGATGCCATCATGCTCAATTTGGATAAAACTGCATGTGTATGCATAGTTTGGTTGTCATGATGCCCATGATGAACATTTAAATCAAAGTGGGATGATGAGGAAGGGATTTTATATCATTTGGACTTAATTTAGGCCATCTAAAATCAATGTCATGGGCTTTTGAAAATCCATATGGGTATGGGCTTTTAAAATACATGAATGATTTAAAATGAAATTAGCGATGAGCTAATCAAGATGGGCTATGGTTTGATTGAAATTGATTTTGAACATTGAAAATGCGTAGGTTAGGAGTCAATTTGGTGAAAATTGGGTGTCAATTTGATCAATTGGGTGCAAATTGGGGATAATGGGCCTTTTGGGGGCAATTTGAGAAATTTAGGAAATTTTGGTGGATTTGGGCATGATTGAAGACATTGTGTGATTCAAATTGATTTTGGGGACATTTAGAGTGAATTTGGGTATTTTAGGAAATTTTGGAGTAATTTTGGAGATTTTGGGGAATTTAGGGTGCAAAATTGGGATTTTGGCATTAAATTGGTCAATTTGGTCAAATTGGGTTCATTGGGTGGTTGGGATTGGTTTTGGGGAGGTTTGAAATTATTTAGAAGGTTCTAGGAATTTTTTGGATATGAAGGTTGTTTTGGTAATTTTTTTCAAATTTAGGGGCATTTTGGGAGTTTTAGGAAAATTATGGTGTTTTGATCAATTTGGCTGTTTTATGTAAGTTTAGGGTTTAGGGGTATTGGTCATGGGTCTTGACCAAACTTAGCCACCTTTGAACTAAGTCTTGATGAATGGCAACTCCTTTAAGAACCTTAACATGTTGGTCCTAGCCATCTCAACAAAAGGTCAGAGGCTTGGGACCATCCATGTGAGTTTCTTAAAGAGTAAAAAAAAGGAGGTTCAATGAGTATAGATTTTAAGGTTTTAGGGCAAGTAAGAAATTTTGATGTGTTAGAGCGGGTGAGAGACCAAACCCTAGCCACCCAGGGTTACCCTAAGTTCATGAATCCTATGGAGACTCATCATTGAGTCTAGACATGTTTGTCTCAACCTTCCAAGTGTTGCAGGTTCATCACCATCCAGGCAGGGTTTCAAAGAGAGCTGGGAGGTGGTTTGAATTTCTATGTAGGTGGGCTGCATCTCTAATATTCCAGGATAGTCAAAATGAAACTCCTATATCTAGATCCTAAAAACTAAAAGGAAGGAAAAACCTCACTAAATTTGAGGTCATCAGGTTAGAGGAAAAAAATCTCTAAATTCTATGACCCTAAACAATTGAAATTCATATAATATAGGACTTACACCTATCATCATGAGTGGTAGGAGGCCATTGTAATTGAAAGAGAAAAGGGATCCAACTACAAAGCCAAAATAACCTCATAAAAAACTTATGCCTCGTCTGGGTCATGGAGGCTTTTAACATCCTAGGATTTTTAGACAACCACCAAAGTAAAAAAATAATTCATGATTGGGTAGTCAGGTTGGAGGAGCATGTGGACTCCTTCTCAAGAAATGCAAATTATAATGCAATTGTTTAGAATGAGCTTTAAATTTTGATTCCTTTATAAGCATGGTTGAGAGATGGCTATGCATGACGACAAGTTTTAAATCTGGCCTGAAGGCCATGGAAAAAATAAAAGTTGTTTTGAAAAGTGATGATACTTTGATCATTAATTTTATATTTTATATTAATTTGTTATTTGAAATTTTGTTACAAAATTTATAACTTTTTAATCCTTATAGAGCCTAAATTATTCTTCCGTTAAAAATCTTAGATGAATCACAATCCAGAAATAGACTTCCACACAGTAAAAAAGTTAAGGAAATTCTTGAAAAATAACAAATAAGAAGTCGTGTTGCACTGGGTTGGTAATATAGCCTAGAAGGAAAAAAGATCATAGTAACGGTATGCATATACACTCTTAAACCAAGATCTATACATCAATATCATGATGAGGAAATAAGATACGAGACATAAACATATGTTCTTATTGCCCATCACGTGGTTCCATGTTCAAGCATCTTGAGGCCCATGCATGTATTTTTGATTTACTAAAGACACTATAAATGTGCATAATAAAATTTAAAAGAAAGTCTCTTCCTGCAACACAAAGTCAGTACTAATTATTTGATGCACCATGAAATAGGCCATGTCAAGTTGGATGGGGGCTTAATAGCACCTGCAAGAAAAGTATTAAAATAAATCATTGCAATCCCCTCCTTACTTAACATGGAACCCTTCCGAAAGATCGCCAATATATGGACCAATGTGCATGTTCAAACTCAGTAAACAAAAAAATAACAGTAAGCAAGGAATGCTTGGTTACAATAAAAAACCAATGAAAATAGTCAAGACAAAAAATGGAAATCTAAGCACCATAAGACTAGCATGGCAACTTATCTACCACGTGGAAGTTGTGCCTGAAAGGCTTGTGCATGAATTTAATGGGTCACCGACCGCAGCCACATTCTAAAGATCTAAGAGTTCTAAAACATGGCACTAGAATGATAACGTCAGAAATTTTTTTGAAAATGTCAGCTTACGTAAAGGTTAATTAATTATGCATTTATGGTTTAAAATACATTTGAAGACATGTATCATAACTAATAAAAATAGATTTATTTTAAAAGTAATCTTAATGAATGAATGCCTAAGTGGCATGCAATAGACTCCATAGAACCTTAGTACAATCATGCACATGGGGATCATAATGCAATGATTACATTATTTACTTAGATAAGGTCACAAGTAATGCATGTTAATGCATTAAGAGAAATGGATGGGTAATTCATTTAAAAGTTGACTTGCCATTAAAGCAGATCAGGCTATGATAATGCAAATGTCATCAAGGTTGACCATGATAATTAAATCTTCATCAAGGCTTATCAGTCTGGACCAACAAACTTGCCATCAAGGCAAACTGGTATGTTTTCATCAAGTAGGACATTGGGGTTTTACTCAAGTATACATGTCACATCAGTAATATCGGGTTTATGAGTCTAGAATATTGATCCCATAAGGGAGCGAGGAAGTTACAATCTTGAGACAAGTTCTAGCTTACTTAAATGAGACTTAGCCTTGAAGTAAAGTTGGTTTTTAAGTGTTTTTAACTAATTCTACAAAATTACTACCTACAATTTAAAATTTACTCCAATGGAAATCTTACTTAATATATTTAAAGTAGTGAAATACAAGATAAATGAACTACTCTCCCTTTCAATGACATATGTAGTGTATAGAAAAACCAACACTTGAAATTGTGATTATGGTTGATAACAAATAAGAGCAATTTTATACTTTACCCACTCCTGAGTGCATAAAGAAGCTTGGTTAAATTTTTCTTAAATCCATAAACCCAAATTTAAACCCATGAAATATAATTTCCATATATTATTGTGTCTCCTTTTAGTTTACTTTTGGTTCAGAACCTATAGTTCAACATGAATATTTTAATCATTCCTCCAGCTCTTTTGATTCATTATGGATCACAACATGTATTAACTAATCATTTGACCAGAATGAAAAGTAAATGAAGCATAAAAGAATAATCATCACATTAAGAATGGAAAATTAATTGCAAAAGCATTCTATCATTCTTATACAACTAACATAATCATTGCAAGAGAAAGATGAAAGGACTACTCATTAAGTACGGAAAACACACTGCAAAACTTCATTAATATAAAGAAAATCCACAAGTGATTGTGTTTTACAAATGTAAAATACATAAAAAGCATAATACTTAGCTTCTTCCTATTTATAATGCTCTGAGAATACTCTTCTAGGCTTACTTAAACCTTTGTTGCAGTGCTGTTGTAATCTCATTACAATAAATCTCTCAATTATCACCAAACTCTCTAAGTAAAAAACCATAATTCTCTCTTATAGAAATCCTCCATTGTTCCTCTTCACCTCTTCTCAAAACACTTCTCTCCATGCATTTCTAAAACTTCCCATAACCTCTAAATAACTCCTCATGTAATGGGGAGAACTACAGAAAAAAACTTCACAGTAGTTGCTGTCTCATAGGGTCCATTGTACTGGCACCTAGGCGCCAAGCAGTCTGTGTGCTCAAGTAGAGATTGGCCCTTAGGCACGCAAGTGTGTGGTGTTTCCACTTCAATCCAATTCCTCTCCACTTCATTCCACTTCTACTACCTATTGTATCGTTAAGAAAAAACATAAAAACACCTTTCTTTAAAGTGCAATTTCATACTTGAAAATGTGCACAACGTAAAGGAATTTAAGCATGCTTTTGTACATATCAAAATCCCTTAGATTTAAATGTTACTTGTCTTTACGTAACACCAAAATTTTAAAAATCAATTTTATTAATTTGAGGTAATGGGCATCATTAAAATTATCCACATTTTTGTTTCAGTAAATGCAAAAAGTGAAATTTAGATTAACTCTAGCTAACAAGTTTAGCCTTAGGGTATGAGTAAGCCTTTCATGTAATTAAGAAGACTTGATTTTCAATTCAATTTATAATGGAGTAAATGCTTGCTAAATGATCCCAATTTTTAATATGTAAGGATTTATGAAGTTGACACCACTACAACACCAAAAATTTGATCCTTGTATGAAAATTAAGTTGTGTAAAATATATATAATTATAGGCAATTAATAATGGGATTCTATGCAAGTATATGTATCATTATCAAGTAAAAAAAGACTTTCTATTTAAGCCCCAAATATCGATCCCACGGGGAAGGTGTAAATTGACAATGATAAGTTTTACTAGGAAATTTACAAAAAATCAAACGAAATCATTGCCACTAATTTTGAATGTTGAGATGTTATCAAAACTATAGTACTTAACTATCAGAAAAACATAAATGCAAATTTTAAAATGTAAATACTAATCTAGTAACTATGTCTATGTAATGAAGATTTCTTATGTGAAAAAACATCATTTCCACTATAATGAGGTTCTGGTAAAATGAGATGAGATAAATGTTTATAATATGTATTGTGCCAAATAGGAGCAATTATAATTCTCTACCCTGATACAGTGCATAGAAAACCATTGGCTAATGCTAGGTTTATTCCCTAAATTTGTGGCTAGGCTAGGAGGATACCGACTCCCACTCCAGAGCTCCCACTTCCCTTCACATGAAGGCTAACTGTCACTTTAGTCTTTAAACTCTAAGATCAAATTGGAAATTTTAGTTTGTCACCCTAAAGATTCTCCAATTCTACACCCAACAAAGAATATTTCCCTATTTATTGCACTTAATTCCATGAACAAATTTCTCCTCCATGAAATCAAATGTGATCCTCAGTCTGTTGTAGAACTCATACTCTATTTCTCGAATCATATGTTTCACAACATATTTTAACAATTTAATTGGTCAGATCAAAATGTAAATTAAGTTCAGAGTTGAAAAATCATCACAATTTAGTTTATAATTTAATATTGGCACATCATATTATCTCTTCATTTCACTATATCTCGGAGTAGGGAGAAAGATAGAGGGAACTACTTAGATTTCATGAGAAATACACAACAAATTACAAATTTCATATATAAAAAAAAGTTCATACAACACTAATAAATAAACAAAATTTATCTAAAACTCTTTCTTAAAGCAAATCCCTTGTAGCCTTTCTTTAGAAATGCAGAAAGAAGATATCTCACACTTTTCTCCTTCTCCAACACTCTTACAAAAAGTTTCACACTAAATCTCACCACACAAACTCTAAAATATAAAAGAAAAATCACTAATAGACTCCAATATGGTGGTGGAATGAAGATGGATTATGAAGAATGGCAAAAATAAAGCATGGTGGAATGTTTTAGAGTGAAAAGGAGTACATTTTTTGATGAATTTCAACCACAAATAAAGCCCAAGGTCGGTTCTCCAAGAAGTGCCCCCAAAAACTCTTTAAAATCATCCAAATACATCAAACCTTCTAGAAATGGGGGCTGAACCAACTTTGGTGTCGTCGATGCTGAGCAAAAATTTTAGTTGTTCTGTTGCTCTGCGTGGTCGGCGCTGAGTACTTCTTCAAAAACGTCATTTTGACTCCAAATTCCATCCTTTTTGCTTCTTTTTTGCTTTAAGTCCTAAAAATCAGGAACCTGCAAGAAAACTTCAAAATATCGTCCATTAAGGTGCAATATCACCAAAAATAAGTATAAAATATGGGTCTAAAAATAAATATATTTTCGGTGTATCAAAATGCCCCAAACATACAAGTTACTTGTCCACAAGTAACTCCTCCACTACTTAAAAATATGACTTATGGTAAAGAATTTAACTTCTAGACTTCCATATTTAAGTTCTCTAAACATAATAGTATAACTTAAGAAAAATTCAAAATAACTCCAGTTAATACTAAAGGTGCTAGGATATTCAGTAATTAATTCTAAGATTTCTGATCCTCTATTTCTTTCAAGAAAAATTGCATTTTGTCATATTAAAGTCACTTAGAAAATTCATATGAAAAAGAAATTCATAAAACTTTAAAAATCATTTAGCTAATACTCAAATAAAAAGTTTAGAAAATGTGTCCTAGTCTTTTTCTATAAGTTGATTAAAGTGAAGCCAATTTTTATATAGGCATCTCCTCAAGTTTATCCCCACATCTTTTATCTTTTTTCTTTACTTTTCAGGATCATTTTAATTCCCTTTTCTTTTCTTTCTTCTTCTCTCTTTTTTTTATGTATGTGAGGATTACTATACTTGGATAACCTTTAATGATTTTGAACTCCATTATCCATTTTTTAAAGTTAAATTTTTTTACATTTCTTCATTCAAAAAATTTATATTAACTTAAAAATTACATAAAGTTTAATTCATATCTTTTACATGAATATTTTATGATTTTGAATACTTCAAAAATACAAATTCCTTTACTTAAAATAGAAAAAGATAGTCTTATTCTCTTTTTCCAAATATCTTAGTCTCTAAAATTAACCTTTATTATTGAATATATTTTTACTTAATTTACTATATATTTAGAAACATAAATATAGTTATCCAAAGTTAACCCTTAATACCAAAGGTCATGTTAAATTTAAAATTTTTTAAAATATAGTTAAGTGAGGACAAATAAAATTAGGTTCTCTGTTTTATTTTTTTTAAATAATTTCTCTCCCCCCGCCAAACTTAAATTTTTTTAAAAGATTTACAAGAAGAACTTTAAAAATGAAAGGGTGAAAGAAAGCGTTAAATACATAAAGAAAATTCATACCTATTGAAGATTCTAATTTTTACAAATAAATTCTGAAATACTGCAAGTACTAATATGAAAATCTACAAGGCTTAAAACATTAAATTACACATAATATATATATAATTTGCTGAGAAAGAGTTAATTACAATACATATAACAAAGTTTTAAAACTAACAACAGAACTAAACTAAATTCCAAAAATGAAAATAGTTTTACACATTACAGCTTCACATTATAACATAATAACAGAGTCTCAATAATATCACAAAACAAACAATACAATCACAAAATACAACACAAAAAAACAAACAAATAAAAAGATCAACAGTCATCATCTTCTTCATCATTAACATCTAATTTTTGCTGCTGATATGGAGTATAAACAGGGCGAATAGGGAACTGAACTGTATGATCACCCCTCAGGTATTTCTCTAAAGAATCATTATAAGCAGCATCATAGTCAAACTTCAGGCGAATTAGATCATATGTATGAGCATTTCTGGCCTCCATGTTCTGCATCCTATGATCCATCCTCAAAATATCTCCTTAATGAATCATCATCTGGTCCAATAACTCCTTGTTACTGGGGGTCAGTTGAAGTAGGCTCACTAAAAGTAGAGGTCATAGAAGTTGAAGGAATATCCCTGACCTTACTTCCAGATCTCTAATCAACATGGGACTCATAAGTCTTAATATTTGCAGGCCCAATCGGTCTCTTAGGCTCAATCTTCTCCTCATCAGGTTTGAAATCAACTCCTGCATGCTCACAAAGTGTATAAATGAGAGCGGGGTGTGCCAATCCACCAGTGATATCTCTCAGAGCAATAGATTAAGTGTTCATATAAATGATAGAACCTACATTTATATCCATCACTTGAAGAATACAGTAGTTCAGGATGACTCTATCCTTTGTCACTTCACTATGATGGTTTGTTGGAATCATCCTCCCAGAAATAAAATAATGTCAGGCCTTAGATACTACATTTAACATAGAAAGGGGAAAGTTTACTTTAACTCCATCTTTGCTTTCCAAGCCCCTTTCTCACCAGTAAAAAAATAAATAACCTCATCTAAGGCCTCATTTGTGGCGNCATTTAACATAGAAAGGAGAAAGTTGACTTTAACTCCATTCTTTGCTTTCCAAGCCCCTTTCTCACCAGTCAAAAAATAAATAACCTCATCTAAGGCCTCATTTGTGGCAGAGAATGAATGATACTTAAATCTATAAACATCTTCTAACTGATAAAACTCATTTATTTTTTCTTGGAGCAAACTCCACCCTTTTTCCACGAACAAAAATAAAATCATTAGNTCATCAGAAGCTGATCCCTGGATACTTAATGCTTATGCACAGTATAACAATAGTTCTGATGGTATTTTTCACTTATGTTTCCTTATTTTGCAACAAAACCAAAAACTTGATTCAAGAAGAAAAATAAGAATTTAACTTTTTAATTTATATATATTTATATTGGGATACTTCGTAAGTATACGTATCGTTATCAAGTAATATAAGACTTTTTTATTAAGATCTGAATATCAAATACACAGGGAAGATTATGCAATATGCACTTTTTAGAAATTTTTTCTATTTTTCAAAAGATAATTACTTAAATTAAAAAAAAAATTTGTAGGAATTTAAAATTTAAATATTTTTGGTATTTTTGATATTTTAACGAAACAGTAACAACCAAAAAAGATAATTAAAGTTTTTTTAGAAAAAAAGTATTTAATATGAAAATATTTATCTTCTTATCATGAATCAGTAATAAGTATAGGAATTTTGTTGTGAAAGTGTGCAAATTATGTTGTGTCAAGTAGGAGCAATAATATTCTTTACCCTTATTAGAGATGCTATAAAGAACATTGGCCAATTTAATGTTTGAATAGTTCTGAAGACCGGCTAGGTAGGGAAGATACTATGTCTCACTCTAGACTTCCTTCGATTCCCTTCACCTGAAATCTAACATTCTCATATCAGAACCTAAAACAATAAACCAAGTTGGGGGTTTGAACCTTTAACTTTAAAGTCCTTTAACTCTACACCCTTCAATGAATATTTTTCTTTTTATTTTCACTTAATCATATGAGTTACATTCTCATTCATACAACCTCATGTGATTCCTTCCAATTATTGACTGAGACAATACCAGCCTGGTTCTTACATGTTCTCACAACAAGTTTTAACATATGGATTTGCCAAATCAAGAAGTAAATGAAGTGCATAGATTTAAATCATCAGAACTTCTTCCAACATTAAAGATCAATACTCTCCACAACTTCTATGAGTTCATGGATTTAAATCATCAAAACTTCTTCCAACATTAAAGATCAATACTCTCCACAACTTCCATCCATATTTAAATTTTCACAACTTTTTCCAACATTAAAGATCAATACTCTCCACAACTTCCATCAAATAATTACTTATCATTTTAAGAAGAAAGATAAAGAAAACTACTCATAATCCATGGAGAAAATTTAATTACTTATCATTTTAAGAAGAAAGATAAAGAAAACTACTTAGAATCCATGGAGAAAACGACTTAATTACTTATCATTTTAAGAAGAAAGATAAAGAAAATTACTCAAAATCCATGGAGAAAACAAAACCACACTTTAGTTTAAAAGAAGAAATTATTGTCAAACCAACAACAAGGCTCAATTAAAACTAAAAGTAGTCTAAAACAAAAAGATAAAAACTTATCTCAAATCCTCCACAAACTCTTGAAGTTACTTTGAATCTCTTCTCTTTTACAATTACTTAAATTAAAATAAAAAAGGATAGAATAAATAAAAAATGGTTCTTGAAAATCTCTCCGAACTAACTCCCCAGAAAAGAACTTTCAAAACTTGCCAATATTTCTTGGACTCTTTTATATGTCCTCTCTTCTTTCTTTTATAGTTTTCCAAGGGGTTCCTTAGGATCTCTTCAAAATGTGTTTGATTCGATGTACTTGCCCAAGAGATGCATCCTTTCATGATAATTATCATCCATGGTGGTTACAATCACCTATTAAGTCAATTAGTGCCTAAAAAATTTCTTCAAAATTTGTGAAAACTGATTTTACTCCTCTAGTAACTGCCACTGGCACTTAAGTGTGGGGTCTCGACGCTTAGGCACTGCCTTCTCTGTTTAACCGGTGATTAAGCGCCGGATCTGGTGCATAGGCGCCAAAACTCTTTTGCACAATTTATCACCTTTTTGCTCTAAATTTGATAATTTTTCAGTCCTTTAAGCATTTTTTTTTTCCATTTTTACTTGTATCTGCAAGGAAAACACAAAAATACCTTCTATTAAAACGCAATATCTTAAAAAATAGGTATAAAAATGTGCCTAAAAACCTATATATTTTAGGTGTATCAAAATCTCCCAAACTTAAAATATTACTTGTCCTCAAGTGACAGTTCAATCTTTAAAAACCAAATATGTATGATATGTATATGACATTCTTTAAGAATTACTAAAGTTTGGATTTAGAAAAATAATAGTCCAATTTAGGAAAAAAAATTAGTAAATGAGACCAACTTAAGGTTTGAAAATTTTTAATGTTAAGAACTATGAAAATATGAGTTTCTAGTTAATTCAGAAATATTGTAAGTTAGTTCTTTTATTTTCTCTACTTAAAAAATTTTTTATTAAAAATAATTTTACTTACTATATTATATTTATAAGCTTAAGATTTTATTAAGTCTTATACTTTTAAAAGATCAAATGTAGAACCAATTTTTGATTCGACACTAATCCTCAAGCTTCTCCTCCCTTACATTTTTTTTCTTTTCTTTTTCTTTTTCTTTTTCTTCTTCTTTTTCTTTTTCTTTTTCTTTTTCTTTTTCAGGCAAGGATTACTATAACTAGATATGCCTTTAATGATTTTGAATTCTACTTCTCCTTTTCTAAAGAAAAGTCTTGATATAATACTTTTACTTATAGATATAATAATAATTTTGAAAATTATTTTAATAAAAAATTTAAGTATTAACAATTTTTCTTACTAAAGATAGTCACTTATATTAATCATTTTCTATACTAAAAATTTTTAACGTAAAAAAGTTTTTCTTTATTACTTAAAATTTTAACTAAATTTTCTTACTTATTTCTAAGCATCAAATTTTACTTCCCTAATTTAACTTCATATACATAATCAATTTTTCTTTCAAAATCAAATTTACTTGTAGTACATTTGAGAACAAATAAAATTCTAGTTTTGAAATTTTTTTTCATCCCCCCAAACGTAAATTTTTAACAGATTAAATAGTTTAGCATCAGACATATGCAAGAAATGAAAATTGAAATAACATGCTAACAGGAATATTTACATCCTAATTATACAAGTATAAAACTAAAGAGAGGAGTAAAATTATTATTATTTTTTTATCAAATTTTATATATTTTATTTTAGTTTAACATGTAGAGATTGAAATAGACTTCTAAACAGTGGGTATAAAAGTAAATAATACACTAACATGATAAAAAAAATGCAGAGCAGTAGTTTTTAAATTTCAAGTTTAAGATCTAAGCTAGCAAGATTTTCTACTTTATAAAAAATATGAAATTAAGTTAAGTTCTAAATTAACTAAATCATAGTACTAAACACAAAACAATAGCTACTACCCTAAAATTTAAAAATGAAATACTATCTAACACAATAATCACAACAACAGAACATAAAAATTTAAAACACAATATAAAACATAGTCCCAAAACAACACATAGATGCAAATGTAGAAGGCTCAGACCACATAGTTCACATCATAATACAATCATAAAGTGAATCTCTCAGCTCTACTCTTCTTCCTCAGAGTCACCGCTGTACCATTTTTCTGCAGGCTCATAATCAGGATATTGAGGATATGGAGGAAATTGCACTCCTGGTTCACCTCTAATCAGACTTTCCAAAGATGAGTGGAATTTCTCTTCATAATCACTCTTCCTTCTATTATAACTATTAGTATGATCTGAAAAACACTCTAAATTTTGTACCTTCTCGACGATAAAATTGATATTATCCATCATCTTCTGCAATAACTCATCTTGATTCTACGCATCCCCTCTAGATGTAGAAGCACAAGAAGTAGATGGTCGTGATGACGATGCAGCAGACGTCTCTAATCCATAACTTCTGGAAAATCCTCCTCTCAAGTCAAAAATCGAATGCTCTAAACAAGTTTTCACATTCACCTTTGTAATGGGCTTTAGAGGTAACAGAACTTACTCCCAACTATCATACTTCACTCCAGCCTGCTCGCATAATGAAAATATCAAGGAAGTAAATCCCATATCTGCAGTAGTAGCAGCAGTAACTGAACGGATGATAGTGTGATAGAATAAAGCCCCTATGTTGATGGGCTTTCCCTCCTGAATACAATAATTCAACGTTGCTCTCACTCTAGTCACTTCACTAAGATGATTGGTCGGAAGCAGATGAGAAGAAATGAAGTAGTGCCAGACCTTTGAAGGTGCACATAACTTTGAAGTTGGGAAATTTACACTCCTCTCATTGGTTATCTTCCAAAGTCCTCTCCCAATAGTCGAATATGAAATAATCTCATCTAACTACACTTCAGTAGGACTATAATTCACATAGAAACATAAAGTCTCCAATGGTAAATGTTAAAACAAGTTGATTACCTCTGGAGTAAAAGGTACCAACTTCCCTCTAACCATAACTCGATCGTCTTCATGCTCTGGGAGAATTGCATAAAACTCCCTCACAACAGAAATCACTACGACGGCAGAGAAACAACAGAATTGTTCCTACTATCAGTGGACTATCAGGTCTTCTACCTCTCCATCTGGACTCTTGAAATATCGCTCCTGAATTAATTTTCATTACTTTAGAGCGTCCCTATGTCGATCCTGAGCTTTCGAACTGACAAACTTGCTCGAATCAAATGGGCTCTTTCCTCTACTCCTTTTCATTCTTGGAGCCATTCTACAAATTTGATAAATTCCAAAAATAACTTTAAAAATCAAGTTTAAATCACTAAACTAAACTTCCAAAAGCACTAGCTAAACTCCCCAAGAAGTTTTCATAAATTTTTCTTCACTTTTCACCATGAATAGTAATTTTTTGAAATCCTCCAAATGTGCTTAAAATATATGGTGAAAATCCAAAATTTTTGCAAATAAGTAAAGCTCTTAGCTTAAGGAACTTGGATCTAGCAAATCTCACTTGATTCCCTAAAGAAATCTTCAAATTCCACTTTCCCTAGCTTTCAAAATCGTGACTTTGAGTTGGGGAAGATGATATATGTTGTTAAAAATGGTATTTTCAGACTTAAAATTCACTTTTAACCGTTCGCAAACCATTTTTTGTGAACCGACGCTTAAGCGAGGGCAAGTTGCGCTTAGGCGCTGCCTCTCAAGTTAGCTCGCACTTAAGCGCCAGATGTGGCTCTTAGGCGCCAGTGCACAATTTTTGAAATTTTTAATTGTAAGTAAAATGCACTATTAGCCTAATTAAACAACCCCTAAATGGTCTCATAGCACTTAAATGACTATTTTTACTTCCTATAACTCCGTTCTCTCTCAAAATTCTCCATAATAATTAATTCAATTTGAGTCTAAAAATAATACAAATTTTCATAAAAAAAAACTTATATTCATTCACAAACAAGTACAGACACATTTAACACTTAGTTCTTTCTCCAAATAGTCTTGGATTAGAAAATTTTTTTAAATACAAAGCACAACACACATTTTAAAAGAAGTGATCACAAACATAAACACAAGACATAAACACTAACACACTTAAAAACATGACTCCAAACACACAATTCCTAACTGTTAACTTAATTCCACTCTTCATTAAAGAGAATGAATTCTTATTTTTCAATAATCTCTCCAGGAATATAGAGTTAATAAAATGGACGGTGGTGATGAGCTCTAATACTATCATCTTCAATCCACTTTTGCTTAAGGAACATCGCAATTTAGTTATAGTTCTTGTTTTTTGTGAGGTTTGTGATTAAATTTTGAGTTATTTTATATTTTGAATGTTGTGGAGGTGATTTTTATCATGGTTGATTTTAGTTTTAGTTTTGGTTTTGTGATTATCCTGACAGTTTCAATTTTCATGCAGGGTGACATTGTTGTTTAACATGCAAGTTTATGTTTTGTTCATACATGCAAGTGAGTACGCACAATGTGGAAAGCTTTGGAAAAGACAATGTTGAAAACTATGAAAGCGTACATGGCAAGTCTTCTCATTCCACCACCTAAAACTCAAAATGCATGTTAGAGCATTTTATGTAAAGCGGAAAAAGTAAGGATTTAGTAACCTACCTAAACCTAGGTCATATATTGGTGGGTCCCTATTAGTTTGATTAAGGATGACTTTTGTTAAGTAGAACATATTAAGTTTAGTAGACCTCGTAGGTATCCAACAGGTCTAGAGGAAAAAGCAGGTCCATGTTTTCCCCTCACCACCTGGTGAAAAAGTTCGAGCTCATTTAAACTTATTATGTTGCTTAATAACTCATTCTGTAAATACTTTTAATGCTCAATGAACATTGAAGTTTTAATTATCACTAAGAGTAAGGTAATTATGATTTGCCATTTAATTTGGAAGTTATGTGGGAGAAGATCCTTAAAGGGGGCAAGTTAGCGTTATTGAAACACTTAGCCGATTTGAGTTCTAATTTGTGCTTTTGGTGTTCAAAGGTGTTTTACTTTATATTCATTTTTCTAATTCCTATTTAATTAAATTTGATTTTAGCTTAAGTCACCACTAAGCCCTTTAGACGTGTGTAGATGTCTTGGTTATTTTGAAAGAAGTTGAATTTTTTTTAAGTGATAATAATTATTCATTTTCAAAACACATAAATGACATTTGAACATCTAGTAGGGGTATTAAATTAGTGAGTTATCAACTTCCAAAGTCATACCCCTAATTCAAAGATCATTTAATTTAATAGACTTCCAAAGTTTAATAATTTAAGGAATTTCAAATTTATCCCTTGATTATGAAAGAGTGAGGTCGGTTTCTACCAATTAATCCCCTTGTGTTTCAATCATCCAAATAAGTTAGTTAGAATCAGAGGTTACCCTTTTTCTCTTCTTGAATTAAGCTTAAATGTTAATTTGTCAAATTTAATTCAAATGACTTGGAGTTTTCATCTCACCTCACTCATGGGTCAATTAAGACATTAGAGGACAAGATGTACTTTTTGAAAATTTAATTAAATTTACATATTTATTTTAATGCAAAAATAGGATTTTTTAAAGAAAATTCCATAACTTGACCAAGGCAAAGCCTAATCCCTTGAAATTTTTACTGGAGGTAGACTTAGACGAGAGAAACATTGGGGCCAAATTTCATGAATTATTGAATTATATTTGAATTTTAAAAATTATTGTAAGTTCTGGATTATTTATTAATTATAAAATATTTTAAATGTGGAAAATTAAGTTTTTTATTTTTATTAAATCTCTCTAATGTCAAGAAACCCAAATATAAAAATTTTATATTTTTTTATTTTTCCTTGAAATGTTAAAATTATTTTAGTGAAAATCCATTTTTAGCTTTTAAAAATTATTTTAAGCTTTTAAACTCAACATCTTTAGTTAGAAAATTAAGAAAAATATTTTAATTGTTCCCAAGTGATTAAGAAAAAATTTAGAACATTTCCATGAATTTTATTATTTCTATGATATTTATCATTTTTTAATTATTTAAATATTTAAAATGGGCTTGAAAATGAAATTTTTATTCAATTTCAAATTTATTTTTAAAAAATTCCTCTAACCACACCAAAAACAAATTTTTATAATATTTCAAGTTATATTTTAATTATTAAAAATCATTTTAGTGTTAAAAATAACATTTAACTTGAAAAATCAATTTGAGTTATTAAATGAGATTCAAATGTTTTGAAATTTTTATGGGGAGTTCTCTGAACTTAAATCATAGTGGAGATTAAAAATTAAGTCATTTACATGTTTATGTTTTCCAAAATTAATTTTCTTTGTATTTTAGGGTTGGTGGAAATTAAGTGCATTCCTAATGACTTAACCCATGAAATATTTCCCAAAGGGTTCTTTGGTCATACCAAACCTTCCAAAATTTTCATGTATTTTTTTAAGAAACATGCTAATTATTATATTAATTTATGCAAATAATAGACATAAACTTGGAAAATATGGATCTCTGTCTAGAGATATCCTCTGACTTTAGAAAATGTTCCCTAAGACAAAGGCAACAACATGCCAAAATTACAAGTCATGGTGAGGTGTCTAAATGCATGAAGAATTAAAACACTCAAAACCATAATTAATTAAGTAAAAAAAATATGCATCAAATAGTATTTAAATTATTTCTGCATTATTTTCCTCTGCTCACTGAGCAAGAAAGTATTTTTATTTTATTTTTGTGATTTTTCTACACCAAGATATGAATTTTTAAAGTTAGGGTTATTTATTCAAATCAAAAAATACACTATTTATCTATTTAAACGCACGGCGCTGAATAGATCCTAGGCGGCTCTAAAAATACACGTGGCACACTCCAATTTGACGCCGCCAAACACGTAAACACTGACTCAGCCCGCGGTTCATGTATGAAGGTGCTGTACGACTAGATCTCATTCGTTGATGAAATAAACATGTGATCGGACGGCTCCCCGTCATCGTCCCTAATGCCTTAGCGAGAACCATCCATTTTCAAAGCTTAAGATCTCACTCATTTCTTAACCAAATTAAGTGTGGTTTGTTTCTAAATGCTCATCTAAGCGTGATGAACACATCCATACGATAATCATGCAATTAAATTAGCTCTAATCAAATGGAGAATCAAAATAGGCTCGGGAAGAGGAGAAGTTCAATAACTTTGCTCTGACAGGGGAAGCTTCAATCAGAGGTGCTCGGTACATTGGTAGAGGTCCAAGGACCTATATATATTAAGCGTCTTGCTATGTGAAAGACATAGGTATGAATTCGACCAAACTCGATTTCAGGTGTTGGTCTAGAGCTATGCTATGTATGAGGGGGATTTGATGGGGCTTCTTCTTCTTTCACTGTGGTGAAGGTTTAGGTGCGTTTAATTTGGATTTTGTGGGGTGTGGAGGTGTGGAGAGCTCTTTCCTATCTCCAGCAAGGTTTTGAGCTCAAAAATTGAACTCTGGCAAGGGGATTTAAGCAATGTGGTGTTTCATTTGCACTGAGGAGATCTCAAAGAGGCTCTATGAGTAATTTGGAGGGTTCTCACTAAAAATTTTTTAGCACTACCCCTCATGGCCGTGGAGGTGAGCTTTTTTTAAAATTGGTATTTGGGTGGCCGTCATGGTCAATTAGGGGGTGAAAATTCTTTCTTAGGTGGAGGGCAGAGAGGCTTTAACATCAAATTTGAATGAGGTGGCCTCTAGGTTTGAATTGGGTTTGATTCCATGGTGGTGGATCTCAATTTGGACAGTTTTCAGCCACTAGGCTAGCTGTTCAAGCCAGGGGAGGTGACTAGGAGGTCAGGTGAGCCATGGGAATATGTCACAGCAACTAAATGGGTTACTGTTTAGTTTTGGCAAAAATATCCTTGGCTTAAGAAAATATGGAATGAAATCCCATAATTTGGGAATCCTTTGGTCCATGGCTCATTTGGTTGGTTCCATGTGGTTTGGTTGGTCAATATGGTCCAAATTTTGGCTGTGGTGGACTTGCCTTCACCAATTTGACTTGTCGAGGTCAATTTTGGTGTGTGGGTCCAAGTGGGTGAAAATGACTAAAACTTGGGTTTTGGCTAGTCTATCCATGTTAATTGGCCAAATTGATTAATTCATTTGATTTAGATCATTGTAATGAAGTTTTTTGGTGAAGGATTGAAAGGATTTTGAGTTCAATTGGGGTTTTAATTTGAAGGATTTTGGAATTTTGGTGAATTTGGGCATGCTAGGCTAGACTTGGGTCTAGCTTGGGCTAGTCTTGGGTTAAGTCCAAATTGATTGTTTAGAATGGTCAATAGGAGTGTGATGAAGAGTTTTCAATAGGAATTAGGTGCCAATTTTGGTGTTAAGGTAATCAATTTGGTGAAATTTGGAGGCATAGCCAATTTGAGGCAAAATTTGGGGCTTTTACTTAGGTTGAAATTAAATGAAATTGAGGCTTCAACAAAGCTAATTTAAGGTCAAGTTTGATGTTTAGGAATGTTATGAAGAGTTTTCAACATAAACTGTGGCAAATTGAGTGGGCTATGGGTTTAATTGGGTGAGATTAGGTCATGTGGCCAACATTGGGGCTTTTACTTGAATCAACATTGGGCTCAAAGCATGGGCCAATTGATCTTGGATTTGGTTTAAATTGGTCACATAGAAGGAAAATTTAATTTTAGGATTGATGTTGTGGGAAATTGAGACCAATTTGATGGACATTTGAGGTGGATTTGGGGAGATTGGGACTTTTAAGGGCAATTTAGGGGTTTTGGACAAAGATGGTCAAATTGACCAAATTGGGTCATATGGTAGTTGAGAAAAATGAAATTACGAATATTTGGAAGGTCTTAGAAATTTTTGGGATTTTTTTGGAATTTTTAAAATTTTTGGCTAAGGATGGGCATTTTGGTAATTTGGCAATTTTTGGTGATTTTGGGTAATTTAGGTATTTTCGAAAGGTTAGAAATGACTTTTGAACAAATATGGGTATTTTTAATAAATTTGAGAATTTAGCCAAATTTAGGGTTTCAAGGGTATTTAGGTAATTTGGGGGAGTTTAGGGGCAAAAGGCCAAGTTGGGTATCTTTGGTAAAATTGGGGAGCTAACCACCATAAATAAGCCATGGACCAATAGAAACCCCATTTGGGTCCTCTATGTACCAGTCTTACCTAAACCCTAGCCTAGGGCCAGAGGGTTTAGGGGACCTTCTACATGAGTCTCCCAAAGGATTAAAAGATTAAAGTCAAGAAGTTTCAGGTTTGTATTTGTGAGTGATTGTGAGTGAGGTGATTGTAGTGAGTGCCTTGGCTCTAGACCAACACCCAGGGTCAACCCTAAGGTCAAACAATCTTACAAAAATCTCCTTGGGCTCCTACATAATGACCCCACCTCCTAAGTGCTAGAGGTTAGGACCAATATGTAGAGCTTCAAGTTGAGTAAAGAGGAGTTTGGAAATTCTAATGGTGAGGGTTCTTTTTCTAGTTTTCTAGGAATAGTTGATAAGAAAGTCCTATGTCTAGACCTTAGGCTACTAAAGAGGAAGAACTAGACCTCAACCAAAAGTGAGGTCAACAAATGGACCCCCAATAAGTGTGGTGTGTTGGGCAAGCACACCGCATGTATTGGCATTGACCGACGAGATCAATGAAATCAATACAAACTCCTAAGTCAACAGACACAAAAAGCAGTGTAGAATTGTGTGTGTTATTTGTTTCCACTAGGGAATTAGTAGATGAATATTTGATCGAAGTCAAGAGGTAGGAACTCTCGCCAGGGATTGGAGGATTGGTTTTGAGTTATCAGATTTCAGGTGTTCATAAAAGATGAGAATCAATATGTAAGTGCGACCCTGAAGCTGGAATTGAAGTTTTGATATTAATTTCTAAAGAGGTAGAAGTTATGGACCAATCTCAATAGAAGAGAGGAATCAGAAGTTAAGGACTGATTTTAAAATGATAATTGAAAGTTAAGGAACAATCTCAAGAGAGGGATGGAAGTTAGGGACCAACCTCAAAGGAGTGAATCAGAAGTTAAGGACTGATTCAAAAATGAGAATCAAAAGTTAATGATTAATCTAGAAAGAGAGAGTTAATTGACCATGACAGCCACCCAAAATCGAGACCTCGAAATTGAAATTGGGTGTTGTGCGAGCAAAGAGTAAGAGACCTCGAAATCGAGTCCATTTTTGGTATTTGAATCTCAAGAAGAGTGAATTAGAAGTTAGGGACTGATTTGAAAATGAGAATTGAAAGTTAATGATCAATCTCAGGTAGAGAGTTGGAAAGTGAGGACAAACCTTGAAAAGGAGTGAATCAGAAGTTAAGGATTGATTAAAATAAGAATTGAAAATTTAGGATGAATCTCAAAAGAGAGAGTCGGAAGTTAAGGACCAACCGTGAAAAGAGTGAATCAGAAGTTAGAAACTGATTTGAAAATGATAGATGAAAGTTAATGATCAATCTCAGGAAGAGATTCAGAAGGTGAGGACCGACCTCGAAAAGAAGTGAATTAGAAGTTAATGAATGATTCAAAAATGAGAACTGAAAGTTAATGATCAATTGCAAAAGAGAAGTGTCGGAAGGTAAGGACCGACCTCAAAGGAGTGAATCAGAAGTTAAGGACTGAATCAAAAATGAGAATTGAAATTTAATGATCAATCTCAAAAGAGAGTCGGAAGGTGAGGATTGACCTTGAGAAGAAGTGAATCAGAAGTTAAGGAATGATTCAAAAATGAGAATTGAAAGTTAATGATCAATCTTAGGAAGAGAGTCGGAAGGTGAGGACCAACCTCGACAAGGAGTAAATCAAAAGTTAAGTACTAATTCAAAAAATGAGAATTGAAAGTTAAGGATCAATCTCAAAAAGAGAGTGTCGGAAGGTAACGACTGGCCTCAAAGGAGTGAATCAAAAGTTAGGGATTGATTCAAAAATGAGAATTGAAAGTTCATGATCAATCTCAAAGGAGAGTGTCAGAAGATGAGGACCAACCTTAAAGGAAAGGAATCAAAAGCTAAGAACTGATTCCAAAATGACAATTGATTATGTTGAATCCAAAGATATGTGTCGTGTGCAAAGGTTGATATTGTTGAAGAAGATTTGTGAAATTTTGTGAGGTTTTGTGTGGGACGTGAACTCCGCGGGGATGTTAAGAGAATTAGTGCAGACAAAGATAGTTGTGTTGTGCGAGCAAAGAGTAAGAGACATCGACATTGAGAGAATCAACTCAACAAATTTATTTTCTTTTGTTTTTGTTTTTATCATGTTTAATTTTCAAATTATGTTTTAAAAAAATTAATTTTAGTTGGTTGATTTTTTTTTTAAAGAGATTTGTTTTGTTGTTTGTTTGTTGGTTATTTTATTTTTTATTTATTATTGTTAAATTTTATTTGTTTCGTTCTTTATTCCTTGTAGTTTTGAACCAACGTATGGTTCATGGCTTCTATCCATCGCACAATTGAGGCAATTGAACAAACAGACAAATTTCTGTAAGAAACTTCATTAATCTGCTCCTATAAATGTTACAGTTCAAGTGTAGGCAAACGCCTCAAAAAGTAGAACATGCTAACTGCATCAAAGTACATCCAAAATATCTCACGCCAAGTACATATCATAGGCTGAGTATCTTTGATATAAATCATATTTGTTGTAATGTAGTCAAGCGAAAAGAATGCTATTGTGAAGAGCTCCTGATCGAGTAGACCTTCAAAGCCATGCTCCAAGAAAGAGTTCCCTTTGCATGTACTTAGTGGTACAACCCTCTCATAGCTCTTATGGTAGCAGCTCCTCCAGTTCTGGATCTAGCTGAAATACATGCGGTATTTTGTTGTCTTCCATCCGTCAAAAGATCACAGACACCCTACAATTTTGTACTCCTGGAATACAGTGCTTCGCGATATCCAATCTGTTGCCTTTGAGAACAAGTACTGCGCTAACTAGTAGGGGAATCTCCATAGATTTTCTAAACTCACCATGGCCAATGATATCAATTTGTTTGCCAAATAAGATGATGCTTTCACTCATGAATGAGACCATGCAGAAAGTTCTCATGAAGTCATGGTGGTCTATATGTGGATGAATGCAATCACCCTCATTGTAGATGTTGATAATGCAACTTTTAGGAATGCGGTTAGCGGGCAGTATACCCCACCTGACCTTTTTTTTAATCATCTAGTTTATTATTGGCGGTAGTGGATCCACCTGATCATGTCTTAGAATCCAAGGAGGATTATCTTGTCTAACATTTGTAAATTTGTAGCAGCAGCCACACTGGATAGTAATTCTCCCTTTTCTTAGCATCCATTTCATCGGATCAGAATAGGTCCTTTCCATGAGCAAGCATGCTCAACCTCTATCCCTTACATCAAAAATACAGTCAAGAATACTTTGTTCATCGCTTTCTAAGAAGACCATGGTGTATAATTCCAAACCTTCTAGTATGTTGATGAATCTTCCTTGTACTTCTTTGTAGAATTCAAAATTTCTTTTGTTCACTTTGCTTATTCTATAATATTCTATTGTGCTTATGATTGGAGGCAATCGAGGAAGTTCTCTTATTTCAATGGTGGAGGGAACCCAAGCTGGTGCTGACTCGGACTCTAACAGAATGTATGATCCTGCGTCTGACGAGACTTATGGCTCTTTAACCCTCGGAACATATGGATCTGCATTCATTGGGACATTTGGCTCTGCCTCTATTAGGTAATCAGTAGTCTGAGATCCATCATTTTTAGAGGCGTACTCATCTAAGGTAATATAGTGCTTTAGGTGCAATACGTTTTCATCCGGGCATTCCATGAATGTCAGCATAACCGACAATCATGAAGGTATTTTAGCGTTGCAGGTCGGACAATCCGTGCACAGAACATCTGAAGCTAGTAGTATTTCTGGCTCTGTAACAAAACTGGATTCATCATCTGTGGTAGGCAAGGTTGAAGAAGTTTCTCTCATGCCTGTATCATAAATGTTCTCCTCAGGAATAGGGGTGAGTAATTTTTCTGCCTCTTTATTGGCGTCTTTTTTCCTCTCATAAGAAAGCCCTCTGCATTTAGTGGCTAGCATTTTTACGCTGTGTTGTTTGTAGTAGAGCGTCTGAAAATCTTTCATTATCAGCAGCGATCAGGCCCCCATTAGCATAGCTATCATGGATGGTAGATGGTTAGACCCCTCCATTGGGTCCTGTTGTACCATCACGTTCTTTCTTTTCAAAGAGGCACTGTCTTTAGTGGTCAACCTTAATAGTGAGGGCAACCCTTCCTTTTCTCATCGACTGAAAACATTCATTAAAAGCCCCTTGTAATTTATGCCGACTTGGTTAAAATCCACGTGAAATTTATAGTATCGCCCTGCGACGCCAATTCTTCATTTAGAGCAAGATTCCAGCCATCTTTAAAGGCAAAGATCAACCTCTGGCCTAAACTTTCTCTGCAGACGACAGGAAAAATGTCAGTGAGATGAAACTTAGCATGAACAAGAACAAGACAAAGTAATTAATAAAGGAAATTTTAGTTTATTTTGGTGAGAAAATTGTTTATTTATGTGCTAATTTTATTTAATTTAGTAGAATATTAAGTTCAAAGGTTGAAAGGAGAGAGTTTGAAGTGTAATTCTTTTTCAAAAATTTTCATTATATTGAGGTTAATTTTGTTACAAAAATTTTAGACCCGGTCACAGACTTTTGGACACATAGATAACCCGAAAACAATCTAAATTTCAAAATTTCAAATCAAGTGAAGGCAAGCAATGTCAGGTTGCGTAGTATGTCTTCAGGTATCATCCGTTAATTGGTAGCATGGGTCTTTCACTCCATAAATCTACTGACTGGTAGGCTCCTCCTGCGTAGACCTTTGCAATGACAAATGGTCCTTACCAAGTCAGCTTAAATTTTCCACCTATCTTGCGGCGTGCAAGAATAGGACTTTTAAGCACGAGGATGAGGTCACCAACTTTGAATGTCCTTCAGCGGACCAATTTATCTTTGTCTGGTAAAGTTCCAAATGTTGTTGCGCTTCAAGTTGTTTTCCCATAAGACTCTCTAGTTCTTCAAGTCTGAGCTTCACACTTTCTTCTGTTGTGAGTTGGTTGACAGCTACGACTCTGAGAGACAACATCTGAATTTCTAATGGTAGCACGACCTCAGACCCATACACGAGCATGTAGGGTGTACACTGAGTGGGAGTCCTGAACGTTGTCCGATAGGCCCACAAATCTTCTAGTAATTTTTTTTGCCAATCTCATTGGTTTTCATCTAGTGTCTTCTTTAAAATCTGTGCCAGTATCTCGTTGAAGGCCTTAGCCAATCTATTTGCTCTAGGATAGTAAATTGTAGAGTATCTCTAATCTATCCAGTGTCTTTTGACGAAATTGTTAATTTTTGTGCTTTTAAAAGCTCTCTCATTATCGGAAATTATTCTTCGTGGTACTCCAAAATGGTAGTCAACTTGGCTTTTGAAGAACTGAAGAACGTGCAGTGTCGTAACCTCCCGTAGCGGCACTGCCTCTGCCCATTTGGAGAAATAATCTATAGCAGTGAGTATCATATATGTCCTTTGGAGGATGGAGGGTCTATCAGACCTATTATGTCCGTTCCCCAACAGTTGAATGGCCACGAGGCGACAGTTGGGTGTAGCACATTCAGAGATTGGTGTAAGACCACCCCATGCACCTGACACTTGTGACATCTTTTGGTTGTATCCATACAATTGGACATCATTTCTGACCTACAATATCTGAGTCTTTTGATCTTAATTTTCATTTTTAGCTCTGCCTGGTGAGCGCCACACAATCCGACATGTACTTTTTTAACAATATTTTGTGTATCGACTTCGCTTAGACACATCAGCCACATCTGGTCGAACGATCTTCTGTAGAGGACATCACTAATAAAGCGTATCATTAAGCCCTTTTTGTAATGTGATGTACTTCAGACTTATCCTCTAACAGCTTTCTAGTTTACAAATATTCTATTAAAGACTTGGATCAATCTTCTTTGATATCAAAAATTGCATTTATCTCTTCTTCTTTTCTGAGTTTGTGTAGAGTTTCAAGGTCGATTCAAGACAAAACATGTCTTCCTTGTACTGTGATTTCAATGGAATCCTCCGGGGGACATGTCAGCTCCTTAACAAGTTTTACTAGAGCGTCAGCATGGGCATTATCTCCCCTAGGAATCCGGTAGAAAGTCAAATTGGGGATATGTTTTAGCAGTTTCATCGTGTACTGATGTTATTCCACTAATCTTGGTTTTAGAATCCTGTATTGTCTGGCAACTTGTTGAATGACGAGTTGTGAGTTGCCGTAGATGGCAATGTTTGTTATATCCATTGAGATTGCCAACTCCAATCCTGTGATTAAAGCTTCATATTTAGCTTCATCATTGGTGCACGAATCTGTCAAGAGGTATGAGAACATCAACATACCTTATTTGGCATGATAAAGATCAAATTGATCCTTGCTTTGCTTGGTATGACTGTGCCCGATCCTTTGTTTTTCCTGGATGATGAAGCACCGTCAAAGTACATCTTCAAGTGTTGCGCACTAGAGAATTCCATTTGTAGTATCTGCTCATATGGTAGTTCATCATTAACAGGGCACCCAGCTGGCAGTGCGTGTGCAACCAGAAAGTCTGCTAGAATCTGTCCCTTGATAGCAGGCAGAGGAACAAAAGTTATATCAAATTGCAATAAAATCGTTGACCATCTTGCTAGAAGTCCAGAGAGTGTTGGTAGGGTCATTAAATATTGCAATGGATTAAATTTTGAGATTAGGGTAATCTTATGAGAAAGCATGTAATGTCTAAGCTTCTGGGCGGCAAAAATTATAGCTAGACAATGCTTCTCAATAGGTGGATACCTTTCTTCCATCGGTATCAGACGACAACTCAAATGGTGAAGTTTGTTTTCTTTACCATCATCGTTGATTTTTGGCTAAGAGGGCTCTAAGAGAGTCATCTAAGGCTGGGGTATAAGGTATCAAAGGTTTCCCTGGGATAGGGGCCGCCAAAACAGAACATGTCATTAAATATTGTTTGACATCCTCAAAGGCTCGCTGGCATTTCTCTTCCCAATCATTTGGCATCCTTTTTATATAATGCCGAGAAGGGCTAAAACCTACCTAAGAGATTAGAAATAAAGCGTCTCAGATATGCCAACTTCGCTTAGAATGAACGTAGTTGTTTCAAGGTTTGAGGAGGAGGTATTTCCAAGATAGCTTTAATCTTATCTAAGTCAATCTCGATTCCCCGATGACGGACAACGAACTCTAGAAATTTTCTGGAGGTAACATTGAAAGCACATTTTAAGGGATTCATTTTATGGTCATATCATTATAACTGTTCAAACACGATCCTCAAATAGTACAAATGGTCTATCTTTTATTTACTTTTGATGACCAAATCATCAACGTAGCATTCAACTTGGTTGTGAATGAGGTCATATAAAATCTTTGTGATTACACGTTGGTATGTTGTTCCGCCATTCTACAAGCCAAATGACATCATTGTGTAGCAGAAAATTCTGATTGGCATTCTGAAAGCTGTAAGTACTGCATCATTGAAAGCCATCTTGATTTGATTATATACCGATGATCCACCCATGAAGGAGAAAATTTCATGTGTTGAAGCGATATCCACCATCATTTCTTGTATTGGTAGTGGAAACTCGTCTTTTGGACATGCCCTTTTTAATTCTTTGAAGTCCACGCAAACACAGATTTGTCCATTTTTTTTGATAGGTACATTATTAGCCAACCACGTGGGGTATTGCTCTTCTTTTATAAAATTTGTGTCTATTAATTTCTTTACCTCGGCGATGACTTGTTGCTCTACTTCGAGGCGCATTTTTCTTGGAGCTTTTTTTACTGAGGTTATATTCTCGTCCACCCTGAGTTTATGAACTACAACCTCTACTGAAAGTCATGACATTTCACCATAACTCCTTACGAAGAAATCTTTGAATTCTGTTAACAATTTCATCAATTGTAGAGATTCTTCATCGTTGAGTATAGTACTTATAAATGTAAGTTGGGGTTGCGCTTCAGTCCCAAGGTTCATTTCCTTTAACTCATCAACCATTGATTTAATTTCCTCCTCAAATTTTGGCAAAGCGTTTTCTATTAGCTAATCAGTAGAGTCATCCTACATATCAAGGCAATCCTCTTTCGATTCACTAGTAACAGCCATGTAAAATTCTAAATCATCGACTGGTCCAACTGTATCAAATCCGAGACCCTCTTTTGAGTTGGGAGTTTGACTTTTAACACTCCATAAATTTTCAAAAAGTTGAAATTTATCTTTTGGCATTTGTTTTGGTAAGTGTCCCTGTTGAATTAACTTTTGTACATAAGGAAAAAAGTAACCAAAAGGTAATTCCATTAATTTATTAGGATCATCATCCAAATTTAAATGCTTTTCAAGATTGTTAGAAATAGAAGCACTGCAAATTTTAATCAGCTTTGAACCAACACTACGAACTTCTTTGACCTCTAAACTCTCGACCTTTTGAGGGAGTATCGGAGCAAGATTCATAACATTAACATAGTGATTTATCCAGTCATACATTGTCTCATATTCACTTTTCTCGGCATCTTCTAAGGATATCTTGTATTGAGGCTTCCTCTATTTTTTCATCATTATTTTATCATCAGAACTGTCCTCATCACCGATGTTGATGGTTGGCCTAGTCCATTCAATTACTAAGTTGGTTCTTCCCCGTCCACGTCCACGGCCTCAAAAAGAACCTCCACCAATTTGTTGCAAAAGAGTGGTGAAAGATTGCTGAAGCTGAGTTGAATGGCCCTGCCATTGTATTTCCTCTGAATCTTTATATTGTTTGTCGCAGTTTCATGTGAGAAAACAGTTTTCTTCGGAGGCGCGTAGTAGGCAGTATCTTCATGAATGCCAACTTCATGAACTGAAAATGATTGTAGTTCTCCCTTGATGCAATGTTCTTGTCCTTATTTGTAGTACTTGATGCATTGATGTAGAGACGACAGAACCATATTGTGTTCATGAATCCATGGTTGACCCAGTAGAGCCTTGAAAGAGGTCTCGGTGTCGATGATATGGAATTTAGCAGTTGTTACTAGTTCTCCAACCTTCATAAGCAATGTAATTGATCCAATGGCTCTTTCTCCCATTGGTTGAATCCTCTTAGCATCATTTTATCGGTTGTAAGCTCTTGAGCTTCAATGTCCAAATAGGCCAATGTCCGTAGGCTCATCAAGTTGAGTGATGCTCCATGATCTACTAAAATTTTGGACAACACAAATCTGTCGATGTTAACGAAGATGTAGAGTGGTTGGTTGTGGTCGGCGGTACCAAGCAACAAATCTTCATTAGTGAAGGTTACTTAGGCAGTTCTTTCAATGAACAAACTTCATCCGAGGATGTTCTGGCCAACTGAGTTAAACAAATCTTTAAGACAAGAAAGGCTGTAACTAGAGCTTCTCCATCTCCTTTGACAAGATTAGAGTGTCGTAGATGCTTAATCAGGTCGATAACTTCCTAAGATGAGCTAGCACGTTGTAATCCACTTTATGTGGTCCTCTAATTTTCACTTGGTTATGTGGTTCTTCCATTGGTGGAGGTGGAGGTAGTTCTTCTTGAGTTACTATTTGTTTTCCTTTATATGCTGGAGCTATTCTTGGGGGTAACACTCTCCCACTCCTTAAGTTCACTCATGAAATTTCCTCCTCTTGAGATATCATTCTGGAATCTTTCGGTGTTTCTTCTTTGTTAGAAATATCTAAGTTGATGGTAAGTGGTGCACCGTGGTGCTCGAGGATTGGTTCCTCACTTCCTGTGCTATCGTAGCTGGTATCGTTGATGTTTTCTTTGGTCTTGGTAATGAATTTGCCAGACTCAAGTATGATTTGAGGATAATCGCAGGAATCGAGATCGAGGCTAGATTGGTCATTATCAATTATGTCATCACTAGAAATAGTTAAAACATAGCTGAAATCATGATCATTAGATTCATAAGACCCCAGAGGGGTAAAAAGATAATCATACAAATTCAGGGGTTCGAGGATTTCTTACCTTGAATCCGAGATAAACAATCTAATTGAGGCAGCCTTTACCCCCCCTGCTATCAATCTTTGGGGTTTCCTTTTCTTTATCTTTGATGATGACAGATCTTGTGGCGAAACCATCATCTCGGGCTTGACAAGCTGAAGACTCTGGACGGAAGCATGTTTTGATGCATTCTGGATTTGATTTAATATTTTCTTGGATGGTTTGCTCCAAACTTCATTCCATTCATCTTTTCTGATATATGCAGAAGATTATTTTGATGATTTATTTATTTGGTTTAGGACCCACTTGAGCTCGTCCCAAGTCGTACTCCATCCCTCTTCTCCAGTATATTGATCAATCGGAGAAATTGGCTCAGCTGAAATCATATTTATGGAACCTTTTTTAGGTTCTCTTAAATATTCTTTCGGGATCATTTCCTTCTTTGAGATTTTTCTCAAGCCAATCCTTAAAGAAAAAACATTCTTCTATAGCGTGCCCCCGCAATCTGTGGTACTGGCAATAATTTGGTTCATGTTTCTTGTCAACTTCTTCAGGCTTCTTTGGGTTTGATAGTCTGAACTCAGACTTCTTCATCAGACTTCTAAACTTTTTAGACACTGCTTCATCTTTGAAAGAATACACCATTTTCTATAATTCTGCCAAAGATATTCTCTTATTTAACTATTTGAAATGATTCTGCTTGAGGCGATCGCTGGCTAGACTGGCTATTTTATTTATGAGCCTGTTGTGATGAAGATTGATGAGTATTTTATGCATATAACTTCATTGGATGTTTTCCTTTGTCGACATGCGCTACTATTCCTGATTTCTTTTCATACACTCTGGCTTTCTTGGACTTCTTGTGTGAATCCATATGTTTGATTTTTTCATGAAGACTCTTGGCTTTACTGAGTAGCTTCTCAAAGGATTTGATGGTAAGTCCCTTGAGCATGAAAGCTACTGGGCCATGAATGCTTTTGAGTAAAATCTCGATTGCATGATGTTCCTGTAGCTGAGGTTCACACTTCATGCTAAGGTTTTTCCACCTCAAGATGTAATCCACCAAAGTCTCATTGGGCTTTTCTTTTCTATCAGTAGCTCTCGTATAGAGACATGATGTTGTGCTCCAGTGAAACTCTTCACTAATAGTTTTTCTAACTCGACATATGTTTGAACAGATCCGTTGGGCAAATCACCATACCAATCAAAGGCAATCCCTAACAGTTGCTGACAAACTGTTGGAAGAGTAAAGCTTCGCTATTTCTTGTGTTTTCACAACTGGCTCGGAAGTGTGCTATATGCTGTCTAAGATTTCCAGTCCCATCAAATATATTGAAGTTTGAGGAAACAAAACCCTTACGGAAGGGTACAACATCAAATTCTTCTAGATAGGGTCTATGCTTTAAAATCAGTGCACCACCCTTAGATTGGGATAAGGCCTCCCCCACTTGCTTGACCATTTGCTTAAATTCCTCTAGATAGGGTCTACGCTTTAAAATCAATGGCACTCGATGGAGCATCCTTCTTTGGTTGTTCATCTCTGTTTGCTGAGGCAACTTGTCCTCTTTCATCCATGATATGTATGATTTCTGGTTGTTTGATTTCCGGAGAGTCTAGTTGTTGTGTTTGTGATTTCCCCTTAATGGTGGCCATGACAGTCATGGCGGTGGCCCCCTCTTATATCCTTTCCTCCCATTGGTTGACTTGCTCATCCCTTAGGGGAATAGCCCTACCCAACTCATCTATTGTGTTCTCTTCGACGAGAGGTTGAGCCTCGCGCGCAGATGCGGCAGCTCTGGTTTCGATATCATGGACATCCATGAAATCTTCTTTGAGGTAATCATTATAGTCAAAATCTTCATCATCATCATCGATGGAGACCCCGTGCTCTTGAGCTAACTCAAAAATCTCAACTCTAAGTTTTTAAAATTTTCTTCAATCATTGATTCTTTTATTATTCTAAGAACAGAAGGACCTTGCTAGACCTCCTCCTCTTGCTCTTCCATTTCACTAGCAATTGTTGCGATGATGTCAGATACTTCGGACCCTGGCTTCATTCATTGTCTTGTCCTGCAGGCTTACTGGACCGTATTGGTATAATGACCTTGGGTATCTACACCTTCTTCTTTGATGGTGATGTCCCAGGAAGGGGTGTCCTTTCGGAAACATCGGGATGTTGGAGAGAGGTATGCTCCCCATAGTGTAGACCAGCTATGATACCGGGTAATTTCTTCATCTTTTTCTTTTGAAATTTTAAGAATGTCTTTGTGGTGTGTGCTCAGTAGAATTCCTGGACCTAGTCTTGTCTTATCTGGTTGACGGTCTGTGGTCATAGTAGTGGTGAAATTTGTGGTGATAATAGTGGTATCAACTCTGCTTCCTAAGCGGAACCAGACAAGAGTACGAGTAGGCAGATTTTCTGTTGACTTTTGAGATCGTCTGATAGATTTTACGTCCCTTGAAATTTCTTTCTTCACACGAGGGGAAATTGCATGTCCCACTCATTTAATTAACTCATTAACTGAGCAACCCTCTTTGACGGCTAGCCTCTAAAAAACTAAACTAACTTGGGTGACAGGACTAGGTTTCTTTTTCTCCACACCCTGTCCATGAAGTGATGGTAATGCATCGGTGATTTTCTAAGTACTATCGTATCCATCAGTATCCATTAAAGGATGGAATCTACTTCCCTGCAGAAGTAGATATAACTCTGGTAAATCTAACTCTTCTTGGTGAGGCTTTTCCTTGACAGGTGTTTCCTCAAGAGTCTGGGCTTTAGTAGCCCTCCAAACTCTTCTGTTGTGGTTTCTCTTCTATGTTTAGGTTAGTGGTTCAGTTCTTGAACTCAATCCGATTTTGAATACTGGTGGCGAGAGAGTCAATTCCTTAGTTGGATCTTCAATGATCATTGCTTCTTTCAACTTAGCGGCAACGGGGACATCAGGCTTGGTAGGTGCTATAGTGAAAACAGTAGTCTTGGCTTTCTTATAAGAAGGGAATCCTGAAGATAGTTCAGGTTAAACTCAACAGACAACTCCTGAATTTGTGGAGTGGTTACTTTCATCACAACGAACGGGGCCTTCTTGAGGATAACCTCGAGGTCTTCAAATCGGGCTCCGAAATTAATGGTAAGAGCAACATTGTGGGCTTCATGGCTCATCGGTAAGTTGCAAGAATACGTTAGTGTTAGGTGGGCCATCATAGGATCTTTAAAACAGAAAGCTTTGGGGTTAGTAATATGGTCGAAACCTTGTAATCTTAGTGCAAGCACTGAAAAATTAACACAGGTCGATCCGTAGGCCGGGTAATTTTTTGTTTGTGGGAATTTTAAAATTTTTAGTAAAAAGGAAATTTAAAAGTAGAAAGATTTAATTAATATAAGAAAATTTTAAAGCGCGCGCAACATAACACAATTTGATTTAATTTGTAAAATAGCAAATCAGACTTGGAAGGGAGAAGTGAAGTGTCTAGGACTCAGTGCGAGACCCATTTAGCAACACACAATGCCCAGGTGGAACTAGTCCACCAACACACCTATTGAGGTTCCGACCCCACATGAAGATTAAAAGAGTCCGTAATAGCCTCCTTAACCCCTCTATTCAAAGGTGATTGAACAGACAGTCCTGAAGTCCAAAGAGTTGGCCGTACTTTTTCAAGACAGAAATGGGTAAAGTATGTCAACTTAAGAAGAGTAATTTGGTCCAAGAGGGACATGGACACATTATCAATGTGTAAAGATAATATTTCCTTATTCAAATGGAGAGAAAAGCTTGTCCTCAGCGAAGTCGCCAGAAGCTGTCAGCGGTATTTTTGGTTAGGGGAGTTGCTCGTAAGAAGCTGTCAGTCACTGAAATTGAAATACCACCTCCTGTTTTGGAAGGACATTTTAATGTTTAGAAAAATATGAAATCAACTGATCCCTTATTTTCATATTTTAAAATAAAGAGCGTTGTACCTCAAACCATGTATCTTATATCTATCCCGAAGGATAAACACAAAACTTAAGGAAGAGGCTCGATCAAATAAACTAAGTAATGCATGACATCCATTTGGTCTGCAAAACCGTTTTATTTGCTAACAATTTCTCCTATTTTATAATAAGAATTAAATAGGGTTTATATTTAGCTGGGTTCGGACGAGCTTCCTATAAGGGCAAGCCCCTATAGTTAATTACATCCTAAATGACCAAAGTCATCTAAGAAAACTCTCGTTAAAAATCAAGAAATATTATCTTCAAGGAGTTTAAAAGGATTGGACTTTTCAACGATCTCAGACAAAGAGGTGTGTCATGGGATTGGCTCAAAGTTGGAGCATTTTGTTTTGGAATCAAAAGGAGTAAGAACTAGGGGATGTCAAAGATCCAGAGGACAACCTCGGTGACCTCCCAAGCTACCCTATTATTTGGTTTGAGTTTTGAGGAGAAATTATTTAAGAGTTTCATCCTGTAAATTTTATTTAATTAGGGCTTATATTTGTGTGGAACGATGACACAAATAGCCTGGACGATGTAAGGATTTAGGTCGTGATGAATGACAACCTCGGAATCCTAAGACGCGTTAGGCCTTATATTGTACAACAAAGTTGTATAAAGGTCAAAAGATGAGGTGAGGATTTATGTTGCATAAACAAAAAACCTCGAAATTCTATGGCTTATTGTTTAATTCTAAGGAAGGAATGGTTTAGCTGAGGAAGACTGGTTTTGCTATTGAAGATGGTCGTGCTACCCACCATGCTAGCTCTAAGCTCTTTGTCATGATGAGATTAAGTTTTCTATGGAGTTAAGTTATGATGCCAAATCAGGTGGCCCTAAGGTTGAAGTTCTTTAAATTTTATGAAGGATGTTAAAGTTGATTTAAGCGACACCAGTTAGGATCTTATGGTTCCCTCGTTCTCGCACCACTATTTCCTATTAGATTCAGTTAGTCCAAATGAATTTACTAAACTCAACTTAATGAGTTCTGTAATTTCATTTAGATCGTGAGAAGCCTCGTTAGTAACTGTAGATTACCTCCTCCGAGGGATTCCCGATCATCCGATAGAGACGTCTCAGTTTAGTTTTAATTGTTATTTTTTGTGATGTTTGTGATTAAATTTTGAGTTGTTTTATATTTTGAATATTTTGGAGGAGATTTTTATCTTTATTGATTTTAGTTTTGGATTTGGTTTTGGTTTTGTGGCTATCCTGACAGTTTTAGTTTCATGCATGGTGACATTGTTGTTTAGAATGTAAGTTTGTGTTTTGTTCATACATGCAGGTAAGTAAGCACAGTATGGAAAGCTTAGGAAAATAAAATGTTGTAAACTATAAAAGCGTACCTGACAAGTCTTCTCGTTCCACCACCTGAAACTAAAAATGTATGTTAGAGCATTTTATGTAAAGCGAAAAAAGTAAGGTTTTAGTGACCTACATAAACCTAGGTCATATCTTGGTGGGTCCCTATTAGTTTGACTAAGGATGATTTTTGTTAAGAAGAACATATTAACTTTAGTAGACCTCTAAGGTATCCAACAGGTCTAGAGGAAAATGCAGTTCTATGCTTTCCCCTCACCGCCTGGTGAAAAGTCTCGAGCTCAATTAAACTTATTGTGTTTATTAATAACTCATCCTGTAAATACCTTTAATGCTCAACGAACATTGATGTTTCAATTATCCCTAAGAGTAAGGTAATTATCATTTGCCATTTAATTTGGAAGTTATGTGGGTGAAGATCTTTAAAGGGGGAAAGTTAGCGTTATTGAAACACTTAGCCGATTTGAGTTCTAATTTGGGCTTTTGGTGTTCAAAGGTGTTTTACTTTTTATTCATTCTTCTAATTCCTATTTAATAAAATTTGATTTTAGCTTAAGTCACCACTAAGTCCTTTAGACCTGTGTAAATGTCTTGGTTATATTGAAAGAAGTTGAATTTTTTTTAAGTAATAGTAATTATTCATTTTCAAAACACTTAAACGTCATTTGAACATCAAGTAGGGGTATTAAATTAGTGAGTTATCAACTTCCAAAGTCATACCCCTAAATCTAAGATCATTTAATTTAATAGACTTCCAAATTTTAATAATTTAAGGAATTACAAATTTATCCCTTGTTATAAAAGAGTGAGGTCGGTTTCTACCAATTAATCCCCTTGTGTTTCAATCATCCAAATAAGTTAGTTAAAACCAGAGGTTACCCTTTTTCCCTTCTTGAATTAAGCCTAAATTTTAATTAAGGCCAAATTTCCAAAATTACACTGTTGCCCCTAAGACACTATCATTTCGTTATTTTTCAAATTTAATTCAAATGATTTATTGAATTATATTTAAATTTTAAGAATAATTTTAAGTTCTGGAGTATTTATTAATTACAAAATATTTTTAATGTGTAAAATTAAGTTTTATATTTTTATTAAATCTCTCCGATGTCAAGGAACCCAGAGAAATGAATTTCATATTTTTTCTGATTTTTCATTAAATTGTTAGAATTATTTTATTGAAAATTTATTTTTAGCCTTTAAAAATTATTTTAAGCTTTAAAATTCAACTTCTTCACTTAAAAAATTAGGAAAAATATTTCATTTGTTCCTAAGTTCTTAGGAAAAAATTTAGAATATTTCAGTAATTTTTTTTTGTGATTTTTATCATTTTTAATTATTTAAATATTAAAAATGGGCTTGAAAATGAAATTATTATTTTAATTTAAAATATATTTTTAAAAAATTCCTCTAATCACAAAGAACTCTAAAAACTAATTTTTACAATTTTTTCAGTTATATTTTAATTATTAAAAGTCATTCTAGTGTTAAAAATAACATTTAACTTGAAAAATCAATTTGAGTATTAAATGAGCTCCAAATGTTTTGAAATTTTTATGGGGAGTTTTCTAAACTTTAAAAAACAGTGGAGATTAAAAAGTAATTCATTTAGATGTTTGTGTTTCCCAAAATTAATTTTCTTTATTTTTTAAGGTTGGTGGAAATTAATTGCATTCTTAATGGCTTAACCCTTGAAATATTTCCCAAAGGGTTCTATGGTCATAACAAACCTTCTGAAAATTTTTTGGATTATTTTAAGAAAAATGCTAATTATTATGATTAATTTATGTGAACAATAGATATAAACTCGAAAAATATGGATGTCTATCTAAAGATATCCTCTGACTTTGGAAAAATCAGAGGATGTTCCCTGATATAGAGGCAACAATATGCTGAAATTTCAAGTCATGGTGAGATGTTTACATGCATGGAGAATTAAAAGACTCAAAATCATATTTACTTAATTAAAAAATTAAATATGCATCAAACAAACTTCAAATTATTTCCACATTATTCTCCTCTATTCACTGAGCGAGATGGTATTTATATTTTATTTTTGTGATTTTTCTATACTAAGATATGGATTTTTAACGTTAGGGCTATTTATTTAAATCAGAAAATACCCTATTTATCTATTTAAACACGCGGCTCTGACTAGATCCTAGGTGGCTCTGAAACAACACGCAGTGTGCTCCATTCAACGTCGCCATCCACCTCAGTACTGACTCAGCGCGCGGTTCATGTATGAAGGTGCTGTCCGGCAAGATCTCGTTCGTTGATGAGATAAACACCCGATCGGACGGCTCCCCGTCATCGTCCCCAATGCCTTAACCTGAGAACCATCCATTTTTAAAGCTTAAGATCTCACTCATTTCTAAACATAATTTGTGATTTGTTTCTAAATGCTCGTCTAAGCGTGACAAACACATCCATACGATAGTCATGCAATTAAATTAGCTCTAATCAAGTGGAGGATCAAAATAGGCTCGGGAAAATGAGAAGTTCAATACCTTTGCTATGAGAAGGGAAGCTTCGATTGAGTTACTCAGCACAATCGTGGAGGTTCAAGGAGGATATGGATTCAGCCTCTTGCTGTGGTGAAAGTCCTAGGTATGAATTCGACCAAGCTCAATTTCAGATGTTGGTCTAAGTTATGCTAGGGGATCTGTTTGAGGGGGATTTGATGGGGCTTCTTCTTCTTTCATTGTGGTGAAGTCGTAGGTGAGTTAAATTTTATTTTGGTGGAGTGTAGAGGTGTGGAGAGCTCTGTCCTGTCTCCGACAAGGTTTTGAGCTCAAAAATTGAACTCCGACAAGGGGATTAGGGCAATGTGGTGGTTGGGTTGCAATGAGGAGGTCTCAAGGAGGCTCTCAAAGTAATTTGGAGGGCTCTCTCTGAAAAATTTTTAGCACTACCCCTCATGGCTGTGGACGTGAGCTTTTTATAAAATGGGCATTTGGGTGGCTGTCATGGACAATTGGGGGGTGAAAATTCTTGCTTAGGTGGAGGGCAGAGAGGCTCTAACATCTAATTTGGATGAGGTGGCCTCTAGGTTTGAATTGGGTTTGATTCCATGGTGGTGACTCTCGGTTTGTACATTTTCCAGCCACTAGGCCAGCCGGCCAAGACAACGGAAGTAGCTAGGAGGTCAGGTGAGCCAAGGGAATATGTCACAACAATTAAATGAGTTGGTGTTTAATTTTGGTAAAAATATCATTTGTTTAAGCAAATATGGAATGAAATCCATTAATTTGGCAATCCCTTGGTCCATTGCTCATTTTGGTGGTTCTATGGGGTTTGACTTGGTCAATATGGTCCAAATTTTGGCCGTGGTTGCCTTGCCTTGTCCAATTTGACATGTCTAGGTCTATTTTGGTGCATGGGTCTAAGTGGGAGCAAATGACCAAAACTTGGGTTTTGTCTAGGCTAGCCATGTTAATTGGTCAAATTGATTGATGAATCTGATGTAGATGAATGTAAGCAACATTTTTGGTGAAGGATTGAAAGGATTTTGAGTTCAAGTGGGTTTCAATTTGAAGGATTTGGGAATTTTTGTGAATTTGGGCATGTTGGGCTAGACTTGGGTCTAGCTTGGGCTACGCTTGGGATAAGTCAAAATTGAATGTTGAGAATGGTCAATACAAATGTGATGAAGAGTTTTCAATTTGAATTAGGTTCCAATTTTAGGGTTAAGGCAATCAATTTTGTGAAATTTGGAGGCATAGCCAGTTTGGTGCAAAATTTGGGGCTTTTGACTTAAGTTGAAATTAAATGAAATTGAGGCTTCAATAAGGCCAATTGATGATCAAGTTTGATGTTTAGGAATGTTATTAAGAGTTTTCAACATAAATTGTGGCAAATTGAGTGGGCTATGGGCTTAATTAGGTGAGAATAGGTCATGTGGTCAAAATTAGGGCTTTGAGTTGAATCAAAATTGGGCTATAAGTATGGGTTAATTTAGCTTGGATTTGGTTTAAATTTGTCACATGGAAGGTGAATTTAAGTTTAGGATTGAAATTGGGGGAAATTCGGACCAATTTAATGGACATTTGGATTTGGGGAGATTGGGTCTTTTAAGGGTAATTTCGGGATTTTGGACAAAGATGGTTAAATTGGCCATATAGAGTCATGTGGTAGTTGAGAAAATAGAAATTGGGAATATTTGGAAGATTTTGGGATTTATTTTGAAATTTTTGAAATTTTGGGCTAAGGAGGGGCATTTTGGTAATTTGGTAATTTTTGGTGATTTTGGGTAATTTGGGTATTTTCAAAAGGTTTGAAATGAATTTTTAACAAATTTGAGTATTTTTGGTAGATTTGAGAATTCTGCATAAATTTAGGGTTTCAAGGATATTTAGGTAATTTGGGGGAGTTTAGGGGCGAAAGGCCAAGTTTGGGTATCTTTGGTAAAATTGGGGAGGTAACCACCATAAATAAGCCATGGACCAATAGAAATCCCATTTGGGTCTTCCATGTACTGGTCATAGCTAAGCCCTAGCATAGGGTCAGAGGGTTTAGGGGACCATTGATACACCTAAAATATATAGTGTTTCTAGACACATTTTTATACCTATTTTTGAGATATTATGTTTTAATGGAAGGTATTTTTGAGATGAAAAAAATACTTAAGGGGGTGAAAAAAGGATCAAATTAGAGCAAAAAAGAGAAAAATAGTGCAAAAGAGTATTGGCGCCTATGCACCAGATCCTGCGCTTAAGCTCCGTTTAAACAGAGAAGGTCGCACCTAAGCGCCCACGCTTAAGTGCCAGTGGCACTTACTAGACGAGTAAAATCAATTCTCATGAATTTTGAAGATGTTTATGAGGCACCCATTGGCTTAGTAAATGGCTGTAACCACCATGGACGAAAATTATCATGAAAGGATGTGTCTCTTGGACAAATACGTCGAATCAAGACACATTTTGAAGAGATCCCAAGGCACCTCTTGGAGAAATATATAAAAAAGAAGAGAGGACTTAGAAAAGAGCCCCAAAAATATTGGCAAGTTTTGAAAGTTCTTTCGTAGAGAGTTAGTTAAAAAAGATTTTAAGGAACCACTTTTATTTACTGTATCCTTTTTGTTATTTTATTTTTAGTGATTGTAAAAGATAAGAGATTCAAAGTAACTTCAAGAGTTTGATGGAGGACTTGAGATATGTTTTTATCTTGTTGTTTTAGACTACTATTTGTTTTAATCGAGACTTGTTGTTAGTTTGTTAATAATTTCTTCTTATAAACTAAAGTGTGTTTTGTTTTCTCCATGGATTATGAGTAGTTTTTTTTATATTTCTTTTCAAAATGATAAGTAATTAAGTTTTGGATGGAAGTTGTGAAGAGTATTGATCTTTAATGTTGGAAGAGTTATATTGATTTTAGTTTTGGATGGAAGTTGTGGAGAGTATTGATCTTTAATGTTCGAAGAAGTTGTGATGATTTAAATCAATGCACTTCATTTACTTCTTGATTTGGCCAATCCAGATGTTAAAATTTGTTGTGAGAACATGAGCACTTCATTTACTTCTTGATTTGGCCAATCCAGATGTTAAAATTTGTTGTGAGAACATGTATGAACCGGGCTGGTATTGTCTCAGCCAATAATTCAAAAGAATCACATGAGGTTGTATGAATGAGAATGTAGTTCATATGATTGAGTGCAAATAAAACGGGAAAAATTCATTGAGTGTTAGAGTTAGAGGACTTTAAAGTGATAGGTTAAAGCCCCCAACTTGGTTTATTGTTTTAGGTTTTGATACAGTTAGAGAACTTTAAAGTGACAGGTTAAAGCCCCCAACTTGGTTTATTGTTTTAGGTTATGGTATGAGAATGTTAGCCCCTAGGTGGAGGGAATCGAGGGAACTCTAGAGTGAGAGCTAGTATCCTCCCTACCTAACTGGTCTTCAGAACTATTCAAACTTTAAATTAGCCAATATTCTTTATAGCATCTCTAGTAAAAGTAAAGAATATTATTGCTCCTATTTGACAATTTGCATACTTCCACAACAGAATTCCTATACTTATTACTGATTCATGATAAGAAGAAGAAGTTTTCATATTAAGTACTTTTCACTACTTTATAGCATCTCTAGTAAGGGTAAAGAATATTATTGCTTCTATTTGGCACAACAAAATTTGTTAGCCAATGTTCTTTATAGCATCTCTAGTAAGGGTAAATAATATTATTGCTCCTATTTGGAAAAACACAATTTGCATACTTTCAACAACAGAATTCCTATACTTATTACTGATTCATGATAAGAAGAAAGATATTTTCATATTAAGTACTTTTCTTCTACAAAAACTTTATTTACCTTTTTAAGTTGTTACTGTTTTGTTAAAATATCAAACATACCAAAAATATTTATATTTTAAATTCCCGCAAAAATTATTTTTAGATTAAGTAATTATCTTTTTAAAAATAAAAAAAACTTTTGAAAAAATGCATATTGCATAATCTTACCTGTGGGTTCAATATTCAGGTCTTAATAAAAAAGTCCTATATTACTTGATAATGATACATATACTTGCGTAGTATCCCAATATAAATATATATAAATTAAAAAGTTAAATTTTTATTTTTCTTCAGGATCAAGTTTTTTGTTTTGTTGCAAAATAAAAAAATATAAGTGAAAAATACCATCAGAACTATTGTTATACTGTGCATAAGCATTAAGATCGAGGATCAAGTTTTTCGCGTCGTTGCCCGGGAAGAAAACTAAGTAAATTTCTATTTTTAGAAAGTCTTATTTAAACTTTAAATATTGTTTCTTATTTTGTATGTTTTATTTTATTTTATGTTAGTGTATGCATAGTTCAGGTTCTGAAGGACTAATGCCCTATGATTTTGAATTAGAAAGAATTCTAAGAAAAATAAAAAAACCAACAAAAATTAAAAATCTTGAAAAATCCAAAAAAATTTCAGAAATGACAAACCAAAGTAATCAAAATGCTGAAATTCATCAAAAGTTTAGACCTTTAAAAGATTATGCTTACCATACTGTAGATGAACTTCCTTACAGTATTAAAAAACCTACTATAGTGGTTAATTTGTTTGAGCTTAAACTTTCTATTATCCAAATGGTATCAAAAAATCAGTTTGGGAGATCACCAATTGAAGATCCAAATTTACATCTTATCAATTTTCTACAATTGTGTGCTACATTTAAATACGATGATGTTTCAGATGATGCCATAAGACTTAGGTTATTTCCTTTCTCACTGAGGGATAAAGCTAACATGTGGTTGAATTTGTTACCACCTAGATATATCAGAGCTTGGGGTGATTTAGCACAAAAATTCCTTGCTAACTATTTTCCACCATCAAAAACTGCAAAACTTAGAAAAGATATTACATCTTTTAATCAGTTTGAAGGGGAATCAATTTATGAAGCATGGGAACAATTTAAAGAACTCTTAAAAAAGTGTCGACACCATGTTATACCTGATTGGTTAATAATTCAAACCTTTTATAATGGATTAATTGGTTCTCTGAGATCTATTATCAAAGTCGCTGCTAGTGGTTCATTGATCTCCAAACCATTTCATGACGCTTATGATTTAATTGAAGAGATGACTACCAATAATTTTCAATGGCCTTCTAAGATGGTGAATCCTAAGAAAGAATCTAATATTCATGAAACTGATGCATTTACTATGTTAGCAAATCAAGTTGCTACAATTTAAAGGAAGTTAGATAAATTTGGAATGAATTTTTCTCAACCAATTTCCATGATTGAAGAGAATTCATTTAGCCAAATGGTAGATTCTCAAGCATCATTAGAAACTTTGAATGCCATAAGTATTAAGCAAAATAACCCATATTTCAATTATTATAACCTAGGTTAGAAGAACCATCCTAACTTTAACTAGAATAACAATTCAGGTGGTAATAATCAGTAATGGGGGAACAACCAAGGAAACTCATTAGGAAACTCGAACAACCAAGGGAATAATAATTATAGATCTACTTATCCTCCATGTTACAATAAAAATACACAGTTTAAGGATAAGAAGTTTTCTATTGAAGAAGTGGTGTTACAAATGGGTAATCAGTTATAAAGTCAAGGAGCCACAACAAGAAATATTGACAATCAATTTAGGTAAATCGCAAGTTCATTAAGTAATAGATCCTAAGGAACACTTCCTATTAATACTGAATCAAATCCAAAAGACTAGAATAAAGAGCAAGTTAAAAACCTACAACTTAGAAGCAGAAGAGAGTTGGAAGGTAGGGTTCAAAAAGAGATTGAAGTAGAGAGAAAAGAAATTGAAGAATCAAAAGAAGATGCTCCAAAAGATTCTGAAAGAAGTATTTCTCCGCCAAAAAGTGATTTAGAAAAAGCACCACCTCCATTTCCTCAGAGACTTTGACAACAAAAGTTGGATAAGAAATTTTCAAAATTTCTAGAAATATTGAAGGAGCTTAGAATCAATATTCCATTTGCAGAAGCCTTAGAACAAATGCCAAGCTATGTAAAGTTTATAAAGATATCTTAACGATTTGCTAAAGCCTTAGAACAAATGTCAAGCTATGTAAAGTTTATGAAGGATATTATCAACAGAAAAAGGGAAGTTTGAAGATAATGAGACTGTTGCACTTAGTGAGGAGTGTAGTGCTATAATTCAGAAGAAACTTCCTGAAAAGCTTAAACATCTTGGTAGCTTTACAATTCCATGTGCAATAGGAGACAAATTTTATGAAAAAGCCTTATGTGATTTAGGTGCAAGCATTAACCTTATGCCATTATCAATATTTAAAAGATTGGGATTAGGAGAAATAACCCCTACTAATATAACTCTGGAGTTAGCAGATCGTTCATTAACCTATCCTAAAGGAGTTATAGAAGATGTCCTAGTGAAAGTGGTCAATTTATCTTTCCTCATGATTTCATTGTGCTAGATATAGAGGAAGATAAAGAGATACCTTTCATTTTAGGGAGACCTTTCTTAGCCACAGAAAGAGCAATGATAGATGTGCAGAAAGGGGAATTAATAATGTAGGTCAATGATCAAACTATTACTTTTAACATTTCAAAATCAATGAAATACCCTGAAAATGTAAAGAAGATGAATGCTATAGAATGGATGCTATAAGATATTTGAGCGAATGCAATTTCATAACTACTTATGAAGAAAAATCTAAAGAAAAAGATTTGGAACACGAGCAAGAAGATGAATTAGATCAATATGTTAACCTTTTTAATGAATATTCAAGTCATATTCAAGAAAGTTTTGAAATTTTTGACATGATAGACAAAGTCAAATCATTTTGTCCATCTGTTGAAAAACATCTAGAACTTGAGTTTAAGTTACTTCTTGATCATTTAAAATATGCCTTTTTAGGAGATTCCTCTACTTTACCTATTATAATTTCCTTAAAGTTAGGAAGAAGAAGGCTGATGAAAATTCTGAAAAATTTTAAGAAAGCCTTCGGATGGACAATTGCTGATATTAAAGGTATCAGTCCTTCAATTTGTATTCATAAAATTAATCTAAAAGAAAACTGCAAACCCATGCATCATCCATATGGAGATTAAATCCTGTTATTAAAGAGGTTGTTAAGAAATAAATTTTAAAGTGGTTAGATGCTCGAATTATCTACCCTATTTCAAATAGTGCATGGGTTAGTCCAATCCACCATGGTCCTAAGAAAGGATGAGTAACTGTAACTGTGAATGAGCATAATGAGTTAATTCCTACTACATAGAGTTCAGGGTGGTGAATATGCATTGATTATAGAAAATTAAATCTTGCCACAAGGAAAGATCATTTTCCACTACCCTTTATAGAGAATATGCATTGATTATAGAAAATTAAATCTTGCCACTAGGAAAGATCATTTTCCATTACCCATTCTAGATCAAATGCTGGATTTTGATTATAGAAAATTAAATCTTGCCACTAGGAAAGATCATTTTCCACTACCCTTTCTAGATTTTATAGAAAATTAAATCTTGCCACTAGGAAAGATCATTTTCCATTACCCTTTCTAGATCAAAACCACTAGGAAAGATCATTTTCCACTACCCTTTCTAGATCAAATGCTGGATAGACTAGCTGGGAATAAATACTTTTATTTTCTGGATGGATATAACAGTTATCACCAAATTCAAATATCTCTTGAGAATCAAGAGAAAACAACATTTACCAGTTCTTATGGTGCTTTTTCTTTTAGAAGAATGCCCTTTGGTTTATGTAATGCCCCTGCTACATTTCAAAGATGTATGACGACAATTTTTTGTGATTTTATTGAAAAAGGGATTGAAGTCTTTAAGGATGACTTTTTCAGTGTTTCGAACTTCATTTGAATCATGTTTAGAATATTTATTTAAAGTTCTTAAGTGTTGTGAAGAAACAAATTTAGTCCTTAACTTGGAAAATTGCCAATTTATGGTAGCAGGAGGAATTGTATTAGGTCATCAAATATCACAAAATGGTATGGAAGTAGATCTTGCTAAAATTTAAGTGATCGCAAATTTACCTTATCCAACAAATGTAAGGGAAATTAGGAGTTTTTAGGACATGATGGATTTTACATGCGATATATTAAGGACTTTTCTAAGATTGCTAAGCCTTTAAGTCATTTATTGGAGAAAGATGTAATTTTTTATTTTGATGAGGAATGCCTAAAAACTTTTAATTTATTAAAAGAAAAATTTATTACTACACCAATTATAGATTCACCAAATTAGGAAAAATCTTTCGAACTGATGTGTGATGCAAGTGATTATGCTATTGGAGCTATTTTAAGACAAAGATATGATAAAATTTTCAAAATTCTTTACTATGCTAGTAAAAGTTTTAATGAAACTCAAATTAATTATATAACAAATCAAAAAGAGTTATTAGTAATAGTATATGCCTTTTGATAAATTTAGATCATATTTGATTGGAACTCATTTTATAGTAAACAGATCATTCTGCTATTAAGTACTTAATGAAAAAGGAGCATACTAAACCAAGACTTATAAGATGGGTTCTTCTTTTACAAGAATTTGATTTTAAAATAATAGATTGGAAGGGAACTAAAAATCAAATTATTGATCATTTGTCCAGGTTTGAATTAGAAAAATTAGTCTGTTTGAAAAAGAAATTAATGAACATTTTCAAGTTCGACATTGTGAACTATATTGTTAACCCTATGGAATGACATACCAATAAATGAGGAAATATATTTCTGAAGCTAAGACTTATTTTTGGGATGACCCATATTTATTTAAACAAAGAAAGGATCTGATCATTCGAAGATGTGTACCATTACAAGAAACTTATGAAATTGTCTAAAATGTCATAATTCTGATTTTAGGGGACATTTTGGTGTTGATAAAATAACATACAAAATTCTGCAATCTGGATTTTATCTGCCTACAATTTTTAGAGATATTAATGATTATATTAAAACTTGTGATAAATGCCAAAGAGTAGGCCATATTTTTAGAAGAAATGAAATGCCCCTCAATTATATGCTAGAAGTTGAAATATTTGATGTTTGGGTATTAGATTTCATGGGACCATTTATACCATCTTTCAGAAACTTTTATATTCTGTTAGCAGTGGACTATGTATCCAAATGGATAGAAGCTATTACTTTACCTTGATGTGATGCTCAAAGTTTTGCAATATTTTTTAAAATGAACATATTTTGTTGATTTGGGATGCCGAGAGTTATCATTATTGATGGGGGAAGTCATTTTAGAAATGTCATTATGGAGAAGTTATTAAAGAAATATCATATAAATCATAGGATTGCTACTACTTATCATCCTTAGACAAGTGGTTCGGCTGAATTATCTAATCGGGAAATTAAAAGATTTATGGAAAAATCTATGAATCTAACAAAAATGGATTGGTGAGTCAAACTTGACTATGCTTTATGGGCTTATAGGACTAATATAGAACTCCTATAAGAATGTCCCCATATAGGCTAATATTTGGGAAAGCTTGTCACTTACAAGTTGAACTTGAGCATAAAGCATGTTCGGCTATTAAAGAGTTTAATTATAATTTAAAAGAAGCTAGTGAGAAAAGATTGTTACAATTAAATGAGCTTGAAGAAATAAGGAATGAATCTTATGAGAGTGCTAAGATTCATAAAGAAAAGATGAAGATGTGGCATGATCGAAAGATTCTTACTAAAAATTTTTAGCCAGGGCAATAAGTTTTGCTATATAATACAAGGTTTAGATTATTTCCACGCAAACTTAAGTCTGATGGGCCCATTTGTTGTGATAAAAGTTTATCCTAATGGAGCTGTGGATATTAAAGATCCTAATTCTTGAGAAAATTTTTAAAGTGAATGGACATAGACTGAAACCTTATTATATAGGGGATCAACTTAAATATAATGATGGAATGATGTTGGGTCAACCAGAATGAGCACTGGTTATGTTAGGCTGACGACGTAAAACCAAGAGCTTTGTGGGAGGCAACACATAGTTATCATTGTGTATTTACTTTGATTGTTGTTTTGAGTCTGATTAAGAAATTTAGGATAGTATTTTTAGTTTATTATGTGCTAGTAATGATTTTTAGACTTTATTTAGTGACATAGACATGTTAGAATAAGAATTTGGATGTTAAGTTGACTAGTGCAAAAATGTGCACTGGCACTTAAGCCTCAGATCCGACGCTTAAGCGCGGTAATTTAATCACATGTAAAAATTTCAATTTCTAGAAGATGTAACTGCAATTTAGTTGAAATAAACGTGTCTTGGCAGTTTCTAATCGTACCTTGAACTTATGAGGGGGAATAAGGCCTATAAATAGAAGGGGTTTGTGAAGGAATTTCACCCCATATTATTTTTAACCTTAAAAGTCTAAAAAGAGAGAGATTTAGAGAAAATGTCTTCATGGGAGATGGATTTGAAGAAGAAGGAAGAAGCTATGAGGAAAAAGTTCACAAGTTAAAGTGCACAGGAGATGTATAAAAGTTTTTTAGCAGTTAGTATTGAAGGGATTTTGGAGAAGATCAACAAGATGGAGAAAACTATATTTGTATTAGAGACTAAGGTACTTGAATTATATGCTCATCTAGAACATATTGGGTGGCAACTTAAGATGCAATTCAATCATACCAGTTATATAGAGGAAGCGGATACGACAATGTTCCTTAAGCAAAAGTGGATTGAAGATGACAGTATTAGAGCTCGTCACCACCATCCGTTTTATCAACTCTATATTCCTAGAGAGACTACTGAGAGACAAGAATTCATTCCTTCTAATGAAGAGTGACATTAAGTTAAGTGTTAGGAATTGTGTGTTCGGAGTCATGTTCTTAGGTGTGTCAGTGTTTATGTCTTGTATTTAGTGTTTGTATCACTTATTTGTTTAATTGTAAATGTGTACTAAGGAAAATTTTCTCATCCAAGACTGTTTGGAGAGAGAACTAAGTGTTAAATGTGTTTGTACTTCTTTGTAAATTAATATAAGTTTATTTTTGTGAAAATTTGTGTTATTTTTAGCCTTGAATTGAATAAATTATTATGGAGAATTTTGAGAGAGAGGGGAGTTATAGGATGTAAAAATAATCATTTAAGTGCTTTTAGACCATTTAGGGGTGGTTTACTTAGGCTAATAGTGCATTTTACTTATAATTAAAATTTTTAAAAATTGTGCACTTGCACCTAAGTGCCACATCATGCGCTTAAGCGCGAGCCAACTCGAGAGGCAGGCGCCTAAGCGCCACTTACCCGCGCTTAAGCGCCGGTTCACAAAAACCGGTTCGCGAACGGTTAAAAGTGAATTTTTGGTCCGCAAAGGCCATTTTAACACCTCCTATCGTCTTCCCCAACTTGAGTTCGAAATTTTGAGGGCTAGTACAAGTGAAATTTGAAGATTTCTTGGTGGAATCAAGTGAGATTTGCTAGATCCAAGTTCCTTGAAGTAAGAGCTTTACTTTTATGCAAAAATTTTGGATTTTCGAGTGAGATTTGCTAGATCAAAGTTCCTTAAGGTAAGAGCTTTACTTCTATGCAAAAATTTTAGATTTTCACTATTTTTTAAGCACATTTGGAAGATTTCAAAAATTTACTATTCATGGTGAAAAGTGAAGAAAAATCTAAGAAATTGCTTGGGAACTTTAGTTAGTGCTTTTGGAAGTTTAGTTTAGTGATTTAAACTTAATTTTAAAAGTTATTTTTTGAATTTATAAAATTTGTAGAATGGAACCAAGAATGAGAAGGAGCAAAGGAAAGAGCCCATTTGATTCGAGCAAATTTGTCAGTTCAAAGGCTCGGGATCAATATACTGACAATCTATAGTCACGAAAATTGACTCAAGAGCGATGTTTTAAGAGTCCAAGTGGAGAAGTGGAAGACCTGATAGTCCGCCAACAGTGGGAACAGTTTTGTTGTTTTTCTGCTATCGTTGTAATTTCTGTTGTAAGGGTGTTTTATACAAATGTCCCAGAGGCTGAGGATGATCGAGTTATGGTTCAAGGAAGGTTGGTACCTTTTACTCCATAGGTAATCAACTTGTTTTACCTTTTACCACCGGAGATTTTATGTTTTTATGTGAATTATAGTCCTACAGAAGCATGGTTAGATGAGATTATTTCATACTTGACTATTTGGAGAGAACTTTGGAAGATTACCAATGAGAGGAGAGTAAATTTCCCAATTTTAAAATTATGTGCACCTTCAAAGTCCTGACTATTTCATTTCTGCTCGTCTGCTTCCAACCAACCATCTCAGTGAAGTGACCAGAGAGAGAGCGACGTTGAATTATTGTATTCAGGAGGGAAAGCCCATAAACATAGGGGCTTTGATCTATCAGACTATCATAGTTCTGCTAGAACTGCTACTACCGTAGGAATGGGATTTTGTTCCTTGATATTTTCTTTATGCGAGCAGGCTGGAGCAAAGTATGATAATTGGGAGGAAGTTCTGTTACCTCTAAAGCCCATCACGAAGCTGAATGTGAAGACTTATTCTGAGCATTTGATTTTTGGCTGGAGAGGGGGATTTTCCTAGAGCTATGGATTAGAGACGTCTGCTGCATCTACCTCTGTTGCATCTTCATCAAGACCATCTGCTTCGCGTGCTTCTACATCTAGAGGTTATTCTACTAAGACTCTGGATGAGTTATTGTAGAAGATGATGGATAATATTAATTTTACCGCTGATAAGGTACAAAATTTAGAGCTTTTTGCAGATCATACTAATAGTTATAATAAAAGAAAAAGTGATTATGAAGAGAAATTCCACTCATCTTTGGAGAGCCTAATTAGATGTGAACCAGGAGTGCAATTTCCTCCATAGCCTTGATATCCTGATTATGATCCTGCATAAAAATTCTACAGCAGTGATTCTGAGGATGAAAAAAGATTCATTTTATGATTGTAATATGATATGAACTATGTGGTCTGAGCTTTCTACATTTGCATCTATGTGTTGTTTTTGACTATGTTGTGTTTTGGACTTTTATGTTTTATTCTTATTATGATGTTTGTGGTAGTTAATATTTTATTTTTAAATTTTAGGGTAGTAACTTTTGTTTTGTGTTTAGTAGTGTAATTTAGTTAGTTTAGAACTTAACTTAATTTCATATCCGTTATAAAATAGAAAATCTTGCTAGCTTAGATCTTAAACTTTAAATTCAGAAACTGCAACCCTTTATTTTTCTTTTATCATGTTTGCAAGTTTGTCTTTATGTTAAGATTGTGGTGTCAGTAGTGTGTATGTTTGCTTTTATGTTTATACTCACTGTTTAGAAGTCTATTGAATCTCAACATGTTAAAGTAAAATGAAAATATAGAAAATTTGATCAAAAATTAATTTTACTCCTATTTTAGTTTTATACTTGTATCATTAGGGTTTAAAATTCCTGTTAGCATTTATTTTTAAGTTTTCATTCCTGTTTATATATATCTAATGCTAAACTATTTAATCTGTTAAAAACTTAAGTTTGGGGAGATGAAAAATATTTTCAAAACTGGAATTTTATTTGTTCTCAAATGTAATACAAGTGAATTTGATTTTAAAAGAAAAATTGATTATGTATATGAAGTTATATTAGGGAAGTAAAATTTGATTTTAGAAATGTTGATTTTAAAAGAAAAATTGATTGTGTATATGAAGTTATATTAGGGAAGTAAAATTTGATTATAGAAATGAGTAAAAAGAATTTCTAGTTTAAATTTTTTAGTAATGAAGAAAAACTTAAGTTAAAAATTTTTAGTATAGAAAATGATTAATATAAGTGAATATCTTTAGTAAGAAAAATTGTATTTTTGAAAAATTTAGAAAATTTAGACTTTTATTTTTAATACTTATTTCTTTTATTAAAATGATTTTCAAACTATTATTATATTTATAAGTAAAAGTTTTATATCAATACTTTACTTTAGGAAAGGAGAAGTGGAATTCAAAATGATTAAAGGCCTATCTAGATATAGTAATCCTTGCCTAAAAAAGAAGAAGATAAATAGAAAAGCAAAAAGAAAAGAAAAAGAAAAGAAATGTAAGATAGGAGAAGCTTGAGGATTAGTGCCTAATCAAAAATTGGTTCTACATTTGATCTTTTTAAAATATAAGACTTTGATAAAATCTTCAGCTTATAAATATAATATAGTAAGTAAAATTATTTTTAATAAAAATTTGTAAGTAGAGAAAATAAAACAACTAAAATCTAAATTTAGAGAACTTACAATATTTCTGAATTAGAGTGGAACTCATATTTTCATAGTTTTTAACTTTAAAAATTTTCAAACTTTATGTTGCTCTCATTTACTAATTATTTTTTCTAAATTGGACAAGTATATTTCTAAATCTAAATTTTAGTGACTCCTAAAGAAACTCATATACATATCATACATATTTGGTTTTTAAAGACTAAACTGTCACTTAAGCAAAAGTAATATTTTAAGTTTGGGGGATTTTGATACATTTAAAATATATAGTATTTTTAGACACATTTTTATACTTATTTTTGAGATAATTGCAAAAGAGTTTTGGCACCTAAGCACCAGATCTGGCGCTTAAGAGCCGGTTGAACAAAGAAGCCCATGCTTAAGCATCGAGACCCTGCACTTAAGCACCAGTGGCAGTTTATAGACAAGTAAAATCAGTTTTCACGAATTTCGAAGAGGTTTTTGAGGCACCCATTGGCTTAATAGGTGGCTGTAACCACCATTGATGGAAATCATCATGAAAGGATGCATCTCTTGGGCAAATACATTGAATCAAGATACATTTTGAGGAGATCCCAATGCACCTCTTGGAAAACTATAAAAGAAAGAAGATAGGACTTAGAAAAGAGTACTGAAAATATTAGCAAGTTTTGAAAGTTCTTCTTTGGGGAGTTAGTTCGGAGAGATTTTCAAGAACCACTTTTTATTTACTTTATCCTTTTTGTTATTTTATTTTGAGTGAATGTAAAAGAGAAGAGATTCAAAGAAACTTCAAGAGTTTGGTGGTGGACTTAAGATATATTTTTATCTTTTTATTTTAGACTACTTTTGGTTTTAATCGAGACTTGTTGTTTGTTTGACAATGATTTCTTTTTTTAAACTGAAGTGTGGTTTTATTTTCTCCATGGATTCTGAGTAGTTTTCCTTATATTTCTTCTTAAAATGATAAGTAATTAAGTTTTGGATGGAGGTTGTGGCTCCATGAATTTTGAGTAGTTTTCTTTATCTTTCTTCTTAAAATGATAATTAATTAAGTTTTAGATGGAAATTGTGGAGAGCATTGATCTTTAATGTTGGAAGTAGTTATGATGATTTAAATCCATGCACTTCATTTACTTCTTGATTTGGCTAATCCCTTTATCTTTCTTCTTAAAATGATAAGTAATTAAGTTTTGGAAGGAAGTTGTGGAGAGTATTGATCTTTAATGTTGGAAGAAGTTGTGATGATTTAAATCTATGCACTTCATTTACTTCTTGATTTGGCATATCTAATGTTAAAATTTATTGTGAGAACATGTAAGAATCGGGCTGGTATTGTCTCAGTCAACAATTGGATAGAATCATATGAGGTTGTATGAATGAGAATGTAGTTCATATGATTAAGTACAAATAAATATGGAAAAATTCATTGATGAGAGTAGAGTTAGAGGAAATAAAAATGACAGTTTAAAGCCCCAAACTTGGTTTATTGTTTTAAGTTATGATACGAGAATGTTATAATTTAGCAACTTTCTAGTTTACAAATATTCTATTAATGAATTGCATCAATCTTCATTGATATCAGCAATTGCATTTATCTCTTCTTCTTTTCACAGTTTGTGTAGAGTCTCGAGGTCGATTCAAAACAAAACATGCCTTCCTTGTATTGTGATTTCAATGGAATCCTTCAGAGGATACACCAGCTCCTTAGCAAGTTTTTCTAGAGCATCAGCATGGGCATTATCTCTCCTAGGAATCCGTTAGAAAGTCACATTAGGGATCTGTTTTAGCAGTTTCATCGCGTACTGATGGTATTCCACTAATCTTGGTTTTAGATTTTTGTATTTTCTAGCAACCTGTTGAATGACGAATTATGAGTTACCGTAGATTACAATGTTTGTTATATCCATTGAGATTTCCAACTCTAATCCGATGATTAAAGCTTCATATTCAGCTTCATTATTGGTGCACGAATCTGTCAGGTGGTATGAGAACATCAATATACCCTTATCTGGCATGATAAAGATCAAACTGATCCCTGCTTTGTGTGGTATGACTGTGCCTGATCCTTTATCTTTCCTGGATGATGAAGAATCGTCAAAGTACATCTCCAGTGTTGCGCAAATTCCATTTGTAGTATCTGCTCATCTGGTAGTTCATCATTAGCAGGGGACCCAGCTAGCAGTGGGTGTGCAGCGAGAAAGTCTGCTAGAATCTATCCCTTAATAGCAGGCAGGGGAACAAAAGTTATATCTAATTGCAATAAAATCATTGACAATCTTGTTAGATGTTCCGAGAGTGTTGGTCGGGTCATCAGATATTGCAATGGATTAACTTTTGAGATTAGGGTAATCTTATGAGAAAACATGTAATGTCTAAGCTTTTGGGCGACAAAAATTAAAGCTAGACAATGCTTCTCAATAGGTGGATACCTTACTTCCATCGATATCAGACAACGACTCAAATAGTGAAGTGTGTTTTCTTTACCCTCATCATTGATTTTTGGCTAAGAGGGCTCAAAGAGAGACGTCTAAGGCCGGGGTATAAGATATCGAAGGTTTCCCTGGGATAGGGGCTGCCAAAACAGGACATGTCATTAAATATTTTTTGACATCCTCAAAGGCTCGCTGGCATTTCTCTTCCCAATCATTTGGCATCCTTTTTATATAATGCCGAGAAGGGCTGATACCTACCTAAGAGATTAGAAATAAAGCATCTCAGATATGCCAACTTCCCTTAGAATTAACGTAGTTGTTTCAAGGTTTTAAGAGGAGGCATTTCCAAGATTGCTTTAGTCTTATCTAAGTCGATCTCAATTCCTTGATGACGGACAACGAACCGTAGAAATTTCATGGAGGTAACATCGAAAGCACATTTAATGGGACTCATTTTAAGGTCATATCATCGTAACTGTTTAAACATGATCCTCAAATCGTACAAACGGTCTATCTTCTATTTACTTTTATGACCAAATCATCTATGTAGCATTCCACTTGGTTGTGAATGAGGTCATTAAAAATTTTTGTCATTGCGCATTGGTATGTTGTTTTGTCGTTCTTCAACCAAAATGACATCACTGTGTAGCAGAAAATTCCGATCGGCGTTCTGAAGGCTTTAAGTACTGCATCGTTGCAAGCCATCTTGATTTGGTTATATCCCCATGATCCATCCATGAAGGAGAAAATTTCATGTGTTGAAGCGATATCCACCATCATTTCTGGTATTGGTAGTGGAAACTCGTCTTTTGGACATGCCCTTTTCAAATCTCTCAAGTCGACGCAAACACAGATTTGTCCATTTTTCTGTTTGACAGATACAATGTTAGCCAACCACGTGGGGTATTGCTCTTCTTTTATAAAATTTGCGTCTATTAATTTCTTTACCTCGGCGATGACTTGTTGCTCTACATCGAGGCGCATTCTTCTTGTAGCTTGTTTTACTGGGGTTATATTGTCGTCCACCCTGAGTTTATGAACTACAAACTCTGCTGACAGTCCTGACATTTCACCATAACTCCTTACGAAGAAATCTTTGAATTCTGTTAACCATTTGATCAATTGTAGAGATTCTTCATCGTTGAGTAGAGAACTTATAAATGTAAGTTGGGGTTGCGCTTCAGTCCCAAGGTTCATTTCCTTTAACTCATCAACCATTGATTTAATTTCCTCCTCAAAATCTGGCAAAGCATTTTCTATTAGCTGATCAGTAGAGTCATCCTACATATCAAGGCAATCCTCTTATGATTCATTAGTAACAACCAAGCAAAATTCTAAATCATCGACTGGTCCAACTGTATCAAATCCGAGACCCTCTTTTGAGTTGTAAGTGTCCCTATTGAATTAACTTTTGTACATAAGGAAAAAGTAACCAAAAGGTAATTCCATTAATTCATTAGGATCATCATTCAAATTTACATGCTTTTTAAGATTAGTAGAAATAGAAGCATGGTAAAATTTAATCATCTTTGAACCAACACTACGAACTTCCTTGACCTTTAAACTCTTGACCTTTTGAGGGACGATCGGAGCAAGGGTCATAGCATTCACATAGTGATTTATCCGATCATACATTGGCTCATATTCGCTTTTCTCGACATCTTCTAAGGATATCTCGTATTGAGGCTTCTTTTGTTTTGTCATCATTATTTTATCGTCGAAACTGTCCTCATCACCACTGTTGATGGTTGGCCTAGTCCGTTCAATGATTAAGTTGGTTCTTCCCCATCCACATCCCCGGCCTCGAAAAGAACCTCCCCCATTTTTTTACAAATGAGTGGTGAAAGATTGTTGAAGCAGAGTTGAATGGCTCAGTCATTGTAATTCTTCTACATCTTTACTTTTTTTGTTGCAGCTTCATGTGAGAAAACAGTTTTCTTCAAAGGCGCGTAGTAGGCAGCATCTTCATGAATGCTAACTTCATGAACTGAAAATGGTTGTAGATCTCCCTTGATGTAATGTTCTTGTCCTTCTTTGTAGTACTTGATGCATTGATGTAGAGATGACAAAACCATGTTTTGTTCATGAATCCATGGTTGACCCAGTAGAGCATTGAAAGAGGTCTCGGTGTCGATGATATGAAATTTAGCAGTTGTTACTAGTTCTCCAACCTTCATAAGCAATGTAATCGATCCAAGGGCTCTTTCTCCCTTTTGGTTGAATCCTCTTAGCATAATGTATCGCCTGTAAGCTCTTGAGCTTTGATGTCCAAATAGGCAAATGTTCGTAGGCTCATCATGTTGAGTGATGCTCTAGGATCTACTAAAATTTTGGACAACACAAATCTGCCGATGTTAACAGAGATGTAGTGTGGTCGGTTGTGGTCGGTGGTACCAAGCAGCAAATCTTCTTCTGTGAAGGATACCCAAGTTGTTCTTTCAACGAACAAACTTCATCCGAGGATGTGCTGCCCAACTGAGTTAAACAAATCTCTGGGTCAAGAAAGGCTATAACCAGAGTTTCTCTCTTCTCCTTTGACAGGATTACAGCGTCATAGATGCTTTATCAGGTCGACAACTTCCTAAGATGAGCTAGCACATTGTAATCCACTTTATGTGGTCCTCCAATTTTCACTTGGTAATGTGGTTCTTCCATTGTTGGAGGTGAAGGTAGTTCTTTTTTAGTTACTATTTGTTTTCCTTTTTTCTGTTGGAGCTGTTCTTGGGGGTAACACTCTCCCACTCCTTAAGTTCACTTCTGTAATTTTCTCTCTTGATATATCATTCTTGAATCTTTTAGTGTTTCTTCTGTGTCAGAAATATCTAAGTTGATGGCAAGCGGTGCACCGTGGTGCTCGAGGATTAGTTCCTCACTTCTGGTGCTATCCTAGCTGGTATCGGTGATGTCTTCTTTGGTCTTGACAATGAGTTCGTCAGATTAAAGTATGATTTGAGGATCATTGCAGTAATTGATATCGAGGCTAGATTGGTCATTATTGATCACGTCATCACTAGAAATAGTTAAAATGTAGCTGAAATCATGACAATTAAATTCATAAGACCCTGGAGGGGCAAAAAGATAATCACATAAAGTCAGGGGTTTGAGGATTTTCTTCCCCGAATCCGAGATAACCAATCTAGTAGAGGCAGGCCCGTGCTATCAATCTTTTTGGTTTCTTTTTCTTTGTCTTTAATGATGACAGATCTTCTGGTGAAACCTTCATCTCGGGTTTGACAGGCTGAAGACTCTGGACGAAGCTTGTTTTGATGCATTCTAGATTTGATTTAATAATTTCTTCATTGATTTGCTCCAAACTTCATTCTATTCATCTTTTCCGATATATGTAGAAGATTGTTTTGATGAATTATTTATTTGGTTTAGGACCCTCTTGAGCTTGTCCCAAGTCGTACTCCATCCCTCTTCTCCAGTATATCGATAAATCAGAGAAATTGGCTCAGTTGAAATCATATTTATGGAACTTTTTGTAGGTTCTCTTAAATATTCCTTCCGGATCATTTCCTTCTTTGAGATTTTTCTTGAGGAATGCACGTAGATGTTGATAATGCAACTGTTAGGAATGCAGTTAGAGAGCAGTATACTCCACCTGACCATTCTTTTTATCATCCACTTTATCATTGTCGGCAGTGGATCCAACTGATTATGTCTGAGAATCCCATGTGGATTCCCTTGTATGTCGTTGGTAAAGTTGTAGCAGCAACCGCACTTGCTAGTGATCCTTCCCTTTCCTCGCATCCATTTTCTTAGCTCAGAATAGGTTCTCTCCATAAGCAGGACTGCTCGACCTCTATCCCTTAGGTCAAAAATGCAGTTAGGAATATTTTGTTCATCACTCTCTAATAACCCTCATGTATAATTCCAATCCTTCTAATATGTTAATAAACTTCCCTTGTACCTCTTTGTAGAATTCAAATTTTTTTTTGTTCACTTTGCTTATTATATAATATTTTGTTATGCTTATGATTGGCGGCTGCCGAGGAAGTTCCCTTGTTTCAATGGTGGCGGGAACCCAAGCTGGTGTTGAATCTGGCTCTAACAAGATGTATGATTCTACATCTGACAGGAAGTACAGCTCTGTACCCCTCAGAACATATGGCTCTACATCCATTGGGATAATGGCTCTGCCTCTATCAATTAATCAGCAGTCTGAGATCCATCATCTGCAGAGGTGTACTCCTCTAAGGTACTGTAGTGCTATAGGTGCAAGACATTGCAGTATGGGCATTCCACGAATGCCTCCGTAGCCGACAATCGTGCAGGTATTTCAAGGTTGCAAGTAGAGCAACCCATGCACAGAACATCTGAACTTAGTAGTATTTCTAGCTCTGTAACAAACCTGAATTCATCATCTGTGGCAGGCAAGCTTGAAGAAGTTTCTCTCATGCCTGAATCATAAATGTTCCCTTCAGGAATAGAGGGGAGTAATTTTTCTGCCTCTTTTTGGTGTCTTTTCTCCTCTCATAAGAAAGCCCTCTACTTTCGGTGGCTAGCATTTCTGTGTTGTGTTCTTCATAGCGGAGTGTATGGAAATCTTTCATTATCAGCAGTGACCAGGCCCCAGTTAGCATAGCTATCATGGATGGTAGATGGTTGGGCCCTCCATTACGTCCTGTTGTACCATCACATTCTTTCCTTTCAGTGATGCACTGGCTTTGGTGGTCAACCTTAGCAGTGAGGGCAGCCTTTTTTTCTCGTTGACTGATGACATTCATTAAAGGCCCCTTGTAGTCCATGCCAACTTGGTTAAATTCCATGTTGAAATCTATAGTGCCGCCCTGCGGCGCCATTTCTTCATTTAGTGTGAGATTCCAACCATCTTTAAAGGTGATTATCAGCCTCTGGCCTGACATTTATCTGCGGAAAATAGGAAAAATGTCAGTGGGCGGAAACTTAGCATGAACAAGAACCAAAAAAAGTATTTATGAAAGGAAATTTTAGTTTATTTTGGTGAAGAGATCGTTTATTTACGTGTGAATTTTGTTTAAATTAGTAGAATATTAAGTTCAAAGGTAAAAAGGAGAGAATTTGAAGTGTAATTCTTTTCAAAAATTTTCATTATATTGAGGTTAATTTTTCTACAAAAATTTTGGACCCGGTCACAGACTTTTGGCCACATAGATAACCCCAAAACAGTTGAAATTTCAAAATTTCAATTCAAGTGGCGGTAAACAACGTTAGGTTGCAAAGTATGTCTTCAGGTATCGTCCGTTGATTGGTAGCTTGGGTCTTTCACCCAAAAAGTCTACTAACTGGTAGGCTTCTCTTGTGTAGACCTTTTCAATGACAAATGGTCCCGCCCAAGTCAGCTCAAATTTTCCACCTATCTTGCGCGTGCAAGAATAGGTCTTTTGAGCACGACGACGAGGTCACCAACTTTGAATGTCTTTGGCGGACCAATTTATCATGAGCTTGTACCATCTTTATCTGGTAAAGCTCCAAATATTGTTGTGCTTCAAGTCATTTTCCTTCAAGACTCTATAGTTCTTCAAGTCTGAGCTTCACACTTTCTTTTTTTGTGAGTTGGATAGCTATTGTGACTCTAGGAGATGGCATCTAAATTTCTAACGGTACCTTGGCCTCAGACCCATACCCAAGCGTGTAGGGTGTGCATTGAGTGGGAGTTCTGAACGTCATCCGGTAGGCCAACAAAGCTTCCAGTAATTTGTTGTGCCAATCGCTTTTGTTTTCATCCAATGTTTTCTTTAAAATCTGTACCAGTCTTTTGTTGAAGGCCTCAGCCAATCTATTTGTTCTGGGATAGTAAACTATAGAGTATCTCCAATCTATCCCATGTCTTTTGAAAAAATTGTTAATTTTGGTGCTTTTGAAAGCTGTTCCATTATCAGAAATTATTTTGTGCGGTACACTGAAACGGTAGACGACTTGGCTTTTGAAGAACTGAAGAACGTGTTGCGCCGTAACCTCTCATAACGGCACTGCCTTTGTCCATTTGGAGAAATAATCCATAGCGGTAAGTATAAACCGTTTCCTTTGGAAGATGGAGGGTCTATCAGACCTATTATGTTCGTGCCCCAACACTCAAATGGCCACGAGGCAAAGGTTGAGTGTAGCACATTTGGGGGTTGGTGTAAGACCACCCCATGCATTTGACACTAGTGACATCTTGTGGTTGTATCCATGCAGTAGGACATCTTTGCTGGCTAATAACATCCAAGACTTTTGACCTTCATTTTTATTTTCGGCCCTGACTGGTGAGCACCACATAATCTGACATGTACTTCTTTAACAACATTTTTTGCTTCAGTTTTGCTTAGGCATTGTAGCCACATTTGGTCGAACAATCTCTTGTAGAGGACGTCACCAACTAGAGCATAAGACATAGCCCTTTTTGTAACATGGTGTGCTGCTGACTTGTCTTCCGGCAGCTTTCTAATTTACAAATATTCTATCAATAGCTTGTGCCAATCTTTGTTGATATTGGTAACAACAATCATCATTTCTTCCTTTTTGAGCTTGTATAGATTGTCAAGGTCGATATGAGACAGAACTTGTCCTCCTTGTACTGTGATTTTAATGGAATCCTCCGAGGGACATGCCAGCTCCTTAGCAAGTTTTGCTAGAGCGTCAGCATGGGCATTATCTCCCCTAGGAATCTGGTAGAAAGTTACATAGGGGATTTATTCCTGCAGCTTCATCGTGTACTGATGGTATTCTATCAATCTCAGTTTTAGAATCCTGTATTGTTTGGCAACTTGTTGAAAGACGAGTTGTTAGTCGCCAAAGATGACAATGTTTGTTATATTCATCAAGATTGCCACTTCTAATCCGGTGATTTGAGCTTCATATTCTGCTTTGTTGTTGGTACATGGCTCTATCAGGTGATATGAGAACCTTAACATACCCTTATTTGATGTGATAAAGATTAAACCGATCCCTCCTTTGCCTGGTATAACCATGCCTGATCCTTTGTCTTTCCTGGCTAATGAAGCACCTTCAAAGTACATCTCCTAGCATTACGCACTGGAGATTTCCATTTTTAGTATTTGCTCGTCTGGTAACTTGTCGTTGAGAGGGGACCTAGCTGGCAGTAGGTGTGCAGCGAGAAAGTATGCTAAAACTTATCCCTTGATAGCATGAAGGGGAACAAAAGTTATATCAAATTGCAATAAGATCATCGACCATCTTGTTAGACGTCCACAGAGTGTTGGTCACGTCATCAAATATTGCAATGGATTACTTAGGATTATTCCATCTCACTGGTAATTGCTGTGATAATGTCAGAAACTTAAGACCCTGGCTTCATTCCATGCTCTTGCCCTATGGGCATACTAAATTGTATCGGTACAACGACCTTGGGTATCCACACATTCTTTTTTGATGGTGATGTCTTGAGATGAAGTGTCTCAGCAGAAACATTGGTATGTTGAAGAGAATTATGCTCCCCAGAGTGTAAACCAACTACAGTATTGGGTAATTTCTTCATCTTTTCCTTCGAAAATTTAGGAATGTCATTGTGGTGTGTGTTCTGTAAGATTCTCGGACCCCGTCTCGACTTAATCGTTTAACAGCCTGTGGTCCTGATAGCGGTAGAATCTGTAGTGACAATAGCAGTGTAGACTCTACATCCCAAGCGGAACAAGATGGCAATACGAGCTGGCGGAATTTCAGTTGACTTCTGAGCTCGTCTAGCAGATTTGACATCCCTTAAAATTTCTTTCTTCATACGAGAGGAAATTGCATGTCCCACTCGTTTAAGTAATTCATTGACTGAACAACCTTCTTTGGTGGCTAGTCTCTAAAAAACTGAACTAACTTGGGTGATAGGAGTAGACTTCTTTTTCTCCTCACCATGTCCATGAAGTAACAGTAATGCTGTGGAAATTTTTCGAATACTCCCGTATCCATTAATATCCATTAAAGGATGGAATCTACTTCCTTGCAGAAGTGGATATACTTTTGGTAATTCTAACTCCTCTTGGTGAGGCTTTTCCTCGACAAGTATTTCCTCAGGAGTCTGGGCTTTAGTAGCCCTCCAAACTCTTCTGTTGCACTTTCTCTTTTAAGTTCAGGTTAGTACTACAGTTCTTGAACTCGATCCGATTTTGAATACTGGTGGCAGGATAACCAATCCCTCACGAATCTTTAATGATCATTACTTCTTTCCCCTTGGAGGCAGCGGGAATAGCAGTCTTAGTAGGTTCCATAGTGGCAATAGTAGTCCTGGCCTTCTTATAAGAAGGGGAGTCCTAAAGACAGTTCAGATTGAATTCAGTAGATGACTCCTAAATTTTCGGAGCAGTGACTTTCAATATGATGAACGGGGCTTCCCGAGGAGAACCTCGAGGTCTTCAAATCCGGCTTCAAACATAATGGTAGGAGCAACATTGCGGGCTTCATGGCTCATTAGCAGGTTGCAATAAAAAGTCAGCGTTGGGTAGGCCATTGCAGCAGCTCTAAAACAGAAAGCTATGGGGTTAGTTATATGGCCAAAACCTTTTAATCTTAGTGCAAGCACTAAATATTAACAGAGCTTGATCTGTAGATGACCAAAGGAAAATATGTTGAGATTTTCATACCTATTTTATACTGTGTTTGATGATATTGCACTTTAAACAAAGGTATTTTTTATGTTTTGTTGTAGAAATGATGAATTTGGGTCATTGGAGCAAAAATGTGCAAAAAGGAGCGAATTTGGATCGAAAATGACCAAAATTTGAAGATTTGAACTAGGCCACCGACGGCGCCCTCGATGCCGCCAACTGCAAGATTTTCCCGAGACTACAGGACAAAAATTATCTAGAAGCCCGCCAACGGCACCCTCGAGGCCTCCGACGGCGAGATCAACGGTTATGCATACTCAAGCTTTGGATGAGGCCAAATTTTGAAGGGATGTTTAGGCAACTCTTAGGAAAGCTCATCTACAACTTTAAAAGAACATTTTGGTCGAAAATGGAGAAGGGAGAGGAAGTCTAGGAAGTCTAGGAAGTCTAAAGTGTGTTAGAGGCCCTGGAGGTTACCATTAGAGTGTAACAATTATGAGGAATTCTTCGAGAGATGTAAGAGTGGAGGGAAAGTGAGAGATTTCTTCCTCCTTGCTACTTCAAAGAGGAATTCTGTGTACGGTTAGATTGTGAGGAATTCTTTGAGAGATTGTAAGAGTGGAGGGAAAGTGAGAGATTTTTTTGTATAATTGTGAGGAATTCTTCGAGAAATTGTAAGAGTGGAGAGAAAGTGAGAGATTTCTTCTCCCTTGCTACTTTGAAGAGGAATTCTGTGTGTTGTAAAGAAAGGAAGAGATTCAGAGGAACTTCGAGGAGTGTGAGGAATTCTTTGAGAGATTGTAAGAGTAGAGGGAAAGTGAGAGATTTCTTCCTCCTTGCCGTGTGTTGTAAAGAAAGGAAGAGATTCAGAGGAACTTCGAGGAGTTTTGAATTCTTCGAGAGATTGTAAAAGTGGAGGGAAAGTGAGAGATTTCTTCCTCCTTGCCGCTTTAGAGGAATTCTGTGTGTTGTAAAGAAAGGAAGAGATTCAGAGGAACTTTGAGGAGTTTTTGAGGAATTCTGTGTGTTGTAAAGAAAGGAAGAGATTCAGAGGAACTTCGAGGAGTGTTCTTGAGGTGGGAATTCTGTGTGTTGTAAAGAAAGGAAGAGATTCAGAGGAACTTCAAGGAGTGTTCTTGGGGAGAAATCAGAGATAAGTTAATTACTTGTTGTAATTTGTATGACTTTGATTTTATATATGAATTCCGAGTTTTGTTGTGTTTTCCCCATGAATTCTGAATAGTTTTCTCTATCTTTCTCCTTGTCTCGAGATTTGTGAAATGGTGATTTGAATTGGTGATGCCAGGAAAATGTTTAAGAAATTGTGATGATCTTTTAACTTAGATCTTAATTTACGTTCAATTTGGCCAATTGATTTGTTAAAATATGTTGAGTTTTACAACTAAAGTGAAATGTTACATTCAAGATTCAGGAAGGTCAAAGCCCTTGGAAGTTGGGTGCAAATAAATAGGAAATATTATTATCGGGCGAAGAATTAGAGATTTTAGAGTGAGAGACTAAAATCCCCAATTCAATCCTATCGTTTGAGTGTTGATGTGTAGATGTTAGCCCTCAGGATTAGTCAATGTTCTTTATGCCTGGACCAATGGGTAAAGAATATGTATTCTCCTATTTGGCACAATATAAATTGAACTAATTCAATTTATCCATTCACTATAATTTCTTGTCAAGGAGAAGGATGCTTTCTTATATATTGAATATAACAATTACACCCTACTTTCTATCTTTAGTTACTTATTAGTTACTAAAATTATCTATTTATTTCAATTGCCTATTAGTGACAGATAAGCATATTGAACGTCGTTGTTGTGATTAAAGTTTTGTTTTTCTAAAGTCTTAGTCTGTAATTCTAAATAATTCCCTGTGGGATCTATATTTGGGACTCCATTAGAGCCCTATATTACTTGAATGATACATATACTTGCATTGATAAATTCGACTTTAACATTATTGAATATTATAATTATACATCATAACCAAATCAGACACATCTATAAAGTAGCGATCAAGTCTTTGGACATAGTTGCTGGAAATTAAATCTTCTAGTAGAGTCATCAAAATCTTATATTTGTCAATTACAAATAAAAAGTCGATCAAGTTTTTGGCGCCGTTGCCGGAGAATTGATTGAGTGAGGGAGTAAAATCATGATCATAGTAACGGACAACTTAAGAATTATAGAAAATTTTTACTTAAATTGCAACTTATTTTTATATTTATATTTACGTTAATTATATTACCGTGTACTGTGATTTCAAATTGTATGCATAAATTTGGACCTGAAAATCTTATACCCTACGATTCAGAATTAAAACGCACTATTAAAAGGATCAAAAATATAAGAAGAGAACCTAGAAATTCTGATACAATGGAAAACAATATGAACAATCATAGAATAGAAAATGAGCACCAACCTAGACTCTTAAGAGATTATGCAAATCCTACAGTAGATGAGATTCACTTATCTATCCAAAATCCTAATGTAGTTGCTAATTCATTTAAGTTTAAACCTGCTATTATCCAAATGATACAAAATAATCAATTTGGAGGTACACCAAATGAAGATCCTAATTTACATCTCGCTAGTTTTGTGGAACTATATGCTACTTGTAAATATGACAGAGTCTAAAATGATTCTGTTAGACTTAGACTTTTCCTTTTGCACTGAGGGATAAGGCTAAGATGTGGTTAAATTCATTAGCACCTCAATTTATTAGAACTTGGGGAGAACTTTCACAGAAATTTCTATCCAAACATTTCCCTCCATCCAAAACTGCTAAACTAAGAAATGACATAACATCATTCTCAGACTGATGGAGAGTCAATATATGAAGCTTGGGAGAGATTTAAAGATCTTCTTAGGAAGTGTCCTCATCATCCGTTACTAGATTGGTTAACAATTCAAACTTTTTATAATGGATTAGTCGGATCTCTTAGATTGATTATTAATGTTGCGGATGGTGGTTCTCTAATGTCAAAACCTTTTGATGAAGCTTATTCATTAATAGAACAGATGACTACCAACAATTTTCAATGGCCCTCTAAGCACGTAAATCGTAAAAAAGTAGCTAGCATTCATGATTCTGATGCAATATCTATGTTAGCTTCGCAGATTGCTGTAATATCAAGGAAAATAGATCATTATGGGATGAATTATTCTTCAACACCTCCTATGATGGAATTCATCTTGGCAATTTGTGGATGTTCAACCTTCATATGAGACCTTAAATGCTATTAATAGACCAAACAACCCATATTCAAATTATTATAACCTAGGTTGGATGAATCATCCAAATTTTAATTGGAAGAACAATTCTTCTACAAATAAATAATGGGCAAACATCCCAGTGAACCCATTAGGAAATTCATCCAACCAGGGAAATGTTAACTATAGACCTTCTTATCCTCCAGGATTTAACAGTAATACTCAAATAAAGGAGATGAAGTAACAATTATAGAATCAAGGAAATCAATTGCAAATTCAAGGAAATCAATTACAACATCAAGGATCTGCTATCATTGAAAACCAATTAGGGCATATCGCTACTACGCTTAGTAACCAAACATTAGGAACTTTTCCGAGTACTGTGGAACCAAATCCTAAAGATTAAGGAAAAGAACAAATCAAGGCGATTCAATTACAAAGTGGGAAGGAATTAGAGAGAAGAGTAAAAAAAGAAATAGAAACTAAAAAAGAGAAAGTGGATACCAAAAAAGAAAAGAATCATGAGTACCCAGATTTAGAGTGTCTATTTACAATAATGAAAATTACTGTGGAGAAACCTCCACCACCGTTTCCTCAAAGGTTGAAGCAACACAAACAGAATAAATAATTTTCTAATTTTTTAGAAATTCTTAAGAAGTTAACGGTGAACATTCCCTTCGTAGAAGCTTTAGAGAAAATGCCTAATTATGTGAAATTTATGAAAAATATTTTGAACAAGAAAAGGATGTTTACAGATAATGAAACTGTTGCACTTAGCGAAGAGTGTAGTGCAATTATTCAGAAAAAGCTTCCTGAAAAATTAAAAGATCCTGGTAGCTTCACTGTATTGTGTGCTATCGGTGAAAAATTTTATGGAAGAGCTTTATGTGACTTGGGAGCCAGCATTAATCTTATCCCTCTATCAATTTTCAAAAGATTAGGATTAGGAGAAGTCTCACCTACTTTTGTAACTCTACAGTTAGCGAATCGTTCAGTTACATATCCTAAGGGAGTTATAGAAGATATGTTAGTAAAAGTGGACAAATTTATCTTTCTTGTGGATTTCATTGTTTTAGATATGGAGGAAGATAAAGAAATACTTCATTTTAGGGAGACCATTTTTAGCTACTGGAAAAGTTATGATAGATGTTCAAAAAGGAGAATCAACTATGAGAGTAAATGATCAAGAAGTAACTTTCAACATTGCAAAATCTATGAAATACCCTGTTGTTGAAAGAGATAATGAGTGTTTTCGCATGGAAATTATTGAACATCTATTGAACGAACATTCTAAAGAACATTTTGAAGATACAAAGTATTTTGAAAAAGAAGAGTATTTTGATAAACAAATTGAAGAGAATGATGAAATTATTTTGGATAAATTAGAAAATGAAGAATTAGATTATGTTCAGGAAAGATTTGAGATGTTGGATATTACAAAAAATGCTGATAAGAATTTATTTCCATCAATTATAAAACCACCTGAACTTGAGTTGAAAACATTACCTAACCACTTGAAGTATGTGTTTTTGGGAGACTCATCTACATTACCTATTATTATATCATCAGAATTAAAAGAACTCTGAAATATGTGTTTTTGGGAGACTCATCTACATTACATGTTATTATATCTTTAGAATTAAATTAATTGCAAGAGCTTCTGGGAGACTCATCTACATTACATGTTATTATATCTTCGGAATTAAATGATTTGCAAGAGCAAATATTTTAGACACATTAAAAAGATATAAGAAAGCTTTTGGTTGGACCTTAGCTGATATTAAGGGAATTAGTCCTTCAAATTGTATGCACAAAATTATATTAGATGAACAATACAAACCAAGAGTTGATCTATAAAGGAGATTGAATCTGATAATGAAAGAAGTAGTTAAAAAGGAAATTTTGAAATGGTTAGACACTGGAATTATCTATCTTATTTCAGATAGTGCGTGGGTATGTCAAATTCATTGTGTTCCTAAGAAAGGAGGAGTGATTATTGAAATTTCAGATAGTGCGTGGGTAAGTACAATTCATTGTGTTCCTAAGAAAGGAGGAGTGACTGTTGAAGAAATATCCTATTTCTGACAGTGCTTGGGTAAATCCAATTCATTGTGTTCCTAAGAAAGGAGGGGAGACTATTGAAGCACAAGAAAAATAATGAATTAATACCTATAAGACAAGTTACTGGGTGGCGTATTTGCATTGATTATAGAAATTTAAACACTGCCACCAGGAAAGATCACTTCTCTTTACCCTTTTTAGATCAAATAGTGAATAGACTTGCTGGGCACAAATATTTTTGCTTTTTAGATGAATATATCGGTTACCATCAAATTCCTATTGCTCCTGAGGATAAAAAAAGACAACATTTACTAGTCCTTTTGGAACTTTTGCTTTTAGAAGAATGCCTTTTGGATTATGTAATGCACCTGCAACATTCTAGGATGTATGATGTCCATATTTAATAAGTTAATTGATGATGGATTGGAAGTATTTATGGATGATTTCTCTGTATTTGGAACATCATTTGACGCATGCTTAAATTACCTTGAAAACGTTTTGGAGTTATGCGAAAGAACTAATTTAGTTCTAATTTGGGAGAAATGTCAATTTATGGTTGCAGGAGGATATGTGTTAGGGCAAAAAATTTTGGAAGATGGTATGGAAGCAGAAATTCAATTTATGGTTGCAGGAGGAATTTTATTAAGGCATAAAATTTTGGAAGATGGTATGGAAGCAGACCTTCCAAAAATTCAAGTTATATCTAAATTAACACCTCCTACTAATGTAAGAGGGGTTAGAAGTTTTAATTCAAGTCATATCTAAACTAACACCTCCTACTAATGTAAGAGAAGTTAGGAGTTTTCTTGAACATGTTGGTTTTTACAGACGTTTTATTAAAGATTTCTCAAAAGTTACTAAAACTCTATGCCAACGAGTAGGCAATATATCTAGAAAAAATGAAATGCCTCTAAATTTCATATTGGAAGTTGAGATCTTTTACGTTTCGGGATTAGATTTTATGGGACAGTTTATTCCTTCATTTGGGAACTTATATTAATTGCAGTGGACTACATTTCTAAGTGGATTGAAGCACAAACTTTACCTCGTTGTGCGCTAAAAGTGTTTCAAGATTTTTCATGAAAAATATTTTCACTAGATACGGAATGCTAAGAATGATTATCACTGATGAAGGATCCCATTTAGGAATAAATATATTCAGAGATTGACAGAAAAATTTAATATTATTCATAGAATCTCTACTGCCTATCATCCTCAAACCAGTGGGTTAGCTAAAGTTTCTAATATAGAGATTAAACAAATACTTGAAAAGACTGTAAACCCTAGTAGAATAGATTGGTCCACTAGATTGGATACTGCATTATGGGCATATAGAACTGCTTATAAAACTCCTATTCGAATGACTCCTTACAGAATGATTTTTGGAAAGACTTGTCACTTACCAGTAGAAGCGGAGCATAAGGCATATTGGGCGATTAAAGAATTCAATTATAATTTGAAAGATGCTGGTACAAAGAGATTGTTACAATTAATTGAATTGGAAGAATTAAGAAATGAGTCTTATGATAATGATAGAATCTATAAAGAAAAATTAAAGTTATGGCATGATCGGAAGATTAATCAAAGCACTTGGAACCAGGATAAGAAGTTTTACTTTACAACACTAGGTTGAAATTATTTCCTGGAAAATTGAAGTCTCGTTGGTTAGGGCCATTTACTGTGACTCAAGTTTATACTTACGGAGCTGTTGAAATTGAAGATCAAAAAACTGGAAATAGATTTAAAGTCAATGGACATTGATTAAAACCATATTATGAGGGTAAAAGACCAAACTTTAAAGAGGTTTTAATGATCAGTCAACCTGAATAACACCTGATAGGTCGGGCTGACGACATTAAACCAAGCGCTTTACGGGAGGCAACCCATATTTATCTTTACTTTATTCACAATTATAGTAGTTTTTATTTGAAATTATCATTATTTTATGGTATTATTAAGCTCTACTATTATTACTTACCCTTGAAACATCTTAAAAATTGGATCTATGAAGAAAAATTAGAACTCATTCGGACTAGAGCGAAACTGTGAAAATTTTGCCTTGGGCACCGAAGGCGCCCTCGACGCCACCGACGGCTGGTTTTTCTTGAGAGTCTAGACAAAATTGATAAATAAGCGTGCCAACGGTACCCTCGAGGCCACCGACGGCGAGACCGGTAAGATGACGGTTTCTTGTGTTCGAGTGGTGGTTTTTTATGGTTTTTTTGCGCGAATAGTCTTTTTAAACTCAAAAATCCAAATTCTAATTATATTTTCCCTCAAAAAATGAAGTGAAACTCTACCAATTTCATTCCTATGGCATCCAATTCCACAGATAATCCCAAAATGCGAGTTTTCAATCGGTGGAAGTTTATTAGTGCGGAAGCGCAGCGAAGCTTAAACAAGTTGCTGACGAAGAAAAGGTTAATCAAAGAACAAGGATTCATGAATCACGGATTGAATAATCCCACGACGGATATTGAAGAAACGATAGTACGCCGAAGATGGGATGTGTTGTGCTACACTACTGACGTCGTGGTGGTTCCTGTGGTAAAAGAATTTTATGCAAATTTACATAGAATCAACCAAGGAGATGTTTATGTGCGAGGGAGATGGATCACTTTCACTCCTACATGGATCAACAACTTATATATGATAGAAAATGTTCCTGTCTGCCACTGTTCCAATTTTGTCCCAACAAGAAACCAGATGAATGAGATTTACCAGTATTTAACGGACGAAACTGACGATTGGGAAACAAGAGAAAACATGTATGTTAGTTTTTCTGGAACACTCCTGAATCTAATTTCTAAATATTGGCACTTTTCCATTTCTGTAAAACTGTTACAGACAATGAAGATAGGTAAAGTTTCTAAAGAAATTGTCATTTTGAATTACTGTATCCAAAGGGGACTGTCGATCGACATTGGATCTATAATTGTGAAGTTGGTTTTCGGTCGAATCGTTCAGGGATCAACTTATAGGCTTGGACACCCCTCCACAATTTTCTCAGTTTGCAGTCAGTTCCAAGTGTCCTATGACAATTGGGAAAAAGTACTGCTACCTTGGAAGTCTTTTGATCCAACTGAAAGATTCCCATCATTTGAAGATGAAAATGACATGGTCATGATTGTTGATAATTCATCTCAGAATTCGTTGCCAGTTCAACTCTTAGTCCCTGATAAGTCTTTGGTGATCCTGCGCCGAATCAAGAAGTTGGTAAAGGAGGTACAAAATGTCATGAATGAAATTAATAATATTTATGATTTATTTGATATCTGGACTGGAGGATGAAGGAACATTTCCAACATTCTGGACATTTAGAAGATAGTTTGATAGGACGGATGAGAAGGATGAAATTAATTGAGGAGGATTCTACATAAGAATTTCAATTCCGACCCTTCTACAACCTCTTCGTTCATGTGCAATCAATGGGCAATCTCAAAGGAGAATTGAGTACCGAGTCTGAGGATTAGTAGATTTATATTACTACATATATGTCTATCTATGTGTTTTGATTTGAACTTTGTGTTTGCTTTGCCTTAGAATTATGCTTATAGATCTTTGTATAGTTGAGACTAAGCATAGTATGTTTTGTTTTCAGTGTTTTGAGTGTTGTGTCTTGGATTGCGACGCTAAATTAATGTATTGAGGTTGAGAAAATACCAAACTTAGGTGTGTTATATAACGTATATTGTACCCTTTAGAATTCAAATATTAATGTGATGTTTTGTGTTGTGCAAGTTTATATGTGCTAAGTATATCATTTAGTTACTTAAAATTATGTTTATAATGTTTAAATGGATGCTGTTTAGGGTTGAAATTGATCGAAATCACAAAAATTCAGAATTTGGAGAAAATCAATAGAGCCCGCCGACGGCGGGAATTTATTGAGACTTAGGTTTTAAATTCCAATTAAGCGCGCCGACGACGCCATTGACCCCACCGACGGCGAGCTCATGAAAAAACACCTTTAACCATGATTTTGACCAGTCAACCGCCACTATTAATCATCTCCTTTCTCCTAAAAATGTCATTTTTGACTTAGGGCTTGAAAGATCTTAGATTGGGAGGCAATTTCAAGGCTTCTTGACACCGGATTTGATCATCGCTAGGAGCTTCACTCCAAGCTAAAAATATTTGATTTCCACCATGAATTTCTTCCACATTGAGGAGAACCAAAAATTTTGGGAATTTGAAGAAAATTTGGGAAGAAATTCATTGATTTTATTTTTGAACTCTTAGAATTGCTATTGGAAGCCATGATTTACATATTTGAAGTAATTTTTGGAATTTTTCTATAAATTTGATTAGATTGAAATGGCTCCACAGTAAAAGAGAAGAGTTGAGTTCGACGAGTCTCGCTTCGTCAATGCGATGGCTCAAACAAAATTTATTTCCATATTTAAAGGAAGGAAGTGCATACAAGATCGAGTTTTTGAAAGTCTGGGATGAGAAATGAAACGAGGTATTGCAGAGTGGAGGTGAGAAAACTTTTGTTACACGACTAATAAAGCTGATGCAAATGTTGTGAAAGAGTTCTACGCCAATATGATTTATTCTGATGACGGAATCGTTCAAGTGCGTAGATCCCTGTTGAGTTTACTGCCGCCCGCATAAACACTTTTTATGAAGTCTCAGACTCTTATAGCTACCACTATGAATCCTTTAGTACGATGGAAGGCCCCCTCAATGATGTGATCAACTTTCTCGTTGATGGGAAAGGAACATAGAAGATAAAACAGCGAGAACGTGTAAATTTTTCTGCTTCCATGCTGAATGCCACCTCTAAGGCGGGGCACTATTTCATTTCTTCTAGTCTGTTACCAACCTATCACCATAGTGAGGTAACTAGAGATAGAGCTATTCTGAATTTTTGTATTAATAATAGTAGAACTATAAATGTGGGGAGAATAATTCTTAAGAATATATTGACTACAGCGAGGAGTGTGACTAGTGGAGGACTAGGACATCCTGGACTTATTTATGCAATTCGCAAACTTTCTGTAGTAGAATTTGGAGATGAAGAATGGGTTTATCCTATGAAACGCATTAGTAAGACTAATCTAAAGACTTATGAATCCCATGAGAAATGGAGAACTAAGAGTAGAAGTGAAGAACCATCTACTAGTAGAGATGTCCCCTCCACAAGTTATGACCTTCCACCTTCTAGTTCCCCTACCCTCTCTGATTTGATGAATGAGTTGACCTTGCAGCGGAAGAGCATAGAATTGATAAGTGAAAGGATTGGAGGTTTAGAACGCCGACATGATTATGATAGTGAGTACCTGCAGAGGCATTCAAATTTTGAGGTAGCTTATTATGAAGCTCAGGCCCGACACTACAGAGGTGAGCCTGATGTTACGTTTCCTGAGTGCCCCCGATATACTCAGTATCAACCCAATCCACCTGCTGATCAAGGAGATGAAGATATAGCTTGGGATTTTGAAATAGAATGAAATTGATGTACTTATGTTTGTATTTTTTATTTTATGTAATCTTTTTATAATAGAAATGGATGTTTGTGTATTTGGACTTACATTCTTATTATTTTGTGTACTTGGATAATTTTAATTCTTCTTATAAAGTTAGTGTTGTAGTTAAATGTGCATGTGTAGTTTAATAGATGTTGAGTAGTATTGTGAATTGTAATGTAATGTAATTTTTATTTCGCATTTTAATTTTAATTGTTTAGTATTGTGGTTGTGTTAGGAAATGTTGTGATTGTTTAATGTTTCAGTTTTATACTTATTTCAAAATTTCATTACCCAGAAATTTCTCTAATGATTTATATGTGTATAAAGCTCCTAATATTACAGACCAAGTGAAGTAAAAATTTGACAAGGCCTGCAGAAATTTCAGAATGATAAAAATTCCTACAATACTAAGGTATGATTTATATTTATAGTTTTTCTTTCCACCTGTATTATTTCATATTTAAAAATTTAAGTTTGGGGGAGGGAAGAAAAAAGATTAACTATTAGATGTCCTCTATTTCAATATTTTCAAATATTAATTATATGATTTCATATAGTGAACTTAATTCAGGTAACTATATTTTTGTTACTATTGAAATGTTATAGTAGATTTAAAGAAACATTTTTGTAATGAAAATTATTTTTTGTAACTTAAGATATTTAGTATAAGAGAATAAGATTATAGTTAACTATCTAAAGTAAAGGAAACTATATTTTGAAGTTTTAAGAATCTGGAAATTCATTTGAGAAGAAAAAATTGGGGCTGAATGTTGTAAAAACTATGAAATATTTGTAAGGTAAAAAAATGTTGAGTTTCAAATTTAGGGAAAGAAAAGTGAAGTTCAAAATTATTAAGGCTATCCAGATATATTTCAAATTTAGGGAAAGAAAGGTGATGTTCAAAATCATTAAAGGCTATCCAGATATAGTAATCTTGGGATTCAATGATGTGAAAGCTATGAAATATTTATAAGGTAAAGGAATGCTTTGAGTTTCAATCTCAATGATGTAAAAACTATGAATATTTATAAGGTAAAGGAATGCTTTGAGTTTCAAATTTAGTTCATTTGAGAAGAAAAGATTGAGGCTCAATGATGTAAAAGCTATGAAATATTTATAAGATAATGAAATGTTTTGAGTTTCAAATTTAGGAAAAGAAAAGTGAAGTTCAAAATCATTAAAGGCTATCCAGATATAGTAATCCTCACTTGAAAATAAAAACTATGAAATGTTTATAAGGTAAAGGAATGCTTTGAGTTTCAAATTTAGGGAAAGAAAGGCGAGAAAATCATTAAAGGTCCAGATATAGTAATCCTCACTTGAAAAAGGAAAAAGAAAGGATTGAAAACAATCCATGAAATGATCGCTCACTTGAAAAAGGAAAAAGAAAGGATTAAAAACAATCCCTGAAAAGAAAAGAAAAATATACATAGGATTGAAAGCAATTCAAATGAAAAGACAAAAAAGAGAAAGAAAAGAAAAAGTATGGAAGTGAGGAGAAGCTTGAGGATATGTCTAATCAAAAATTGGCTTCACTGGACCTACCTAAAAGGAAAACTTAAATACATTTTTGAACTTATATTATTGGAATTAGATCTTTTACTAATAGAGTTCTCATGAAGTTCCTATCTCTTTGAATATTCTAAGTGACTTGATATTACAACATACAGTCATTCTTGAAATAAATAGAAGACTAGAACTCTTAAACTTGATGACTAGATAATCTGGTAACTATAGAATTTATTCAATTACTTGATATTTTTCTGAAAATCTCACTATGATATTTATTTAAATCAAACTTATAGTATTTCTGAATTAAAACTTTACTGCATTAGATCATAACTTTTTTATAGTACTAAAATTACTTGAGGACAAGTAATAGTTAAGTTTGGGGGATTTAGACCAAAGGAAAATATGTTGAGATTTTCATACCTATTTTGTACTATTTTTTATGATATTGCACTTTAAAGAAAGGTATTTTTGATATTTTGTTGCAGGAATGATGAATTAAGGTCATTGGAGCAAAAAGATGCAAAAAGGAGCGAATTTGGGGCGAAAACGACCAAAATGTGAAGATTTGAACTAGGCCGCCGACGACGCCCTCGACGCCGCCGACGGTGAGATTTTCCCGAGTCTACAGGACAAAAATTATTTAGAAGCCCACTGACGGCGCCCTCGAGGCTGCCGACGGTGAGATCGATGGTTATGCCTACTCAAGCTTTGGATGAGGCCAAATTTTGAAGGGATGCCTAAGCAACTTTTGAGAAAGCTCGTCTACAAGTTTAAAAGAGCATTTTGGCCAAAAATGGAGAAGGAAGAGGAATTCTAAGAAGTCTAAAGTATGTTAGGGTCCTTGGAGGTTACCACCTCGAAGTCCTGGAGGTCCTAGAGGTTAAAGAGGTTCCATTAGTGTATAGAATTTCCAATAGTAACATTGTGAGGAATTCTTTGAGAGATTGTAAGAGTGGAGGGAAAGTGAGAGATTTCTTCCTCCTTTCCGAGGGAAAGAATATAGGGAGTAAAGGAAGTGCTAGGAGAGTTCCTAGAGATTAGAAAAATTCCAATATTAGTGAGGAATTTTCGAGAGATTGTAAGAGTGGAGGGAAAGTGAGAGATTTCTTCCTCCTTGCTACTTCAAAAAGGAATTGCTTCGAGAGATTGTAAGAGTGGAGGGAAAGTGAGAGATTTCTTCCTCCTTGCCGCTTTGAAGAAGAATTTTCGAGAGATTGTAAGAGTGGAGGGAAAGTGAGAGATTTCTTCCTCCTTGCTACTTCAAAGAGAAATAGGAGGTGCTAGAGAGAGTTCATAGAGGTTAGAAAGGTTCCAATATTGTGAGGAACTCTTTAAAATTGTAAGAGTGGAGGGAAAGTGAGAGATTTCTTCCTCCTTGCTACTTCAAATTCTTTTAGGAGGTGCTAGAGAGAGTTCATAGAGGTTAGAAAGGTTCCAATATTGTGAGGAACTCTTTAAGTTTGTAAGAGTGGAGGGAAAGTGAGAGATTTCTTCCTCCTTGCCGCTTTGAAGAGGAATTTGATTGTAAGAGTGGAGGGAAAGTGAGAGATTTCTTCCTCCTTGCTACTTCGAAAAGGAATTTTGTGTGCTGTAAAGAAAGGAAGAGATTCAGAGGAACTTCAAGGAGTGTTCTTGGGGAGAAATCAGAGATAAGTTATTTACTTGTTGTAATTTGTATGACTTTAATTTTATCTATGAATTCTGAGTTTTTTTGTGTTTTCCCCATGAGTTCTGAATAGTTTTCTCTGTCTTTCTCCTTGTCTCAAGATTTGTGAAATGGTGATTTGAATTGGTGAAGACAAGAAAATGTTTAAGAAATTGTGATGATCTTTTCACTTAGATTTTATTTTACTTTCAATCTGGTCAATTGATTTGTTAAAATATGTTGAGTTTTACAACTAAAGTGAAAGATTACATTCAAGATTCAGGGAGGTCAAAGCCCCTGGAAGTTAGGTGCAAATAAATAGGGAAATGTTATTATTGGGCGAAGAATTGGAGATTTTAGAGTGACAGACTAAAATGACTCCAATTCAATCCTATCGTTTGGGTACTGATGTGTAGATGTTAGCCCTCAGGTGAGGGGAACGTGGAAGCTCCGAAGTGAGAGCCGGTATCCTCCCAGCCAAGCCGTAAAAATCAGTATTAGTTAATGTTCTTTATGCCTGGACCAAAGGGTAAAGAATATGTATGCTCCTATTTGGCACAATATAAATTGAACTAATTCATTTTATCCATTCACTATAATTTCTTGACAAAGAGAAGGATGCTTTCTTATATATTGAATATCACAATTACACCCTACTTTCTATCATTAGTTACTTATTAGTTATTAAAATTATCTATTTATTTCAATTGCCTATTAGTGACAGATGAGCATATTGAATGTCATTGTTGTGATTAAAGTCTTTCTTTTCTAAAGTCTTTGTCTGTAATTCTAAACAATTCCCTGTGGGATCGATATCTAGGACTCCATTAGAGCCCTATATTACTTGAAAGATACGTATACTTGCGTTGACAAATTTGACTTTAACATTATTGAATATTATAATTATGCATCTTAACCAAATCAGACACATCTATAAAGTTGCGATCAAGTCTTTGGACATAATTGCTAAAAATTAAATATTCTAGTAGCGTCAGCAAATTCTTGTATTTATCGATTACAAAAAAAGTAGGTCAGTAGACCGGGTAAGTCTTAGTTCGTGGAAATTTTAAAATTTTTAGTAAAAAGGTAATTTATAAGTATAAAAATTTAATTAATTTTGAAGTGTGCCCAACACAACACAATTTGATTTAATTTGTAAAATAGCAAACCAAACTTGGAAGGGAAATGTGAAGTGTTTAAAACCCAGTGCGGGACCCATTTAGCGACAGAAAATGCCCAGGTGGAACTAGTCCACCAACACACCTATTGGGGGTCCGAAGCATTAAAAGGATTAAAAAGTCCTAATGAACTCCTGAACCTCTTTGTCCAAAGGTGGTTGAACAAATGGTCCTGAAGTCTAAAAGAGTTCATCGTACTTACCCAAGAAAGAAATGGGTAAAGCATGTCAACTGAAGAAGGGTAATCTGGTTCATGAAGGACATGGACACATTACCGATGTATTAAGATAATATTTCTTTATTTAAATGGACATAAAATCCTGTCCCCAGCGAAGTCGCCAGAAGTTGTCGGCACTTATTTTGGTTGATGAGTTGCCCGTAAGAAGCTATCGGTCACCGCAATCGAAATCCCGTCGCCCGCTTCGGAAGGACATTTTAATTTTCACATATATATTGTTTAGAAAAATATGAAATCAAACTAACCCCATATTTTTCATAGTTTAAATAAAAGAGTACTATACCTCAAACCCTGTATCTATCCTAAAGGATAAACACAAAACTTGAGGATGAGACTCGATCAAATAAACTAAGAAATTTATGACGTCCGTTTAGTTTGCGAAACTGTTTTATTTGCCGAAAATTTCCCCTATTTAATATGAAGACTTAAATAGGGTTTATATTAAGCTCGATTTGGACAAGCTTCCTATAAGGGCAAGTCCCTATATTTAATTACATCCTAAATGGCCGAAGTCATCTAAGAAAACTCTCGATAAAAAATCAGAAAATATTATCTTCAAGGATTTCAAAAGGATAGGACTTTTTAACGAGATCGGATGAAGAGGTGTGAAATGGGAATGGTTCAAATTTGGAACATTTATTGTAGCATCTAAAAAAGGAAGAACTAGGGGATGTCATAGATCCAGGGGAGAACCTCGGTAACTTCTCAAGCGATCCTAATGTTTGGCTTCAGTTTTGAGGAGAAATGTTTAGGTGTTTCATCCTGCCAATTTTTTTTGTTAGGGCTTACATTCGTGTGAAATGATCCCACAAATAGCCTCAAAGATTTGAGGATTTAGGCCGTGAAGGATGACAACCTCAGAATCCTAAGACGAGTTAGGGCTTATATTGCACAACAGAGTTGTACAATGGCCTAAATATAAGGTGAGGATTTATGTTGCATAAGCAAACAACCTCGAAATCTTATGGCTTGGTTGTTTAATTCTACATAAGGAAATTGGTTTAGTTGGGGATAACAGGTTTTACTGTTGAAGATGGCCGTTCTGCCAACCATGCTAGCTCCAACATCCTTTTTATAACGGGTTTAAGTTTTCTAGGGTGTCAAGTTATGATGTCAAATCAGATGGCCTTATGGTTATAGTTCTTTAAAAATTTATGGGGCATGTTAAAGTTGATTAGAGCGACACCGGTTAGGATCCTACGGTTCCCTCGTTTCGGTACCACTATTTTTTATTGGATTCACTGAGTCTAAATGAATTTACTAGACTCATCTAAATGAGTTCCATACTTTCATTTAGACTGTAAGAAGCCTCGTTAGCAACTGTAGGTTACCTCCTTTGAGGGATTCTCGATCATTTGATAGAGATGCCTTAATTTAGTTGCAATTGTTATTTTTTGATGTTTGTGATTTTATTTTGAGTTGTCTTATATTTTGAATTTGGTGGAGGTGATTTTTATCTTGGTTGATTTTATTTTTGATTTTTGTTTTGGTTTTGTTGCTATCTTGACAGTTTTAGTTTTCATGCAGGGTGACATTATTGTTTAGCATGCAAGTTTGTGTTTTATTCATACATGCAGGTAAGAAAGCACAACGTGAAATGCTTAAGAAAAGACAATGTTGTAAACTATACATGCGTACCTGGTGAGTCTTCTCATTCCACCACCTGAAACTCAAAATGCATATTAAAGCTTTTTATGTAAAGCGGAAAAAGTAAGGTTTTAGTGACCTACCTAAACCTAGGTCATATCTTGGTGGGTCCCTATTGGTTTGACTAAGGACGATTTTTGTTAAGCAAAATACATTAAGTTTAGTAGACTTTTGAGGTATCCAATAGGTTTAGAGGAAGAAGCAGGTCCATGCTTCCCTCGCACTACCTGGTGAAAATCCTGGAGCTCATTTAAACTTATTATGCTGCTTAAAATTTCATCCTATGAATACCTTTAATGCTCAGTGAACATTGATGTTTTTATTATCCTTAAGAGTAATGTAATTATCATTTGTCTTTTAATTTGGAAGTTATGTGGGTGAAGATCCATAAAGGGGGCAAGTTAGCGTTATTTAAACACTTACCAAGAGTTCTAACCTAGGTTTATGGTATTCAAAGGTTTTTTACTTTATATTCATTCTTCTAATTATTATTTAATCAAATTTGATTTTAGCTTAAGTTACGGCTAAGCCCTTTAGACCTAGGTAGAGTTTTTGATTATTTTGAAAGAAGTTGAATTTTTAAGTGATAATAATTATTCATTTTCAAAACACTTAAATGTCATTTGAACATCAAATAAGAGTACTAAATTAGTCAGTTATCAACTTCCAAAGTGATACCCCTAAGTCTAAGATCATTTAATTTAATAGACTTCCAAATTTTAATAATTTAAGGAATTATAAATTTATCCCTTGATTATGGAAAGAGTGAGGTTGGTTTCTTCCAATTAATCTCGTTATGTTTCAATCATGCAACTAAGTTAGTTAAAATCATAGGTTGCCCTTTTCCTTCCTTGAATTAAGCCTAAATGTTAATTAAGGTTAAATATCCAAAATTACACTTTTGCCCCTAAGTCTCTATTACTTCATAATTTGTAAAATTCACTCCAAATGACTTTGTAATTTTTATCCCACCTCACTCATGGGTCAATTAAAATATGAGAGTATAAAATGTGATTTTTCAAAATTTAATTTAATTTACATATTTATTTTAACGCAAAAATTTGATTTTTCAAAGATAATTCCATAACTTGACCAAGGAAAAGTTTAGTTCCTTGAAATTTTTACTGGAGGTAGACTAAGTTTAGAGAAGCATTGGTGCCAAATTTCATGATTTATTGAGTTATAATTTAATTTTAAGAATTATTTTAAGTTTTGGAGTATTTATTAATTTTAAAATAATTTTTTAATGTGGAAAATGAAGTTTTGTATTTTTTATTAAATATATCTGAGGTCAAGAAAACCAAAGAAACAAATTTCACATTTTTTTTTATTTTTCTTTGAATTGTTAAAATTATTTTAGTGAAAATCTATTTTTAGCTTTTAAAATTTATTTTAAGCTTCAAATTTCAATATCTTCACTTAGAAAACTAGGAAAAATATTCCAATTATTTTTAAGTGCTTTGGAAACAATTTATAACATTTTCATGAATTTTATTATTTCTGTGATTTTTATTATTTTTTAATTATTTAAATATAGAAAATGGCTTAAAAATGGAATTTTTATTTTAATTTCAAATTTAATTTTAAAAAATTTCTTTAATCACAGAGAACTGCAAAAACTAATTTTTATAATTTTTTAGTTATATTTTATTTTTTAAAAATCATTTTAGTACTAATAATGTCATTTAACTTGAAAAATCAATTTGAGTTATTAAATGAGCTCCAAATGTTATGGGGAGTTCTCTGAACTTTAAATCACAGTGGAGATTAAAATTAAGTCATTCAGATGTTTGTGTATCTCAAAATTAATTTTCTTTGTGTTTTAGGGTTGGTGGAAAGTAAGTGCATTCTTAATGACTTAACCCATGGAATATTTTCCAAAGGGTTCTCTGGTCATAGCAAACCTTCCAAAATTTTCTTGGATTTTTCAAAGCATAATGCTAATTACTATTATTAGTTTATGCTAATAATAGACAAAAACTTGAAAAATATGGATCTCCGTCTAGAGGTCTTCTCTGACCTTGGAAAAATCAAGGAATGTTCTCCATGATAGAGGCTACAACATGCCAAAATTTCAAGCCACAGTAAAATGTCTACATGCATGAAAAATTAAAATACTCAAAATCATATTTAATTAAATAATAAAATGTACATTAAACAAACTTTAAATTACATTGTTCTCTTCTGTTCACTGAGCAAGAGGGTATTTTTATTTTATTTTTGTGATTTTCCTACACCAAGATATGGATTTTTTAGGTTAAGGCTATTTATTTAAAACAAAAAATACCCTATTTAACTATTTAAACGTACGACACTGACTAGATCCTAGGCGGCTCCGAAGCTCCACGTGGTGTCCTTTGGTTCGGTGCCGTCATCCACCTCAGCGCTGACTCGGCCCGTGTTTTAGTACCTTTGCTCTGAGAAGGGAAGCTTCAATCAGAGGTGCTTGGCACATTCATGGAGGGCCAAGGAGGCTAGGGATTGAAACTCTTCCTTTGGTGAAGGGTCTAGGTATGAATTTAACCAAGCTCGATTTTAGGTGTTGGTGTAGAGCTATGTTAAGGGCTCTGTATGAGAGGGATTTGATGAGGCTTCCTCTTCTTTCACTGTGGAGATGGTGTGGGTGAGTTTAATTTGATTTTGGTGGAGTGTATATGTGTGGAGAGCTCTATCCTATCTCCGACAAGGGCAATTAGGGCAATGTGGTGGTTAGGTTGCAGTGTGGAGGTCTCAAGGAAGCTCGGGGAGTAATTTCAAAGGGTATCCTTAAAAAATTTTTAGCACCCGTCCCATTGGCCATGGAGGTGAGCTTTTATAAAAGTGGTCAATGGTGGCTTTGTGGTTGAAGGGTGCAAATTGCTGCCTATGTGGGAGGCAAAGAGGCTCTAATCTTAAAATTGGATGCGGTGGCCTCATGGTTTGAATTGGGTTTTGATTTTTGGGGGTGGCTCACGATTTTGGTGTTCTCCGGTCACTAGGTCGGCCGGTCAGGCCAGGGGAGGTGTCTTGGAGGTCAGGTGAGCAAGAGGAATTTGTCACAGCAATTAAATGGGTTGGTGTTTCGTTTTGGAAAAAGAAATCCTTGGCTTAAGCAAATTTGGAATCAAATCCATTGATTTGGGGATCCCTTGGTTCATGGATCATTTGGGTTGTCCATGGGGTTTATTCTGGTCAATAAGGTTTAAATTTTGGTTTTGGTGGACTTTGGTTCGTCAATTTGGCTTGATTGGGTCAATTTTTGGTAAAGCGGTCCATGTTGGTCAATTTGGCTTAAAGTGGGTTTGGGTTAGGCTGGCCATGACCTTGAGCCCAATTGATTGACCAACATGGTGTATATGATTGTAATGAACATTTTTGGTGAAGGATTGAAGTGATTTTAAGTTCAATTGGGGGTCCAATTTGGGGGATTTTGGAATTTTGATCAATTTAGACTTGTTGGGCTAGACTTGGGTCTAGATTGGGCTAGGTTTTGGGCTCAGTCCTAATTGATTCTTGATAATGGTCAATAAGAATGTCATGAAGAGTTTTCAACATGAATTGGGTGCCAATTTTTGTGCTAAGGCATTCAATTTGGTGGAATTTGGATACATAGCCAATTTGGGGAAATTTTGGGTATTTTTGGATTTAAGTTAAAATTAAATGAAATTGAGGCCTCACCAAGGCCAATTGAAGGTCAAGTTTGAGGTGTATGAGTGTTATGAAAAGTTTTAAACTTAAATTGTGGCAAATTGAGTATGCTATAAGTTCAATTTCACAAGAGTGGGCGATGTGGCCAAAATTGGGGGTTGGCCTTACATCAAAATTGGGCTCAAAGAATGGGTTAATTAAGCTTGGATTTGATTTAGATTGCTCATATGAATGATAAATTTAGGTTTCAAATTGAGATTGGGGGAAAATGGGACCAACTTAATGGACGTTTGAGGAAAGTTTGGGGAAATTGGGCCTCTAAAGGCAATTTGGGGGTTTTGGTTAAAATGGTCAAATTGGTCAAATTGGGTCATGTGGTAGTTAAGAAAAATGAAATTGGGAACATTTGAAAGGTTTTGGGAATTTTTGGGATTTTTTTTGAAATTTTTGAAATTTTGGGCTAAGAAGGGGCATTTTGGTAATTTGGCAATTTTTTGTGGTTTTGGGTAATTTGGTTTTTTTCAAAAGGTTTGAAATGTTTTTTGAAAAAATTTGGGTATGTTGGATAAATTTAGGAATTTTGGCCAAATTTAGGGTTTCAAGGCTACTTAGGTAATTTGGGGGAGTTTAGGGGCAAGAAGGCCAAGTTGGGTATTTTTGGTAGAATTGAGGTGCCAAACACCATAAATGAGCTATGGACCAATGTAAACCCCATTTGGGTCCTCTATGTACTGGTCTTAGCTAAACCCTAGCCTAGGGCTAGAGGGTTTAAGGGACCATCTACATGAGTCTCCTAGAGGATTAAGGGATAAAAGTTGAGAAACTTTAGTTTTGTATTTGTGAGTGATTGTGAGTGAGGTGAGTATAGTGAGTGTCTTAGCTCTAGACCAACACCTAGAATCAACCCTAAGGGCAAGCAGTTTTATGGGAATTCACCTTGAGCTTCCCCATAATGACCCCACCTATTAAGTATTAGAGGTTAGGACCATTATGTGGAACTTCAAGTTGAGTAAAGTGGAGTTTGCAATTTCTCATGGTGAGGGTTGCTTTTCTAGTTTTATAGGAATAGTCCATAGGAAAGTCCTATGGCTATACCCTAGTCTAGTAAAGAGGAAGAACTGGACCTCAACCAAAAGTGAGGTCAATAGGATGTTATAAGATACTTAAGTGAATGTCATTTCAAAGAAATAATTGAAGAAAAAATTGAATTGAAAGTGTTGGAACATGAACAAGAAGAGAAATTAGATCAATTTAAAAATTTTTATATGGAAGATTCAAATTATGTTCAAGAAAGTTTTGAAGTTTTGCACACGACAGAAAAAGATACATCTTTTTTTCCATCAATTGAAAAACCTCCTGAGCTTGAGTTGAAGTTGCTTCCTGAACATTTGAAGTATGCCTTTTTAGGTGATTCCTCAACATTACCTATCATAATTTCTTTAAAATTAATTATAGAAGAAGAAGAGAGTTTGATGAAAACTTTAAAAAGTTATAAAAAGCTTTTGGATGGATAATTGTTGATATAAAAGGAATCGGTCCTTTAATTTGTATGCATAGAATTCATATGGAGGAGAACTGCAAACCGATGGCTAATCCTCAAAGGAGATTAAACCCTATTATGAAAGAAGTTGTTAAGAAAGAAATTCTAAAGTGATTAGATGTTGGAATTATCTACCCCATTTTAGATAGTACATAAGTTAGTCCAATTTACTGTGTCCCTAAGAAAGGAGGAGTGACTGTGACTTTAAATGAACATAATGAGTTAATACCAAGAAGACAAGTCACAAGATGGCAAATATGCATTGATTATTAGGAAAGATCATTTTCCACTACTCTTTCTAGATCAAATGTTGGATAGACTAGCTGAGCATAAATACTTTTATTTTCAAGATGGATATACTGGTTATTGATGTGCCCCCTAGTGTGTGCTATTTTTATGCATGTTTTATGTTAATTTAAACTCCCGGTATAGTGCCAAAAACTTTACCTATCCCAATTTTACGCAGTTTTTTAACTTGAAAAAATATGGCCAAAACCTGACCCAATTTATATTAAGTATGTAATGTGTAAAATTGAAATCTTCTTTAAAATATATAAAATAGTCACACACTAGTGGTTCTACACAAGTGCACGTATCGCTTCAAGTAATATAGGGCTTTCTTTAAAAACCCTAATATCGATTCCACAGAGAAGCACAGTAAGAAATCCTTTAGGCTAATTCTAGTATACTATTACGAAGTCTTAGTTTGGAAGAGGAAAATTCTTTTGATAATTACATAAATCAAAATATTCGAACTATAAAAATTTAAAGTAAGAAAGACAAGTTAAAATGGCTTAATGAATGCTAACAGAAATGTAACTAAAAGAACTAAGTTTACTAAACTAATTTCTAAACTTCAAAATTAAATTTACAAAGACTAAACAAAATGTTGTGATGAAGACTTCAAATTTAAGAAAGTATCATTCCCCTTTACATTTAGTATATGGATAGTAAAGAAATTAAAATCATTTAAAAATATATAAAAATTGTTTTGTGCCAAATAGGAGAAATCATTTTCTTTACCCTCTTCCGGGTGTTATAAAGAACATTGACTAATCCAGAGTTTGGTCCCTAATTCTATGATTAGGATGGGAGGATATCGGCTGCCACTCTAGAGTTCCCACTACTCCCTCACCTGAGGGCTAAGAATCTTGCATTGTTTTCCAATCAACTAAACCAAATTGGGGATTTTAATCTATCACCATAAAATCTCTAATTTTGCATCGAACAAAGTATATCTCCCTATTTATTAACACTCAATTCCATCGATGACATGCGCTCCCATGAAATCAAATGTGTTTCTTCCCATGTTGTAGAAATTATAGCCCTTTCGGAACATATGTTTCTCAACACATTATAACATTCCAATTGATCAGATTGAAAAGTAAATGAAGATCGGAGTTCAAATCATCACAAATTATTGACATTAAAAACTGTATAAAATAAAATCAATTTTTCACAAAACCATATCTCAAAGTAGGGAAAAGGATAAAGAAGGCTTCTCATAATTCATGAGAAGGATACGACAATACATGAATTTCATATATAAAATCAAGTTTACAAAATAAAGAAAGAAAAGAACACAACTTATCTCACAATCCTTGCCAAGCGAATCCCTAGAATTTCTCTTCAAGCACTTTCCCTCCTTATAAGTACTCTCAATTCTCTCTTATAAATGTATTGAAGAAGAAATTTGTCACCTTCCCTCTCCTCTTACAATCCTTGAAAAAATTCTCCAAGCCCTTCCTCTCACATTCAAGCCACACATAAGCACACAAACACACACACACACAAAACGTACACCCAGACAACTCTTCTTCAAGCCCTAGACTTCCTTCTATTTTATAATATGTTGCCTCCCTCCAAAAATAATTCAAAATTCCCTTCAAAATTCTATCCAAAAGTCAACTCTTTTGAATTCAAAATACATGTCCATTGATCCAAGAGACATATCCCTTCATAAAAGAACCTTCCAAAGTATCTAGATGCATTGAATCACTCCAAGGGGTGTTTATAACAAGTGTCCCTTTAAAACTTCACGCAAAAAAACACTTCTTGAACCGCCTTAATCCACAAAAAATCATCTCTGACACATATGGCACCAAATCGCGCATCATGTGCCACCCTGCAAGTATTTAGTTAATTTAATTAGTTACTTATTTTATTTTAATAAACCAAAAATTACAAAAAGAATTGAGTTTGCATTCCTATTTTAGCATCTTAAGTTTAGGTAAGAGTATTTTGCTAACTAGATTTTTGTGATCTAAAATTTCTAAAAAGCATGTAGCCATTTTTCCCTGTGGATTTGATATTCGAGACTTAACGAGAAACTCTTATATTACTTAATAATGATACATATACTTGTGTAGTATCCCATATTTAAAATTATAATTGTATTCTTCTTTGCTTCGTAGTTGTAAATTTACCTAGTTTTTGCTCAGGATCAAGTTTTTGGCTTTGTAACAATTTAAGGATAACTATTAAGAAAATTAAGCATATAATTACATACATCGCATTTTACATCTATATGGAATGTCAGGATAGGTTAGGGACTTTCAGCCACTAGGTCGGCTGGCCAAGCCATGTGCATGGTCAACGGACTCAAAGAGGTCAGAGGAAAGTTTAATTGTGATTTGAATAGAGGTTTAGTCAAGCGATTCAAATTTCGGAAGAGGCTTTTGATACACATAAAATACTTTATACACACATTTTTATACCTAGTTTTGAGATATTGCGCTTTAATGGAAGGTAAGTGCCAAGCACCTCGTACTTAAGATCCAAAAGTAGTTACTTGATAATTCAAGGAATTTGGAAGAATTTTTGAAGAGTTGTTTGAAGCAAGCCTTGGTGAAAACATGGGAAATAGTTAATGGAAATAAAAATACATTCAATTCGCTTTTGAAAGGAGGCAACACTTGAAAGATTCATTGAATGTGGACACATTTTGAAGAGACACCAAGGCACCTTTTAAAAAATTATAAAAGAAGGACTTGGATTGGATTGAAGAGTGTTCTTCCACTCTCCCACACAAGTCGCCTCCCCTTCCAGACACCGTCGATGCCTCCTCTCTCTTAGATCAATTAGGATATATTTTTTAAGAGAAGAAGAGAGGATTTGCAGTGTGTGAGTAGAGAGTATTGTAAGAGAAAGGAAGACAAGAGATTCAAAGGAACTTCAAGAGATTGGTGGAAAGGATTTGAGATAAGTTTTTATCTTTATGACTGCATTTGGTTTTAATTTAGAATTTTTGTTTTTTTGCATGATTTATACTTTCAAAATTAAGTGTGGTTGTGTTTTCTTCATGAAATCCGAGTAGTTTTCTATATATTTTTCCTTAAAATGATAAGTGATTAAGTATTAGATGTGATGCTCAAAGTGTTGCAAATTTTTTAAGAAAGAACATATTTTTTTGATTTTGGATGCTGAGAGTAATCATAATTAATGGAGGAAGTCATTTTAGAAATGCATAGAGAAATAATTAAGGAAATATAATATAAACCATAGAATTGCTACTGTTTATCATCCTCAGACAAGTGGTTTGGATGAATTATCTAATCGTGAAAGATATTTTACTTGTATTGTCTTCATCTTGAAAATAATTAGTTAAGTTAATTCATTGCTTACTTTATTTTCATAAATCAAAAATTACAAAAAGAATCGAATTTGTAATCTTATTTTAACATCTTAAGTTTAAGTAAGAATATTTTGCTAAGTATATTTTTGTCATCTAAAATTTCTAAACTTTCTAGTTTTCTCAATTGCATATTGTTAATCTCCCTGTGGGTTTGATATTCGGGACTTAATCAAAAAGTCTTATATTACACTATAATGATAAGTATACTTTCTTAGTATCTCATATTTAAATATTATAATTGTTTTCTTATTTGTTTCATAGTGAAAAACTTACTTAGCTTTTGCTTTGGATCAAGTTTTTGACCTTGTTGCAAATTAAGAATAACTATTAAGAAAATTAAACATATAATCACATAAATCACATTTTACATCTATATAGAAAGTCGAGATCAGTTATACAACGGTTTCCTAGTCTCTTAAGATGAAATTTATCTGCACAAGTTTTATAGAAGAAGCGGACAATGCTTTGTATTTGAAAAACAAATGGATTGAAGGAGACTCAACCAGAGTTCTTCACCATCATCCATTCTATCATACCTATATTCTAAATGCCCAAGGAGAAACTAATGAAAGACTAGGATTTGTTCCAATGGAAAGAGAGTGGAATTAAGTTCTAAGTTTAATGTTTCTTTGTGTTAGGTATTGTGATGTTAGTGTTAAGTTTATTTTATGTGTTTTTAGTATTAAGTTTTTTTAGTGTTTGTGCTTAGAAATTATGTCATCCAAGACTTTTTGGATTAAGAAATTATGTGTCACAAATGCTTGTATTTGTTTGTGAGTTAATATAAGTGTTTGTTTGTGTGTAAGATTTTGTGTTATTTTTTGTTGAATCGAATTAATAAATATTGGTGAATTTGAGAAAGTGGAGAGTTGAAGGGGAAGAAAATAGTTATTAAATAAAACCATTTAGGGGTGGTTCACATAAGCTAGATGTGCATTTCACTTAAAACTAAAAATGTCAAAATTTGTGCACTCACACCTAAGCGCCAAACCAGTCGCGCTTAAGAGTCGGTTCACTTAAACCGGTTCACGAACAGTTAAAGGTGAAAAATAAAGCAGAAAATGTCATTCTTACGCCCCTCTTCATTGTCTTCTTTGTTTGAGTTCGCGATTTAGGAGTTAGGGCTTCTTTTATAGTGGAAATTTCTTGGTCGATTCAAACCAAATTTGCTAGATTTGATCTTCTTAAGGTAATAGCTTCACTTCTATGTAAAAATTTTTGACTTTCACCATATATTTTGAGCACATTGTGGATTTGACCAAAATTACTATTCAGGGTGAAATTTTGAGAAAAATCTATGAAAAAAAATGGAAAGGATAATTTAAGCTTTTAGAAGTTGAGTTTTGTGATTTAGTCTTGAATTTAGGATTTATTGTGAATTTTATGTGATTTTTAGAAATGGGACTAAGAATAATGATAAGTAAACGGAAGTTTCATTTTGATTTGAGCAAGTTTGTTAGCATGAAAGCTCAGGACTGGTATAGCGACACACTGTAGTTGAGAAAAGTGGTTCCTGAGACATGTTTTAAAAGTCCAGGTGGAGCAGTGAAAAATTTGATTGTTCGCAAATAGTGGGAACGATTTTATTATTTTTCTGTTGTGGCTGTGATTTCTGTTGTTCGGGGGTTTTACGCTGATCTCCTTGAAGCGGAAGAAGATCAATTAGTGGTTCGAGGAAAACTAGTGCTTTTCTCCAATGAAGTTATAAATTTTCTTTACTAATTGCCCCCTAGAACATTGTGTTTTTAATCAAATTATAGTCAGACTGAAGAGGAGTTGGACGAGATCATATTGTCATTGACTAGTGGAAGAGGGCTGTCAAAGATCACAAATGAAAGAAGAGTCAACTTCCCTGCATCAATGTTAGGTGCTACATTAAAAGTGTGACACTACTTTATTTTTGTTCGTCTACTACCAACCATCCACCTCGGTGAAGTTACCTGAGATAGAGTTACCTTCAACTATTGCATTTAGCAAATCAAGCTGATTAACATTAGATCTCTGATTTATCAGACTATCACTAGTTCTGCTATCGTTGTCACTACTCCAGGTTTGGGATTTGCATCCTTGATCTTTTTCTTATGTGAGCAGGCATGTGTTAGATTCAATAATTGTGAAGACATACTGCGGCCTCTAAAGCCAATCACAAGTGTTAATGTGAAGTCCTATTCAAAAAATTTGTTTTTTGGCTAGAAAGGAGGGTTTTCTAGAAGTTCAAGTGCCTCTACTTCTCATGCTTCTACCTCACGTTCATCCACATCACAAGGTTAGGCTTCTAGTTCTGATTCACGGTTACATTTATTGCAAAAGATGTTAGATAACATCAATTATACTGCTGACAAAGTATTAAATTTAGAGAATTTTGCAACTGATATAGATGGTTATATGAGAAAACATAGTGATTATGAGGAGAAACTTCACTCTTTTTTGGAAAACTCTATGAGGGGTGACCAAAGTGTAGTTTTTCCTTCATCCACAATATCCATCATATGAGCTTACTTCCTTTTAGGATAACAATGATAGTGATGATGAGGAGGAGGAGGAGGATTAAATTGAGTAGTTTAGTTTTATTTATTATTATTGTGAACTTTATGTGATACATTTATATTGTACTATTAATTTGTTTTGTATTGTACTTATTGAGGTTGCTACTATTATTTGTGTTTTGTTCTATTTGAAATTGTTGTGATGTATTTATGTTATTATGAGTAGTTATATTCTATGTTTTGGTAGTGATTGTGATAATTGTGTTGTCTAGTGTATTTAATTGGTCTGTCTTGAACTTAACCCTGAATTTTCAGAAGGTTTAAAATATTACTATCTTTCAGTTAAGAACTTCATGTTTAAAATTTGCAATTTACTGCGAGGTATTTTATTTATGTTGTAGTTGTGAATTTTTGTTAGTATGTTTGTTTGCTTTTATGTTATCCTCCACTGCATAGAAGTCTAGTGAATCTCTATATTATTAGTTAAATTAAAAATTGATCAATTAATTTTTTACTCATATTTTTTATTTTTGTAATTGTATATTTAGGATATAAAAATTCCTGTAAGCAAGTTATTTTTAGTTTTCATTCATGCCTATATATAAATATGATGCTAAAATGTTTTATCTTATTAAAAATTTAAGTTTAGGGGGATGAAAATTTTTCTAAGACTTGTAGTTTATTTGTTCTCAAATGTATTACAAAAAAAATTGATTTTGACTTGAAAAAAGTGATTATGCATATTAAGTTATATTAGGAAAGTAGAATTTTGAATATAGAAATGAGTAAGAAAATTTAGTTGAAACTTATAGTAATGAAAAAAAAACTTAAAGTTAAAACTTTTTTAATGTAGAAATGACAAATATTGTGCACTTATCTTTAGTAGGAGAAATTGTATTTTTCAAAACTTTAGAAGGGTTAGATTTTTATTTTCAATACTTAAATTTCTTTTATTAAAAATAATTTTCAAAATTATTATTAAATTTTTAAGTAAAAGATTTATATCAAAACTTTATTTAAGAAAGGAGGAGTAGAATTCAAAATCATTAAAGTTTTGTCCATATATAGTAATCCTCACTTGAGAGAAAAAAAGAATAAAAAAATAAAAATAAAAATAGAAATAGAAATAAAAGAAAAAAATAAAAAGAAAAGAAAGTTGAAAAAGGGAGGAGAAGCTTGAGAATTAGTGTCTAATAAAAAATTTATTACATATCTGATCTTTTTAAAGTATAAGACTTGAGAAACTCTTAAGCTTCAGGATGTAATATAGTAAGTATAATTATTCTAAATAAACATTTATAATTGGACAAGACAGAATGCCTAAACTCTATATTTGAAAAATTTACAAATATTTCTGAACTAGATAGGAACTCAAAATTTTCAGACTTCTTTATATTAAAAATTTCTAAACTCTAAGTTGGTCTCATATACTAATGTTTTTTCTAAATTGGACTACTATAATTCTAGATCAAAATTTTAGAATATTCTAAAGAACCCCATTTACATAATCTACTTATTTTGGTTTTGAATGATTGGAGTGTAACTTGAGGACAAGTAACATTTTATGTTTGGGGGATTTTGATACACTTAAAATATATAGTATTTACATACACATTTTTAGACCTATTTTTTAGATATTGTGATTTAATGGAAAATATTTGTGTGTTTCTCTTGCAGGTATAATCAAATGGACGAAAAATGGTGAAAGGAGTGAAAAATGATCAAATTTGGAGAAAAAAGAAGAAGATGTGTGACCAAAGAAAAATATGTTGAGATTTTCATACCTATTTTATATTGATTTAATGATATTGCACTTTAAAGAAAGGTATTTTTGATGTTTTGTTGCAGGAATGATGAATTAGGATCATTGGAGCAAAAAGATGCATGGAATATTGCACTTTAAAGAAAAGTATTTTTGATGTTTTGTTGCAGGAATGATGAATTAGGGTCATTGGAGCTAAGAAGGTATTTTTGATGTTTTGTTGCAGGTATGATGAATTATGGTCATTGGAGCAAAAAGATGCAAGAAGTAGCAAATTTGGAGCGAAAAGGACCAAAATGTGAAGATTTGAATTAGGGCGCGGACAGTGAGATTTTCCTAAGACTCCAGACAAATAATTTAAAAGACCCACCGCCGGCGCCTTCGAGGCCGCCGACGGGGAGATTGGCGGTTAATTCCAAAGGTGCATTGAATGTGGACGATTTTTGGAGGGTTGCTTAGGCAACTCTTGGGAAAACTCTTCTACAACTATAAAAGAAGATTTTGGCCGAAAATTAGAGGGGGAGGGTCTAGTGTTCAAGGAGTTGGAAGGTTAGAACAACGTCCAGGAGCCCTAGTAGTGTGTAGAGAATTTACTTTAGGGTTAGATTGTGAGGAATTCTTCAAGAGATTGTAAGAGTGGAGGGAAAGTGAAAGATTTCTTCCTCCTTGCCGCTTTGAAGAGGAATTTTGTATGCTGAAAAGAAGGGAAGAGATTTAAAGGAACTTTGATTAGTTTGCTTGGGGAGAAATTAGAGATAAATGTTTTTACTTGTTGGAGTTTGTATGACTTTGCTTTTATATATGAATTCCAAGTTTTGTTGTTTCTTCCCCATGAGTTCTGAGTAGTTTTCTTTGTCTTTCTCCTTGTCTTGAGATTTGTGAAATCGTGATTTGATTTGGTTGAGCCTTGAAAATGTTAAAGAAGTTGTGATGATCTTTTCACTTTGATCATAATTTACTTTTAATCTGGCAAATTGATTTGTTAAAATATGTTTAGTTTTACAATTAAAGTGAAGATTACATCCTTGGAAGTTGGGTGCAAATAAATAGGAAGATAAAATTATTGGGCATAGAATTGGAGATTTTAGTGTGACAGACTAAAATCTTTAATTCGGTCCTATCATTTTGGTACTGAAGTGTAGATGTTAGCCCTCAGGCGAGGGGAACGTAGGAGCTCTGAAGTGAGAGCTAGTATCCTCCCAGTCTAGCCGCAAATTCAGTAACCAACCATAGAATTAGTCAATGTTCTTTATGTCTGGACCAAAGGGTAAAGAATAGGTATGCTCCTATTTGACACAATACAATTTGACTGATTCAATTTATCCTTTCACTATAATTTCTTGACAATGAGAAGAATGCTTTCTTATATATTAAATATCACATTAGAAACTTTATTAGTATAAAGACAAGGAGAAGGATGCTTTCTTATATATTGAATATCACATTAAAAACCTTATCAGTATAATGTGAGTTATTTAATAAGTTATTAAAATTACTATTTCAATTGTCTATTAGTGACAGATAAGCAATTTGAATTATATTGTTGTGATTAAGTCTTCATTTTCTAAAATCTTAGTTCGTAATTATAATATTACTCCCTGTGGGATCAATATCTAAGACTCCATTAGAGCCATATATTACTTGAGTGATATGTATACTTGTGTTTATAAGTGTGACTTTACCATTATTGAATATTTAATATATACATCTTTATCGAATCTATCACTGTTATCAAGTTTTTGGTGTCGTTGTTGAGGAATTAAATCTTCTCGCAGCGGTATTAAATACTTGTATTTTTAAGCATATATAAAGTCATTGTCAAGTTTTTGGCGTCTTTGCCGGGGAGTAAACAAGAATCATAATTAGAGTAACGGACAAATTAGGACTATTAGAAATTTTTTATTGGGATTGCACTTATTTTCATATTTAGTTTAACTGTTTTTCTGAGTGTACTGATTTCAATTGTATGCATAAATTTGGACCTGAAAATCTTATACCCTACGATTCAGAATTAGAACGCAATGTTACAAAAATTAGAAGACTGAGAAGAGAACCTAGAAATCCTAACACAATGGAAAATAACATAAACAACAAGGAATAGAAATTGAACACCAACCTAGACCTCTATGAGATTATGCAAATCCTACAACAGATGAAATTTACTTGTCTATCCAAAATCCTGATGTAGCTGCTAATTCATTTGAGCTTAAACCTGTTATTATCCAAATTGTACAAAATAATCAATTCGGAGGTACACCAAATGAAGATCCTAATTTACACCTCGCTAGTTTTTTAGAACTTTCTGCTACCTTTAAATATGACAGAGTTTCAAACGATGATATTAGACTTAGACTTTTTCCTTTTTCATTGAGGGATAAGGCTAAGATGTGGTTAAATTCATTAGCACCTAGATCTATTAGAACTTGGAGAACTTTCACAGAAATTTCTATCCAAATATTTCCCTCAATCCAAAACTACTAAACTTAGAAATGACATAACATATTTTTTTCAANGCTTAGTCGGGCAGGCAACTTCCTAAGATGAGCTAGCACGTTGTAATCTACTTTGTATGATCCTCTAATTTTATCTTGGTTATGCAGTTCTTCCACTGGCGGAGGTGGGGGTATCTCTTCTCGAGCCTTTACCTGTTTTTCTTTGTCTGCTGGAGCTGTTCTTGATGGTAACACTTTCCCGCTCCTCATGTTGACTTCTGTGACTTCTTCTTCTTGAGATATCATTGTTGAATCTTCCGGTGTCTTTACCTCTTCGTCGGAGAGATCTAAGTTGATGGCGAGCGGTGTATCATGACACTCAAAAGTTGGCTCTTTGTTATCGGGGCTGTCGCAAGCACTATCATTGATGTCTTCTTTAGACTTGACAACAAGTTCATCGGACTCAAGTACGATTTGAGGATCATTTTGAGGATCGAGATCGCAACTAGCTTGATCATAATCAGTCACGTTATTACCAGAAATAGTCAAAACGTAGCCGAAATCACAACCATTATATTCATAAGACCCCGGAGGGACAAAAAGATAATCATACAAAGTCAAGGGTTCGAGGACTTTCTTCTCCGAATCCAAGACAACCAATCTTGTAGAGGCAGCCCCTATCCTACCCCTCGTGCTATCAATCTTAGTAGTGAAGCTTTTCTTTTTCTTGTTCTTCTTCTTGAACGATGATGGATTTTCTGGTGAAATCTTCATCTCGGGCTCGGTATGCTGCAGATTCTGAATGGAGGCTTGTTTTGATGCAGACTGTAGCTTGTTTAGTATCTTCTTGGATGATCTGCTCCATACTTCATTCCATCCTTCTTTGGTATTTGTAGAAGCTTGCTTCGATGAATCCTGCATTTGATCGAGGACCCTTTTGAGTTCATCCCAAGTTGTACTCCATCCATCCATTCCGACATATGGATCAATTGGGGAGATTGACTCAACTGAAACCATGTTTATGGAAC
>JXCR01147864.1:231822-251904 GCA_002079205.1 Phalaenopsis hybrid cultivar | reverse complement strand
GGTTTATATTAAGCTGGGTTCGGACATGCTTCCTATAAGGCCAAGCCCCTATAGTTAATTACATCCTAAATGACCAAAGTCACTTAAGAAGACTCTCGATAAAAATCAAGAAATATTATCTTCAAGGAATTTCAAAGGGTAGGACTCTTCAACGAAATCGGACATAGAGGTGTGCAAGGGGATTGGTTCAAATTTGGAACATTTTATTTTAGAATCCAAAAGAAGAATGACTTGGGGATGTCATGGATCCAGAGGAGAACTCCGGTGACTTCCTAAGCTATCCTAATGTTTGACTTCAGTTTTGAGGAGAAATATTTAGGTGTTTCATCCTACCAATTTTTTAGTTAGGACTTACATTCGTGTGAAATGATCACACAAATAGCCTGGAAGATATGAGGATTTAGGTCATGACAAACGACAACCTCGGAATCCTAAGATGAGTTAGGGCTTATATTGTACAGCAAGGTTATGCAAAGGCCTAAAAATAAGGTGAGGATTTACGTTGCATAAACAAACAACCTTGAAGTCCTATGGCTTTGCTGTTTAAGTCTGAGGAAGGAAGATTGGTTTAGCTGGTGAAGATAGGTTTTGCTATTGAAGATGGCCGTGCTGCCCACCATGCTAGCTCCAAGCTCTTGCCGTGACAAGTTTGAGTTATCTAGTGTGTCAAGTTATAATATTAAATCAGGTGGCTCTATGGTTGAAGTTCTTTATATTTTATGAGGGCATATTAAATTTGATTAGAGCGTCACCGGTTAGGATCCTACGGTTCTCTCGTTCCGGCACCACTATTTTCTATTGGACTCACTTAGTCCAAAGGAACTTACTAAAGCCAACTTAATTAGTTCTATAATTTCATTTCAACCGTGGGAAGCCTCGTTAGTAATCGTAGGTTACCTCCTCCNTCAAGCATCAAATAAATTAACTAAGATTAGAGGTTACCCATTTTCCCTCCTTGAATTAAGCCTAAATGTTAACTACGGCAAAATTTCCAAAATTACACATTTGCCCCTAAGGCTCTAACACTTCATAATTTATCAAATTCAATTCAAATGACTTTGAAATTTTTATCCTACCTAATTCATGAGTTAATTGATACATCAGAGGAGAAAACATGATTTTTCTAAATTTAATTTAATTTATATAATTATTTTTATGCAAAAATAGGATTTTTAAAAGATAATTCCTAACTTGACCAAGGTATTTTATAATCCCTTGAAATTTTTACTAGAGGTAGACCTAGACCATAGGAGCCCTTAAACCAAATTTCACAATTTTTTAAATTCTATGTGATTTATTAGAATTATTTTAAATTTTGGGTTATTTAATAAAAATAAAATATTTTAAGTAGTGAAAATTAAGTTTTATATTTTTAAAAAATCTCTCTAAGCTCAGAGAACTTAGAGGAGCAAATTTTAATTAAATTTTTCTTCGATTTATTGAAATTATTTTAGTGAAAAACTCATTTTTAGCCTTTTAAAAATTATTTTTAAGCTTTGAAAATAAATATCATTATTTAAAAAATCAGGAAAAATATTCTAATTGCTCTTAAGTGATTAGGAAACAATTTAGAACATTTCCATGAGTTTTATTATTTTTGTGATTTTTACAAATTTTTTAGTTATTTAAATATTTAAAATAGGGCAAAAATTAAGTTTTTATTTTAAATATTATTTAATTTTTAAAAAACACAACTGATCATAGAGAACTAAAAAAACTAAGTTTCATAATTTTTTGAGTTATATTTTGATTTTTAAAAATTATTTAAATGTTAAGAGTGGTATTTATCTTTAAAAATCAATTTAAGTTATCGATTTATAAAAATCATTCACAGAGAACTCAAAAAACTAAGTTTCATAATTTTTTGAGTTATAGTTTGATTTTTAAAAATCATTCAAGTGTGAACTCAAAAAACTAAGTTTCATAATTTTTTTAGTTATATTTTGATTTTTAAAAATCATTTAAGTGTCAAGAAACTAAGTTTCATAATTTTTTGAGTTATATTTTGATTTTTAAAAAATCATTCAAGTGTTAAGAGTGGATATTTATCTTTAAAAATCAACTTAAGTTATCAAATGAACTCAAAATATTTTGAACTTTTTATAGTGAGTTCTCTAGATCATAAATTTATCTTTAAAAATCAATTTAAGTTATTAAATGAACTCAAAATATTTTGAAACTTTGATGACTATCTTTAAAAATCAATTTAAGTTATTAAATGAACTCAAAATATTTTGAAACTTTTATGAAGAGTTCTATGGATCATAGATCACAGTGGAGAGCAAAAATAAAGTGATTTAAATGTGTATATTTTCCAAATTTAATTATCTTAGTGATTCAGTCTTTGGAAAATTTAAGGATGTTTTAAATGACTTGACCCATGAAATTATTTCCAAAGGTTTCTCTGATTAAGGTAGACTTTCCAAAATTTTCTTAAAATTTAATAATCAATATGCTAATTTCCATAATTTNCCCAAGAGAGACATGAACATATTACCGATGTGTGAAAATAATATTTCTTGATTTGAATGGAGAGAAAAGATCATCACCAGCGGAGTTGCCAGAAGTTGTCGGTGCTATTTTTGGTTGTAAGAGTTGCCCGTTAGAAGCTGTCGGTCACCGGAATGGAAATCCCGTCGCTCGCTTCGGAAGGACGTTTTAATTTACATATATATTAAGTTTAAAAAAATATGAAATCAAACTGACCCCATATTTTTTATATTTTAAGTATAAGAGCACTGTACCTCAAACCTGTATCTATCTCGAAGGATAAACACAAGACTTGAGGATGAGGCTCGATCAAATAAACTAAAGAATATATAAAGTTTGTTTGGTTTGTGAAACCTTTATATTTGCCGACAAATTTCCCAATTTAATATAAATAATTAAATGTGATTTATTTTAATCTGGGTTCAAAANTTAGCTGGTGAAGATAGGTTTTGCTATTGAAGATGGCCGTGCTGCCCACCATGCTAGCTCCAAGCTCCTGCCAACACAAGTTTGAGTTATCTAGTGTGTTAAGTTATAATATTAAATCAGGTGGCTCTATGGTTGAAGTTCTTTATATTTTATGAGGGTATATTAAATTTGGTTAGAGCGTCACCATTTAGGATCCTGTGGTTCTCTCGTTTCGGCACCACTATTTTTTATTGGATTCACTTAGTCCAAAGGAGCTTACTAAACCCAACTTAATGAGTTCCATAATTTCATTTCAACTGTAGGAAGCCTCGTTAACAACCGTAGGTTACCTCCTCTNGATCCATAGTTTGATTTGGATGAGTTGTCCTCTAGGTTTGACTTGGGTGAGGTGCCATGGGGGTGGCTCTCAGTTTTGGGCTTTTCTGGCCACTGGGCTGGCCGGCCAGCCCAGGGGGAGGTGGCTAGGAGCTCAGGGAACCCAGAGGAATCCATCACAGCAATTTAATGCATGGAGGTGGCTAGGAGCTCAGGGAACCCAGAGGAATCCATCATAGCAATTTAATGCAAATGTGTTTGGATTTGGGGTGGCTAGGAGCTCAGGGAACCCAGAGGAATCCATCACAACAATTTAATGCAAATGTACTTGATTTGGGTGAGGTGCCATGAGAGTGGCTCTTGGTTTTGGGCTTTTCTGACCACTAAACTTGCCGGCTGTCCAGGGGTAGGTGGGCTAGGAGCTCAGGGAACCTAGAGGAATCCATCACAGCAATTTAATGCAAATGTGCTTGGATTTGGCAAAGGTATCTTAAGCATGTGCATTTTTGGAAATAATATCCCTTAGTTTTGTGTACCTTTTGTCCATGGCTTGATTTAGGTGGTTCCATGGTGTTTGGACTGGTCACTAGGTCCAACTAATGGCTGGGGTGGAGTTAATTTGGTGGCTTTAAGGTGGTTAAGTCACATTTAGTGCATGGGTCCAAGTGGGTGCAAATGATCAACACTTGAGTTTGGGATAAGTTAGACATGTCAATTGGCCCAATTAATTGTTTTATTTGGTGTATACGATCATAAGGAACAACTTTGGTGAAGGATGGAATTGGTTTTGAGTCCAATTGTGGGGTTAATTTGAAGGTGGTGTAGATGATCATAAGGAACAACTTTGGTAAAGAATGGAAGTGGTTTTGAGCTCAATTGAAGGGTCAATTTGAGGGAATTTTGAACTTTAATCAATTTGGTCATGTTGGGCTAGGCTTGGGTCTAGCTTGGGTTAGCCATGGTTGGGTCTAGCTTGGGTTAGCCTTAAGCTTTGAACTTTAATCAATTTGGTCATGTTGGGCTAGGCTTGGGTCTAGCTTGGGTTAGCCTTGGACTAAGGAACAACTTTGGTGGAGGATGGAAGTGGTTTTGAGTCCAATTGGGGGGTCAATTTGAAACTTTGGTGAAGGATGGAAATGGTTTTGAGTTCAATTGAAAGGTCAATTTTAGGGAATTTTGTACTTTAATCAATTTGATCATGTTGGGCTAGGCTTGGGTCTAGCTTGGGTTAGCCTTGGGCTAGAACTTTGGTGAAGGATGGAAGTAGTTTGAGCTCAATTGAAGGGTCAATTTGAGGGAATTTTGAATTTTATTCAATTTGGTCATGTTGAGCTAGGCTTGGGTCTAGCTTGGGTTAGCCTTGGGCTAAGTCCAAATTGATTATTGTAAATTGTCAATAGGGACCTCATGAAGAGTTTTCATGTTGAGCTAGGCTTGGGTCTAGCTTGGGTTAGCCTTGGGCTAAGTCCAAATTGATTATTTTTAATGGTCAATGGGCTAGGCTTAGGTCTAGCTTGGGTTAGCCTTGGGCTAAGTCCAAATTGATTATTTTAAATGTTTGAGTTCAATTGAAAGGTCAATTTGAAGGAATTTTGAACTTTAATCAATTTGGTCATGGTTGAGTTAAATTGAAAGGTCATTTGAGGGAATTTTGAACTTTAATCAATTTGGTCATGTTGGGCAGTTCAATTGAAGGGTCAATTTGAGGGAATTTTGAACTTTAATCAATTTGGTCATGTTGGGCTTGGGTCTAGCTTGGGTTAGCCTTGGGATAAGTCCAAATTGATTGTTGTAAATGGTCAATAAGGATTGGTTTTGAGTCCAATTGAAGGGCTAATTTGAGGGATATTTGAACTTTAATCAATTTGGTCATGTTGGGCTAGGCTTGGCTGGTTAGCCTTGGGCTAAGTCCAAATTGATTATTTTAAATGGTCAATAGGGACCTCATGAAGACTTTAAACATGAATTGAATGCCAATTTGGAGGTTAAGGCAATCAATTGGGTGCAATTTGGGGGATTATCAATTTGGGGCTAAATTTGGGAATTTTGGATTTAGGCCAAAATCAAATGGATTTGAGGCTTCAACAATGTCAATTGATGGTTGATTTTCATGTATATGAATGTTATCAAGATTTTTCAACATCAATTAGGGCCAATTGACTAGGCCATGGGTTCAATTTGATGAGATCAAGTCATATGGTCAAAATTGGAGTTTTGACCCAAATCAAAATTGGGCTCATGGACCAATTGAGTTTGGATTTGGTTTAGTTTGGTCATATAAAAACTGAATTTGAGTTTTGGATTGCAATTGGGGTCAATTGAGATCAAATTGGTTGACATTTGAGTTGGATTTGGGGAAATTTAGGTCTTTAAGGGGCAATTTTGGCATTTTGGTTAAAGATGGTGAAATTGGCCAAAATGGGTCATATGGTAGTTAAGAGAAATGAAATTGGGAATATTTTGGATTTATTGGGATTTTCTGAGAATTATTGAAATTTTTTGAATTTTAGGTCAAAGAGGGGTATTTTGATAATTTGGGGGTGTTTTAAAGGTAAAAGGCCAAGATGGGTATTTTGGTAGAGTTGAGGTACCAATCATCTCCAATAAACCATGGATCAAAGGAAACCCCATTTTGGGTCCTCTATGTAGTGGTTCTAGCCAGACTATAGCCCTATAGCTAGTAGATTTAAGGGACCATCTACATGAGTATCCCAAAAGATCAAGAAATCCAGGCTAGAAATTTCAGTTCAGGGTTGTGAGTGATTGTGAGTGAAGATGAGTGTAGTGAGTGGCTTACCTCCAGACCAACACCCAAGGTCAACCCTAAGGTCCAACAATCCTAAGGGTGACTCATCTTGAGTTTCCCCCACAGTGACCCCACCTACTAAGTATTTAGAGGTTGAGAGCAACATGTGGAACTTCAAGCTGAGTAGAGAAAAGTTTGGAATTTCTAGTGGTGAGGGTTCCATGTCTAGTTTTCTAACAATAGTCAACAAAGAAGTTTGGAATTTCTAATGGTGAGGGTTCCATGTCTAGTTTTCTAAGAATAGTCAATAGAAAATTGTAGAATTTCTAATGGTGAGAGTTCCTTGTCTAGTTTTCTAAGAATAGTCAATAAGAAAATAAGTGTAGAGTTTCTGATGGTGAGGGTTCCTTGTTTAGTTTTCTAAGAATAGTCAATAGAAAAGTCAATTGGCTAGACCCTAGGCTACTAAAGAGGAAAAACTAAACCTCAACCAAAAATGAGGTCAACAATACTGTCTGGGATTTCTAGTCCCGTCGAATATTTTAAAGTTTGAGGGCTACAAAACCCTTGGGGAAAGGCACGGCATCAAATTCCTCCGGGTAAGGTCTACCCTTCAAAATTGATGCACCACCCTTGGATTGGGCTAAAGCATCCTGCACTTGTTCAACCTTTTGCTTGAACTCCTTTTCTGGCATGGCACTTGATGGAGAATCTTTCTTTGGTTGCTCATCTTTATTTGCTGAGGTAGCCTCCCTTCTTTCATCTATAATGTGTTTGATTTCTGACAGATTAATTTCTGGAGAAGCCAATTGCAGTGCTTGCAATTGCATAAATGGTGGCCATGGCAGTCATAGCTGCAGTCATCTCTTCTATTCTTTTCTCTAGTAGACTAACTTGCTCATCCCTTAGGAGAATAACCCTATGCAGCTCATCTACGCTGTTCTCTTTGGTGTGAGGTTGAGCCTCACGCGCAGATGTGGTGGACCTGGTTTCGATTACGTGAACATCCATGAAATCTTCCTCCAAATAATCATTATAATCAAAATCTTCATTATCGCTATCGACGGAAACTCTGTGTTATCTAGCTAACTCAGAAATTTCGATCCTGAATTTCTCAATTTTTCCTCAATTATCGATTCCTTGATTGCTTTAAGATCTGGAGGACCCTGATGGACATCCTCTACTTGTTCCTCCATCTCACTGGCTATTGTCGCGATGATGTCAGATATTTCAGATCCTGGTTTCATTTCTTGTCCCGCGGGCTCACTGAACTCTATCAGTGCAGCGACCTTGGGTACCCATACCTTTTTCTTTTTTGATGATGATGTCTCAGGACAGAGCATCTTAGTAGAAACATGGGTATGTCAAGGGAAAGTATGCTCCCCGTGGTATAGACCGGCTACAGTGCCTGGTAATTGTCGTGTCTTTGTCTTTGTCTTTGGGATTGTAGAAATGTCTCTATAATGGGTGACGGGTAAGATCTTCAGACCCAGTCTCGACTTAACCGGTCGACGGCCTGTGGTCTTGGTGGCAGTATAATTAGTAGTAATTACTGCGGTATCAACTCTGTTCCCTAAACAGAACAAAATGAGGATGCGAGTAGGTGGCACTCCACCTGTTTTGCGGGATTGTCTGGCGGATTTGACACCCTTCAAATATTCCTTCTTCATGAAAGGAGAAATTTCATCTCCCACTCGTTTAAGTAACTCGCTAACCGAACATCCTTCTTTGGTAGCAAGCCTTCTAAAAACTGCACTAACTCGAGTGATAGGAGTGAACTACTTTCCCTCCTCACCAGGTCCGTGAAGTGACGGTAATGCGACATCGATCCTTTGGATACTCGCACATCCCTTGGTATCTGTCAGAGGATAGAATCTACTTCCTCGCAGGAGTGGATAAATNTCCTATGGCTAGACCCTAGGCTACTAAAGAGGAAAAACTAAACCTCAACCAAAAATGAGGTCAACAATGCTGTCTGGGATTTCCAGTCCCGTCGAATATTTTGAAGTTTGAGGTCCACAAAACCCTTAGGGAAAGGGACGACATCAAACTCCTCCGGGTAAGGTCTACCCTTCAAAATTGATGCACCACCCTTGGATTGGGCTAAAGCATCCCACACATGTTCAACCTTTTGCTTGAACTCCTTTTCTGGCAAGACACTTGATGGAGAATCTTTCTTTGGTTGCTCATCTTTATTTGCTGAGGTAGCCTCCCTTCTTTCATTTATAATGTGTTTGATTTCTGACAGATTAATTTTTGGAGAAGCCAATTGTGGTGCTTGCGATTGCATAAATGGTGGCCATGGCAGTCATAGCTGCAATCATCTCTTCTATTCTTTTCTCTAGTAGCCTAACTTGCTCATCCCTTAGGAGGATAACCCTACGCAGCTAATCTACAGTGTTCTCTTTGTTGTAAGGTTGAGCCTCACGCGCAAATGTGGTGCCCTGGTTTTGATTACATGGACATCCATGAAATCTTCCTCCAAATAATCATTATAATCAAAATCTTCATTATCGCTATCGATGGAAACTCCGTGTTATCTAGCTAACTCAGAAATTTCGGTCCTGAATTTCTCAAACTTTTCCTCAATTATTGATTCCTTGATTTCTTTAAGATCTGGAGGACCCTAATGGACATCCTCTACTTGTTCCTCCATCTCACTGGTTATTGTCGCGATGATGTCAGATATTTCAGATCCTGGTTTCATTTCTTGTCCCGCGGGCTCACTGAACTCTATCAGTGCAGCAACCTTGGGTACCCATACCTTTTTATTTTTTGATGATGATGTCTCAGGACGGAGCATCTTAATAGAAACATCAGTATGTCAAGGGAAAGTATGCTCCCCATGGTGTAGACCGGCTACAGTGCCTGGTAATTGTCGTGTCTTTGTCTTTGTCTTTGGGATTGTAGAAATGTCTCTATAATGGGTGACGGGCAAGATCTTCAGACCCAGTCTCGACTTAACCGGTCGACGGCCTGCGGTCTTGGTGGCAGTATAATTAGTAGTAATTACTGCGGTATCAACTTTGTTCCCTAAACAGAACCAAACGGGGATGCGAGTAGGTTGCACTCCAGCTGTTTTGCGTGATTGTCTTGCGGATTTGACACCCTTCAAATATTCCTTCTTCATGCAAGGAGAAATTTCATCTCCCACTCATTTAAGTAACTCGCTAACCGAACATCCTTCTTTGGTAGCAAGCCTTCTAAAAACTGCACTAACTCGAGTGATAGGAGTGAACTGCTTTCCCTCCTCACCAGGTCTGTGAAGTGACGGTAATGCGACATCGATCCTTTGGAAACTCGCACATCCCTTAATATCTGTCAGAGGATAGAATCTACTTCCTCGCAGGAGTGGATAAACTTTTGGTAACACTTCTTCAACTTGATGAGACTCCTCCTCAACGGGTGTCTTCTCAGGAGCCTGGGCTTTGATGGACCTCCGAACTTTTCTATTACGGTTCCTTCTTTGAGTTCGGGTCATTGGTACAGTCCTTGAACTTGATCCANTCAACTTGATGAGACTCCTCCTCAACGGGTGTCTTCTCAGGAGCCTGGGCTTTGATGGACCTCCGAACTTTTTTATTACGGTTCCTTCTTTGAGTTCGGGTCAGTGGTACAGTCCTTGAACTTGGTCCGATTTCAAACATGGTTGGTGGGACAGTTAATCCCTCAGTCGGATCCTCAACAATCATTACTTCTTTCCCCTTAGCAGTAACGGGGCTAGCGGGATTGACGCGTGCCGTATCGGTAGTAGCTTTAGCCTTCTTGCAGGCAGAGAAGTCCTGAAGGGAGTTCAGATTGAATTCTGCAGATGGCACCTACATTTCTAGAGCGGCAATCTTCATTTCCACGAATGGGGCTTTCCTGAGGATGACCTCAAGATCTTCAAATCTAGCTCCGAACCTGATGGTGGGAGCGACGTTCCTGGTGCNGCTAGCAGGATTGACGCGTGCCGTATCGGTAGTAGCTTTAGCCTTCTTGCAGGCAGAGAAGTCCTGAAGGGAATTCAGATTGAATTCTGCAGTTGGCACCTACATTTCTAGATTGGCAATCTTCATTTCCACGAATGGGGCTTTCTTGAGGATGACCTCAAGATCTTCAAATCTAGCTCCGAACCTGATGGTGGGAGCAACATTCCTGGTGCTACGGTCCATTGGCAGGTTGCAGAAAAAGGTCAGTGTTGGGGAAGCCATTGCAGCAGGCTTGAAAACAGAAAGTTTTCAGCGTTAGCCATTTGGCCAAAAACCTCATAATTTTTAGTGCAAGCACTGAAAGTAGAGGTTGATCTGTAGACCGGGCGGGTCTTAATTTATGGATATTTTAACATTTTTATTTTAAGAAAAAAAGTGTTAAATTTAATTAACATAAGAAAATATCAAAGTGCGCGCAGTACAACACAATTTGGTTTAATTTGCGGAATAACAAAATCAAATTTGGAAGGGAGATGTAAAGTACTTTAGGACCCAGTGCGGGACCTATTTAGTGGCAGAAAATGCCCATGNAACCTCATAATTTTTAGTGCAAGCACTGAAAGTAGAGGTTGATCTGTAGACCGAGCAGGTCTTAATTTATGGATATTTTAACATTTATTTTTTAAGAAAAAAGTGTTAAATTTAATTAACATAAGAAAATATCAAAGTGCGCGCAGTACAACACGATTTGGTTTAATTTGCGGAATAGCAAAATCAAATTTAGAAGGGAGATGTAAAGTACTTTAAAATCCAGTGCGGGACCTATTTAGTGGCAGAAAATGCCCATATGGAACTAGTCCACCGACACACCTATTAGGGGTCCAACCCCACAGGAAAATTTAAGGAGTCCTTAATGGCCTTCTGAACCCCTCTGTTCAAGGATGGTTGAACAGCTAGACCTGAAGTCCAAGGAGTTAGCTGTACTTTCCCAAAATAGAAATGGGTAGAGTATGCCAACGGAAGAAGGGTAATTTGGCCCAAGAGAGACATGAACATATTACCGATGTGTGAAAATAATATTTCTTGATTTGAATGGAGAGAAAAGATCGTCAGCAGCGGAGTTGCCAGAAGTTGTCAGTGCTATTTTTGGTTGTAGGAGTTGCCCGTTAGAAGCTGTCGGTCACCGGAATGGAAATCCCGTCGCTCGCTTCGGAAGGACATTTTAATTTACATATATATTAAGTTTAAAAAATATGAAATCAAACTGACCCCATATTTTTTATATTTTAAATATAAGAGCACTGTACCTGAAACCCTATATCTATCTCGAAGGATAAACACAAGACTTGAGGATGAGGCTCGATCAAATAAACTAAAGAATATATGACGTTTGTGTGGTCTGTGAAACCTTTATATTTGCCGACAAATTTCCCTATTTAATATAAATAATTAAATGTGATTTATTTTAATCTGGCTTCAGAAATACTTCCTATAAGGGCAAGCCCCTATAGTTAATTACATCTTAAATGACCAAAGTCACCTAAGAAGACGCTCAATAAAAATAAGGAAATATTATCTTCAAGGACTTTCAAAGGGTAGGACTTTTCAATGAGATCGGATAAAGAGGTGTGAAAGGGGATTGGTTCAAATTCAGAACATTTTGTTGTAGAGTCCAAAGGAGGAAGAACTAGGGGGTGCCATGAATCCAAAGGAGAACCTCGGTGACTTCCCAAGCTATCCTAATATTTGGCGTCATTTTGAAGAGAAAAATTTAAGTGTTTCATCCTGCCAATTTTATTAGTTAGGGTTTACATTCATGTGAAACTATCACACAAATAGCCTGGAAGATATGAGGATTTAGATTGTAACAAATGATAATCTTGGAATTCTAAGACGAGTTTGAGTTTATATTGTATAGCAGGGCTGTACAAAAGCCTAAAGATATAATGAGGATTTATGTTGCATAAGCAAGCAACCTTGACGTCCTATGGCTTTGTTGTTTAAGTCTAAGGAAGGAAGATTGGTTTATCTAGGGAAGACAGGTTTTGTTGTTGAAGTTGGTTGTGCTGCCCACCATGCTAGCTCCAAGCTCCTTACCGCGACGAGTTTGGGTTTTCTAGTGTGTCAAGTTATAATATCAAATCTGGTGGCCCTATGGTTGAAGTTCCTTAAATTTTATAGGGGCATATTAAAGTTGATTAGAGTGACACCAGTTAGGATCCTACGGATCCCTCATTCCGGCACCACTAATTTCTATTGGATTCACATAGTCCAAATGAACTTACTAAACTCAACTTAATGGGTTCCATAATTTCATTTAGACCGTGGGAAGCCTTGTTAGCAACCGTAGGTTACCTCCTCCTAGGAATTCTTGATCATTATTTCATTTAAACCATTGGAAGCCTCGTTAGCAACCGTAGGTTACCTCCTCCGAGGGATTCCCGATCATCAAGACTGTGGGAAGCCTCGTTAGCAACCGTAGGTTACCTCCTCTGAGGGATTCTCGATCATCAGATAGAGACGTCTTAATTTAGTTGCAATTGTAGTTTTGTGTGATGTTTGTGATTAAATTTTGAGCTGTTTTATATTTAAATTTAGTTGAAGTTGTGGTTTTGTGTGATGTTTGTGATTAAATTTTAAGTTGTTTTATATTTCGAATAGTTGAAGTTGTAGTTTTGTGTGGGTTTGTATTAAATTTTTGAGTTGTCTTATATTTTGAATGTTGTGGCGGTGAATTTTATCTTGGTTGATTTTAATTTTGGTTTTGATTTTGATCTTGTGGCTATCCTGATAGTTTTAGTTTTCATGTAGGGTGGCGTCATTATTTAGCATGCAAATTTGTAGGTATAAAAGTACAGTATGAAACTACAAGAAATACAATGCTGAAAACTGTAAAAGCATACCTGGTGAGTCTTCTCGTTCCACCACCTGAAACTTAAAATGCATGTCAAGTCATTTAAGTAGAGCAGGAAAAGTAAGGTTTTGGTAGTTTTCCAAACCCTATATCATATCTTGGTGGGTCCCTAGGAGTTTAATTATGGATGATTTTGTTAAGCAAAATATATTAAATTTAATAGATCTTCGAGGTATCCAATAGATCTAGAGAAAGGAGCAGGTCCGTACTACTCTTTCACTGCCTGGTGGAAAATCCCAAGTTCTCCTAAACTTATTATGTTGCTTAATAATTCATCCTATACAATGCCCTAATGCTCAATGAATATTGATGTCTCAATTGTCCCTAAGAATAGGGTACTTATCATTTATCATTTAATTTGAAAATTATGTGAGCGAATACCTCTAAAGGGTAAGTTAGTGTTGTTGGAACACTTAGCCAAATTTTAACCCTAATTGGGCTTGTAGTTTGAAAGTTGTTTTAATTTTTAATGATATTTACTTTTCTAATCCTTATTTAAATGAAACTTGATTTAGCCTAAGTCACTACTAAGCTTACTTTTCTAATCCTCATTTAAATGAAACTTGATTTAGCCTAAGTCACTATTAAGCCCTTAAAACTTTTTCTAATCCTCATTTAAATGAAACTTGATTTAGCCTAAGTCACTACTAAGCCCTTAAGACTTTTCTAATCCTCATTTAAATGAAACTTGATTTAGCCTAAGTCACTACTAAGCCCTTAAGACCCAGGCTAATTGGGCTTGTAGTGTTTGAAAGATGTTTTAATTTTCAATGATGTTTACTTTTCTAATCATAGTCCTAATTAGGCTTGTAGTGTTTGAAAGACGTCTTAGTTTTAATTGATATTTACTTTTCAAATCCTTGTGAAACTTGATTTAGCCTAAGTCACTACTAAGCCCTTAAGACCTAGGTGAGTGTCTTGATTAACTTTGAAAAGATCAAGCTTTAGGAGATCATGATTCATGATTTGGATTTTATTTGAACATCAAAATAGGGGTATTAAATTGAGTTAATTTTATTTGAAAATCAAAATAGGGGTATTAAATTGATTAATTATTGACTTCAAAAGTCAAAGTCCTAGGTTCATTTTATTTTAATAAACTTCCAAATTTTAATAATCTAAAAATTTATTAACTTACGTGCAAAATAGGGGTATTAAATTGATTAATTGTTGACTTCAAAAGTCATACCCCTAAGTCCTGGGCTTTTAATAAACTTCCAAATTTTAATAATTTAGAAATTTATTAACTTATCTTTTTCAATTGGGGAAGTGAGGTTGGTTTCTACCAATTAACCCATTGTGTTTCAAACATCCAAACTAAGATGAGAGGTTACCCATTTTTCTCCTTGAATTAAGCTTAAATGTTAATTAAGGCTAAATTTCTAAAATTACACATTTGCCCATAAGGCTCTATCATTTCATAATTTGTTAAATTCAATTCAAATGACTTTGGAATTTTTATCCTATCTCATTCATGGGTGAATTAAGACATAAAAGGAGAAAATTTTATTTTTCAAAATTTAATTTTATTTATATAATTATTTTCATGCAAAAATAGGATTTTTCAAAGAAAATTCTTAACTTGACTAAGCTAAATCTTAATCCCTTGAAATTTTTACTAGAGGTAGACTAGGACTAGAGAAGCCTTTGAACCAAATTTCATTAATTTTTGAATTTTATTTGAATTTTGAGAAATATTTTATTTTTTAGAGTATTTATTAAATATAAAATACTTTAAATGGAGAAAATTAAGTCTTATATTTTTGAAAAGTCTCCCTAAGGTCAAAGAACTCAGAGGAGAAGATTTTATATTTTTCTGAATTTTATTTGATTTACTAAAATTAGTTTAATGAAAACTCATTTTTAGCCTTTAAAAATTATACTTAAGCTTTAAAATTCAATATCTTTATTTAGAAAACCAAGAAAAATATTTAAATTGTTCTTAAGTGATTCAAAAGAAATTTAGAACATTTCCATGAGTTTTAGTATTTTTGTGATTTTTTTAGGGATTTTTAATTATTTAAATATTAAAAATAGGCTAAAAATCAAGTTGTTATTTTAAATATCAACTTATTTTTTAGAAAATTTCCCTGATCACAGAGAACTCAAAAAATATTTTTTTTATAAATTTTTTAGTTATATTTTGATTTTTTAAAATCATTTAAATGCAAAAAAATGATGTTTATCTTTAAAATTCAATTTAAGTTATCAAATGTACTCAAAATGGTTTGAAATTTTTATGGTGAGTTCTCTAGATCATAAACCATAGTGGAGATTAAAAATCAAGTCATTTAAATATTTTTATCTTCCAAAATTAATTATCTTAGTGATTTAGTGCTCATGAGAAATCAGTACATTTTAACATACATGACTCATGAAATTATTTCCAAAAGCTTCTCTAGTCATGGTGGACCTTCCAAAATTTTCTTGGAATTTTCAAATCAATATACTAATTTCCATGATTATTTTAACAAAATAATGTGCAAAAACTTGAAAATTATGGATCTCTGTCTAGGAACCTCCTTTGACTTTAGAAAAATTAGAGGATGTTTCCCTTAATAGAGGCTACAACATGCCAAAATTTCAAGCCTAGGTGATGTGTCAATATGTATGGAGAATCAAATGATTCAAAATAGTATTTATATATTTAAAAATAAAATATGCATCAAATGGACTTGAAATTTATTTCATTCTTCTCCTCTGTTCACTGAGCAAGAGGGTATTTTTATTTTATTTTTGTAATTTTTCTACACAAAGATATGAATTTTCTAAGTTAGGGGTACTTAATTAAATAGGAAAAATCCCTATTTATCTATTTAAACAACGCGTGCTGACTAGATCCTAGGCAGCTCCGAAGGCACACGTGACGCGCTCTAGTTGGATGCCTCCATCCACGTAGTTGCTGACTCGACCCGTGGTTTAAGTTTTGAAGCATTGTTCGACATGATCTCCTCCATCCATTTGATACACGCTTGATCAAACGACTCCCCGTCATCGTCCCCGGTAGAATGATCCCATGACCGTCCACATTAAATCCCTAAGATCTCAGCCTAGACTCAACCAAATCACTTTGGGTTTGATCCTATGGACTCGTCCAAGTGAGACGAACAAATCCATATGATAATCAAGCAATCAAATTAACTCTAAGCAAATAGAGAATCAAAATAGGCTCGGGAGGAGGTGAGGTTTTATACCTTTCCTCTAAGAAGTGAAGCTTCAATCAGAGGGTCTTAGTACGTTTGTTGGGGTCCAAGGAGGCTAGGGATTGGATCCCTAGTCTTGGTATAAGGCCTAGGTGTGAATTCAACCAAGCTCGAATTTGGGTGTTGGTTGAGAGTTATCGTAGAGGTTCTGTAGAAGGGGGATTTGATGGGGCTTTATCTTCTTTCACTATTGTGAAGGTGTGGGTAAAGTTAATTTAGGTTTGGTGGACTGAGGAGGTGTATTGGACTCTGTCCTTATTTTCAGCAAGGTTTCAAGCTCAAAATTGAGCTCCGGCAGTGGGAATTGGTGAGGGAAAATAGTTGGAATGCACTGAGGGGATCTTAGGGAAGCTTTATGAGAAGTTTGGAGAGGCCTCTATAAGAAAATATCAGCACACCTACCGTGGCCGTGGAGGTGAGTTTTTATAAAAAAGGCCCATGCGGTGGCTCTTAGGGCACAAGATTGGGTGCATTACTGTGCTTAGGTGGAGGGTAGAGGAGCTCCATAAATTAACTTGGCCAATCTGGCGTCTAGGTTTGATTTGGGTGAGGTGGCTTGGGAGTGGCTCTCAGTTTTGAGCTTTTCTGGCCACTAGGCTGGCCAGCCGGCCAGAGGGAGGTGGCTAGGAGCTCAGGGAATATATCACAATAATTTAGTGCAATAATACCTAATTTTGGTAAGGATATCTTAAGCATATGCATTTTTGGAAATAAGATCCCTTAATTTGGGAGACCTTTGGTACATTGCTTTATTTAGGTGGATTCATGGTGTTTTGACTGGTCACTAAGTCCAACTAATGGTTGTGATGGAGTTAATTTGGTGACTTTAGGGTGGTTAGGTCACATTTAGTGCATGGGTTCAATGTGGCTGCAAATGACCAAATCTTGGGTTTGTTCTAGCCTAGCCATGTCAATTGGCCCAAATAAATGTTGAATTTGGTGTAGATTATTATGAGGAACAACTTTGGCAAAGGATGGAAGTGGTTTTGAGCTCAATTGAAGGGTCAATTTGAGGGGATTTTGAATTTTAGTCAATTTGGTCATGTTGGGCTAGGCTTTGGTCTAGCTTGGGTTAGCCTTGGGCTAAGCCCAAATTGATTATTTTAAATGGTCAATAAGGGCCCTATGAAGAGTTTTCAACATGAATTGGGTACCAATTTTGAGGTTAAAGCAATCAATTGGGTGAAATTTGGGGACTTCGCCAATTTGGAGCAAATTTAGGGCTTTTGGACTTAGATTGAAATCGAATGAAATTGAGGTCTCACCAAGGCCAATTGAAGGTCAATTTTGATGTATGGGGATGTTATGAAGATTTCGAAACATTAATTGGGGCCAACTGACTAGGCTATCGGTTCAATTTGGTGAGATTAGATCATATGGTCAAAATTGGGGTTTTGACCTAAATCAAAATTGGGCTCAAATCATATGCCAATTAAGCTTGGATTTGGTTTAAATTAGCCATATCAAAAGTTAATTTGAGTTTAGGATTGGAATTTGGGTCAAGTGAGATCAAATTGATGGACATTTGAGTTGAATTTGGGGAAATTTGGGCCCTCAAAGGTAAATTTAGGGGTTTTGGTTAAAGATGGTCATATTGGCCAAATTGGGTCATGTAGTAGTTAAGAAAAATAAAATTGGGAATATTTGGGATTTAATGAGTTTTTTGGTGAATTTTTGGAATTTTTATAATTTTTGTTTATGGAGCGGTATTTTGGTAATTTGGGGGTGTTTAGGGGAAAAAGGCCAAGATGGGTATTTTTTATTGGATTGGGTAACTAATCACCCTAAATGAGCCATGGACCAAAGGTAATCCCATTTTGGGTCCTCTATGTACTGGCCTTAGTCAACCCATAGCTCTGTGGCTGGTAGGTTTAGGGGACCATCTACATGAGTATCCAAAAAAAGTCATGGGACCTAGGCTAGAAATTTGAGTTTAGGGTTGTGAGTGGTTGTGAGTATAGATGAGTGTAGTGAGGGCCCTAGCTCCAGACCAACACCCAGGGTCAACCTTAAGGTCCAACAGTCCTAAGGGTGACTCATCTTGAGTTTCCCTTATAGTGACCCCACCTACTAAGTACTTAGAGTTTAGGATCAATATGTAGAACTTCAACTTGAGTAAAGAAGATGGTAGAATTTCTAGTGATGAGGGTTCCATGGCTAGTTTTTTAAGAAAAGTCAATAGGAAAATACTATAGCTAGACCTTAGGCTTCTAAAGACGAAAAACAAAACCTCAACCAAAAGTGAGGTCAACAAGGTGACAGACTAAAATCTTCAATTCAGTCTTAGTGTTTTAAAACTTAAGCGAGAGCTAACTTTCAGGTGGAAGGGAAGTGGGAGCTCTGGAGTGGGAGCCAGTATCCTCCTAGCCTAGCCATGGATTTAGGGACTAAACACTGAGATTAGCCAATGATTTTCTATGCATTTTATCAGGATAGAGAAGTAAAATTGCTCCTATTTGGCATAGTCCTAATTATGAACATTCATCTCATCTCATTTTACCATAGCCTCATTATAGTGGGAAGAATGTTTTTTCACAGAAGAATCTCTGTTACATAAACATAATTAATAGATTAGTATTTACTCTTTTAAATTTTGCATATTTGATTTGATTATAGCTTAGAAATTTAATTTTGATTACATCTCAACAATTGAAATTAGTGGCAGTGATTTTAATTGACTTTCTGTGAATTTTCTAGCAAATTTGTCATTTCCAATTTAAACCTTCCCCACATGATTGATATTAGGGGCTTAAATAGAAAGTCCATTATTACTTGATAATGATACATATACTTGCATAGAATCTAAATACTAATTATTTATATTTTATTAAATTTTACACAATCTATCGCGACAAAAAAGTTGGATCAAGTTTTTGGCGCTGTTGCGTGGGGAAGGTAACAGTTGGATTAAATAGTTTTGATGAATTAGGCAATTTAGAGATAATATATACCATAAAAAATAATTAATATTAAAAAATAAAAAAAAAACATTAAAAATTAAAAATCCAAAAAGAAATATTTTTATTAGAGTGATTTACTTTGCTTGCTTTATTTTTTTATGCGAAATATTGGATCTAAAGGATTAGTACCTTAAGATTCAGAATTAGAACGTACTATTAGAAAATTCAAAAACAACAAAGAGAAATTAAAAATTTACAAGAAATGGTGAATAACTTAGATAATCCAATAATGAAAATCGATAAAGACCTTTAAAAGATTATGCAAATCCGACAGCAGATGAATTTCACTTGACCATTCAAAATTCTGATGTTGCTGACTAATTCATTTGAGCTTAAACCTGCTATTATCCAAATGGTACAAAATAATTAGTTTGGAGGATCACCTAGTAAAGATCCTAACTTACATCTTGCTAGTTTTCTTGAAATTTGTGCTACATTTAAATATGACAGAGTGTCTAGTGATGCTCTTAGGCTTAGACTTTTTCTTTTTTCATTAAGGGATAAAGCAAGGGCTTGGTTAAATTTGTTAGCACTTAGATTATTAGAACTTGGGGAGAACTATCACAAAAATTCTTGGCTAAATATTTTCCACCCTAAAAAATTTAGAACTTGGGGAGAACTATCACAAAAATTCTTGGCTAAATATTTTCCACCCTCGAAAACCCCTAAGCTTAGAAATGATATTACATTGGCTAAATATTTTCCACCCTAAAAAACTGCTAAGCTTAGAAATGATATTACATCTTTTTGTAAGTTTAAAGGGGAATCAGTATATGAAGCCTGGGAAAGATTTAAAGAGCCTTTTAGGAAATGTCCACATCTTGCTTTACAAGATTGGTTAATAATTCAAATATTTTACATTGGATTAATAGGATCACAAATATCTATTATAGATGCTATTGTGGGTGGTTCATTAATGTCAAAACCTTTTGATGAAGCATATTCTTTAATTGAAGAAATTGCTACTAATAATTTTCAATGTCCCTCTGAAAGGATAAATCCTAAAAGAGTAGCTAATATTCACGATTCTTATGCAATGTCTATTTTAGCATCTCAAATTGCTTCTATTTCTAAAAAGATTGATCAAATGGGAATGAATTATTCTCAAGTACCC
>JXCR01147864.1:220073-231488 GCA_002079205.1 Phalaenopsis hybrid cultivar | reverse complement strand
TAAACCAAAAGATAAAAATAAAGAGCAAATTAAAGCAATTCAATTATGAAGTGGAAAAGAAGTTGAAACAAGGATCCAAAGAGAAACAGAAGTTGATGAAGAAAAGGAAGAAAGGGAAAATGATCAACAGGATAATGAACAAACACAGAGCCCCGTAGAAAAAACCATTACCTCCGTTTCCTCAAAGACTGAAATAGAAGAATAAAGATAAATAATTTATAAAATTTTTGGAAATCCTTAAGAAGTTAACGATAAATGTTTCTTTTGTTGAAGCTTCGGAACAAATGCCAAGTTATGTTAAATTTGTAAAGCAAGAAAAGGAAGTTTACAAATCATGAGACCATTGCACTTAGTGAAGAGTGTAGTGCTATTAATCAGAAAAAGATTCCTGAAACATTAAAAGATCCTGTTAGTTTTACTATAGCTTGTGCAATTGGAAAAAAGTTTTACGGAAAAGCTTTATGTTATTTAGGAGCGAGTATCAATCTGATGTCTCTATCATTTTTTAAGCGTTTAGATTTGAGAGAAATTTCCCCTACTACTATAACTCTTGAGTTAGCTGATCGATCATTATCTTATCCAAAAGGAGTTATAGAATATGTGCTAGTAAAAGTGGATAAATTTATTTTCCCTATAGACTTTATACTATTGGAAATGGAGAAAGATAAAGAGATTCCCATTATTTTAGGGAGACCATTTCTTGCAATAGGGAGACCTATAATGAATGTGCAAAAAGGAGAATTAATGATGAGAGTTAATGATCAAGAAGTGATATTTAACATAGCAAAAGCTATAAAATATCCTACAATATAAAAATATAATGAATGTTTCAGTATGGAAGTAGCTAATTATCTAAGTAATGAGCAATTTAAGAATGAATTCGAAGACAAATTAAAGCAATGAGAAATTTTTTATACTAAAAATGAAGTAAAAGAAGAAGATTTAGATTATATTAAGGGAAAATTTGAAGCATTAGACTCGTTGGAAAATGATAGTAAAAATCTTATTCATTCAAGTATCAAACCACCTGAACTTGAATTGAAGATAATACCTGCCCATTTAAATTACGTATTTTTAGGAGAGTCATCTGTATTGTCTGTTATTATATCTTCTGAGTTAACTGAAATTCAGGAACAAAAGTTAATAGATATGTTGAAAGAGTATAAAAAGGATTTTGGGTGGACTTTAGCAGATACTAAAGGAATTAGTCCTTCAATTTACATGCAAAAAATTTTATTAGATGAACAGTATGAACCTAAAGTGGATCCTCATAGAAGGTTAAACCTAATAATGAAAGAAGTTGTTAGAAAAGATATTTTAAAGTGGTTAGATGCTGGAATTATATATCCTATTTCAGATAGTACATGGGTAAGCCCAATTCACTGTGTTCCGAAGAAAGGAGGAGCAACTTTTTAAGAAAATGAGAAAAATGAATTAATACCAATAAGACAAGTAACTGGTTGGCAAATTTGTATTGACTGTGGAAAACTAAATATGGCCACCAGAAAATATCACCTTCCTTTGCCCTTTCTAGATGAAATGTTTGATAGATTGACTAGGAACAAATACTATTGCTTTTTAAATGGATATACCGGATATCACCAAATTTCAATTGCTCCAGAGGATCATAAGAAAACAATGTTTACAAGCCCATATAGAACATTTGCTTTTCGTAGAATGTCTTTTGGACTATGCAATGCACCTCCAACATTTCAAAGATGCATGGCATCAATTTCTAGCAATTTTATAGAGCATGGAATGGAAGAGTTTATGGATGATTTTTCTTTATTTGGGACTTCATTTGAGTTATGTCTTAATAATTTTGAAAAAGTTTTGAAGATATGGGAAAAAAAATTAACCTAGTCTTAAATTGGGAAAAATGTCAATTTATGGTTGCATGAGCTATTGTTCTTGGGCTTAAAATTTCTAAAAAAAGCATGCAAGTAGATCTTATAAAAATCCAAATTATAGAAAAATTACTACCTCCTAATAATGTTAAAGGGACGAGAAGTTTTCTAGGACATGTTGATTTTTACAGGCGCCACATAAAAAAATTTTCAAAAATAACTAAACCCCAATGCCAACTTTTAGAAAAAGATACGAAATTTGATTTTAATGAGGAATGCATAACAATATTTGAATTATTAAATAAAAAATTAATCAATGCATCTACAATAGTACCATCTGTTTGGGAGAAACCATTTGAAATAATTTGTGATGCTAGTGATTATGTTATTGGGGTTGTATTAGGGCAAAGACATGACAAAGTTTTTAAAGCTATATATTATGCTAGTAAAACTCTAAATAATGCTCAAATTAATTATACTACTACTGAAAGAGAGTTATTAGCTATTGTTTATGCCTTTGATAAATTTAGATCTTATTTAATTGGAACTAAATGTATAGTGCATACAAATCATTCTGCTATTAAATTCTTAATGCAAAAGAATGATGCTAAACCAAGATTAATTAGATGGATACTTCTATTGCAAGAGTTTTATTTTACCATGGTAGATTGAAAGGGAAATGATAATCAAATAAATGAACATTTGTCTAGAATAGAAATAGAAATATTAACTAATTTTGCAAATGAAATTTTAGAAAATTTCCATGATAAACATTTATATAGTATTAATGAAATGGATGTACCGTGGTATGCTGATATAGTAAACTATATTGTAAGTGTTATTCTACCACCTGATATCAAGAATCCATAATTAAAGAATTTATCTATGCTTCAAAAAACTATTTTTGGGATGACCCATATTTATATAAACCATATAAAGATTTAATTATTAGAAGATGTGTGCCTTATTAAGAAACTCAACAGAGGATTCTGAATTTGGAGGACATTTTGGAACAAATAGAACTATATATAAAATTTTGCAAGCTTGATTTTATTGGCCTACTCTTTTTAGAGATGTTAATGAATATATTAAAACATGTGATTGATGTCGGATTTTATTGGCCAACTCTTTTTAGAGATGTTAATGAATATATTAAAACATGCGATAGATGTCAACGAGTAGGAAATATTTCTAGAAGAGACAAAATGACTCAAAATTACACATTGGAAGTTTAAATTTTTGATGTGTGGGGATTAGACTTTATGGTACCATTTATGCCTTCATTTGAAAATTTATATACATTACTTGTTGATTTTATGTCTAAGTGGATTGAAGCTATTATTGTGCCTATATGTGATGCTCGAAGTGTTTCTAAATTTTTAATTAAAAATATTTTTATAGGATATGGAATGTCAAGAGTAATCATTACTGATGAAGGATCTCATTTCAGTAATAAGAGAATCAAAGAATTAATCAAGAAATATTATATAATGCATAGATTCTTTATTGCTTGTCATCCTCAAACTAGTGGTCTAACAGAAATATCGAATCGTGAATTTTAATGCATTTTAGGAAAAGCTGTAAATCCTTATCAATTGGATTGGTTTGCTAGACTAGATACTTCATTATGGGCATGCATAACTGCTTATAAAACTCCTATAAGAATGTCCCCATATAGATTGACTTTTGGAAAAGCATGTCATTTAACAGAAGAGATGGAACATAAAGCATTTTGGGCTATTAAAAAATTTAATTTAAAATTAAAGGATGCTGGTGAGAAAAGGTTTTTGCAACTCAGTGAACTTGAGGAGATTAGAAATGAAGCATATGATAATGCGAAAATCTATAAAGGGAAGATAAAAATATGGCATGATCGGAAGATTGATAAGAAGAAATTTGAACATGGAAAAGAGGTTCTACTACTAATACAAGATTGAGATTGTTTCCAGGAAAACTAAAATCTTGATGGTTAGGACCATTTAAAGTGATTAAAGTCTATCATTATGGAACTGTTGTTATTAAAGATCCTAATAGTGGAAAGATATTTAAAGTTAATGGGCATCATTTGAAACATTTTAATGAAGGGCACATACCTTAATTTAAAGGAGTTTTAATGTTAAGTCAACCCAATTAATCAAATGATATGTCGGGCTGACGACGTTAACCAAGCACTTTATGGGAGGCAACCAATACTTATATGGCTATGTATTACTATTTAGTTTGTTAAGTGTCTTATATATTAGTAGATAATAATCCTACACAATTGCATTTATTTTAAATTAAGTCAAATTTTGATATTGGAGGAAAATTTGGAATCGAATTGAAGCCACTTGCACTGACAGCACTAGAATGGGTGCCGACGATGCCCTAGATAACGAACATCAGCGCCGGTAGTGCTAATTGGGAGCACCAATAGCTTTGAGTGTGGTTGGACGGTTTTAGATGACTTTTGACAGGTTTTGGCGTGATTTTACTTCATAATAACCACCGGGACAAGTTTAAAAAGGCATAGAAACATCATTTGACGCCTAGTAACTTCCTATTTTTGAATTCCATGGCTTCTAATTCCAGAAATACTTTGAGGTATGGAGTTTTCAAAAAAAGAAAGTTTATTAGTTTCGATGTACAATAATTATATGATAAAGTTATTACAAAAAGGAGATTTATCAAGGAAAAAGGATTTATTAATCATGGAGTGATCAATCCTATTGGTCTGATTGATAAAATCCTTCTAGAAAGGCATTAGGAAGTTCTGTGTTACACTACATATGCAGTTGTCGTACCTGTGGTGAAAGAGTTTTATGCAAACTTACATGAAATTACTCAAGGTGTTGTCTTCGTTCAAGGTAAGGCTGTACCATTTACTCCTATAAGGGTTACTGAATTGTATATGATTGACAACATTCCAATCTGTCATTATACAAATTTCATTCCTACACGAGATTTGATGCAAGACGTGTATAATCTTTTGATGGATGAAAGTGATATGTGGGAGATACGAGATGAAGGATATGTTAGTTTCTCCACTTCATTACTTAATCCAATTTCAATGTAATGGCATTTCTTCCTTGCTACAAAATTACTCCCTACTATGAAAATTAGTAGAGTAACCAAAGAATGTGATATTTTAAATTACTCCATTCAAATGGAAAAACACATTGATATAGGGTCTATTATTTTTAAATCTATTATGGGTGTCAGTACTAAGTGACCAATTTATGTACTTAGGCATCCATCTACCATCTTTTTGATTTGCAGTCAATCCAAAGTTCAATATAAAAGTTGGGAAAAGACTTTATTACATTGGGAGCCCATGAATCCTATAGATGAAATTATTGTGGAAATCAAAATGAATTATTAGAAGCCATCATAGAACAATCTTCACATCCTTCAACTCCATTAATACCACCAACAGTTGGAAGTTCGCTTACTTTTGAAAAGAAATTGAAGAAAATTAAAAGGGAACTTCAGAGTATTATGAATGCAGTAGGAGATCCTAAATACCTTTTTGATCACCTAGATTGGAGAATGAAAAAAAATTTTGATCACAAAGGAACTTTTGAAGCAAGATTAGTTCAGATGTTTAAGGAGAATGGGTGGATCGAAGAAAATTCGACAGATCAATTCCCGTACCAATCCTTCTACAATGTATGTGTTCATTACCAATCTATGGGAGATATCAAGGGAGGAGAATGCACTGAAGAAGAGGCGTAATATTTGAATACTTTAAATTCTCTATCTATTTTAGAACACTATATATATTTAGTGTAATTGTGTAGATTTGATTTGATTTGGTTTGTTTTTTTTTTTTTGCTTTAGAATTCTGAACTTTGATTGTGTGTATAGTTTTGTGATAGCGTTTAGTGTCGTGGCTTGATTTCAACGCTGATTTATAATTAGTTTGTTTAGTATGTGTTATTGTGTAATTAAAAAAAAATGTTTTTGTAAAAAGTGTACTTTCATATATAAAAGTTAGTTTGTTGTTGTTTGTGAAAATTCATGTTGGTGAATTGTTAGATAAAAAATTGTGTTTAAAATACTAAGAAATTCTGGAGTAAGTAGATAGGAAATTGAAAATTATAAAAAATCAAAATATGAAATTTTCGGGCCTTCAACGTCGACAACACTGGAATCAGTGCCGACGGCGCCCTCGACCTGACAGCAGATTTTAACCCCTATAAATTCACAATTTTACTGTGTCCACCATTTTGATGCTTAAGTCATCTTCAACATTCGGTTTAGGCGGCTAGAGCTTGATTGTGGACAGATTTGAGGCGATTTAGAGGCTAAAAGACTTCAGATTTCATCTTCTCTAGGTAAGAGCTACACTTTAAACAAAAAAATTTTTATTTTCACCAAGGATTTATCTCACATTACATGGATTCAAAAATATGCAAAAAAAAATTTTGAGAAATTTTTTAGAAAATCCTTTGGTGATGAACTCTTATGTAGTGATTTGAAGTTTAAAATGTTTTACATTTTGATTTTTGGAATTTTAGAATTTATTCAGATTTTTCAAAAATTTTCTAGATTTTCTATGACACCTAAACTGAGCAAAAGGAAAGTAGAATTTGACGAGTAGAGATTTGTTAGCTTTAGAGCTAGTGTTCTATTTCATAGAATTTATGAAAATAAAAAGGTAATTCAGGATCGAGGTTTTAAAATTCCAAGAAGAGAAGTTGAACGTTTGATTATTGCTCGGTAAAGGGAAAATTTATGTTATTTCACTACTAATGCCATAGCTGAGATTGTAATGGAATTTTATGTCAACCTTCCTAAAGCTTCTGATGATTATGTATTTGTTCTTGAAAAGGGGTAGAATTTAGTCCAAATAAAATAAATGAGTTTTATTTTATAGAAGATGTGTATAGATGCCAGTATCATTCTTTTTCTCTTACAGATCAGGCTTTAGATGAAGGTATTTCTTTTCTGACAAATGAGAAAGGGGCTTGGATAATAAAAAATGAATTTAAAGTTAACTTTCCCCGTACTAGTTTAAATGTAGTATCTAAGGCTTGACATTATTTTATTTTTGGAAGAATGATTCTGACGAACCATCATAGTGAGGTGACCAAAGATAGAGCCATCCTGAACTACTGTATTCAACAAGTTATGGACATAAATGTGGCCTATATTATTTATATGAACACTCGATCTATTGCTTTGGGAGAGACTTCTGGTGGATTGGCACACCCTGTTCTTATTTACACACTTTGTGAACAGGCAGCAGTTGATTTTAGACCTGATGAGGAGAGGATCGAGCCTCAGAGACCTATTGAGCCTGCTAACATCAAGACATATGAATATCATGTTGACTGGAGATCTGGCAGTAAGGCTAGAGATATTCCTTCTACCTCTCATGGACCTACTTCTAGTGACCCCAACAACAGAGAACTTTTGGATCAGATGATGATACAACAGGGAGATATTGCTAGGATGGATTATAGGATACATAATATAGAAGCCAGAAATGCTCACACTTATCATTTGATTTGGAAAAAAATTGAGTATGATGCTACTTATGATGATGCTTTAGTTGATACCTGAGGGGAGAACATTCAGTTCAGTTCCCTGTTCACCCTGTGTTTAGTCCATATCAGCAGCAGAAGTTGCATGTAGATGAAGACGAAGATGATATTGACTAGTGATCTTTTTGTTTGTTAGTTTGTCTTTGTATTGTGTGATTGTATTGTTTGTGTTGTGATATTGTTTACACTTTGTTTGTTATGTTATGATAAACTGTAATGTGGACGACTGTTTTCATGTTTAGAATTTAGTTTAGTTTTGTCGCTATTTTCAGCACTTTGTTCTATTTTTTTATTAGCTCTTTCTCAGCAAATTTTATATGTATTATGTGTAATTTAATATTTTTAGCCTTGTAGTTCTCATTTTAGCACCTGTAGTATTTTCAAAATTTATGTTAAAAAATCAGAATCTCCAACAATTATAAATTTTTTTTATGTATTTAATGCTTTCTTTTACCCTTCATTTTTAAAGCTCTTCATGTAAAAATGTTTTAAAAATTTAAGTTTGGGAGGGAGAAGAAGTAAAATTTTTTTTACAAAGAGAGAAAGAACATAATTTTTTTTGTCCTCACTTATTTATATTTTCAAATATTTAAATTTAATATGATCTTTAGTATTAGAGGTTAACTTTGGATAACTATATTTATGTTTCTAAATATATAGTAAATTGAAGTAAAAACTTTCAATAATAAAGTTTAATTCTAGGGCCTAAGATATTTGATAAAAGAGAATAAGACAATGTTTTTTGAGTTTTAGTAGAGGAAATTTGTATTTTTGAAGTATTAAAAATCTAAAAATATTAATGTAAAAAGAAAAGAATTAAACTTTTTGAAATCCTTAAGTTAATATAATTTTGTTAAGTGAAGAAATGTAAAATGTTTTTAACTTTAAGAAGAAGATAGTGAAGTTCAAAATCATTAAAGGCTATCCAGATGTAGTAATCCTGACATATAAAAAAAAGAGAAGAAAATAAAGAAAGAAAAGAAGAAAGGGACTAAAATTGATCCTTAAAAGAAAAGAAAAAGATGTATATATATATATATATACATATATAGAAGCTTGAGGAGATGCCTAATTAAAAATTGGCTTCACTTGAATCAACTTAAGGAAAAAGACTTGAACACATTTTTTAAAAAGACATTTTCTAAAATTTTTATTTGAATGTTAACTTAATTATTAATAATGTTTTATGAAGTTCTTTTTCATACGAATTTGCTAAGTGACTTTAATATAATAAATTACAATTTTTTTTTGAAAGAAATAGAGAATTAGAAACTGTAGACTTAATTATANATACGAATTTGCTAAGTGACTTTAATATAATAAATTACAATTTTTTTTTGAAAGAAATAGAGAATTAGAAACCTTAGACTTAATTATAGAATATCTTTACACCTTTAGAATTAACTAAAGTTGTTTTGACTTTTTATTAAGTTATACAATTATATTTGGAAAACTAAAATATGTAAGTCTAAAAGTTAATGTCTTTATCATAAGNAGTTGTTTTGAATTTTTCTTAAGTTATACTATTATATTTGGAAAACTAAAATATGTAAGTCTAAAAGTTAAGGAATTTATCATAATTCATATTTTTCTAATAGTATAAGGAGTTACCTTGAGGACAAGTAACATGTAAGTTTGGGGGATTTTGATACACTAAAAATATATGCATTTTTAGACCCATATTTTATACCCAAGTAACATGTAAGTTTGGGGGATTTTGATACACCAAAAATATATGCATTTAGACCCATATTTTATACCTATTTTTGATGATATTGCACTTTAATGGAAGGTATTTTGATATTTTATTGAAGGTTGTTGATTTTTAGGGCTTAAAAAAAAGAAAGCAAAAAGGATGAAATTTGGAGTCAAAATGATGTTTTTGAAGAAATGCTCAGCGTTGACAGCGCTGATGGAGCAGAACCAAATAACACGGTGATTTTTTACTCAGCGCCGACGATACCAAACTAGCGCTGATGGAGCCAAAGGCGGTGCAGACCCCGTTTCTAAAAGGTTTGATGTATTTGGATGATTTTTTGAAGAGTTTTTTGAGGCACCTCTAGGAGAACCGACCTTTGACTCTATTTGAGGCTGAATTTCATCAGAAAAAGGGCTCATATACGTTTTTACTCCTCTACTTTCATTTTTCACACGACATCATTCCATTCCACTCCCATATTGGAGTCAATTAGTGATTTTGTTTTCATAGTTTAGAGTTTTTATGGTGAGATTTAGTGTGAGACTTTCTGTAAGATTGTTGGAGAAGGAGAAAAGTGAGATATCTTCTTCCTGCATTTCTAAGGTATGGTGAGATTTAGTGTGAGACTTTCTGTAAAATTGTTGGAGAAGGAGAAAAGTGAGAGATACCTTCTTCCTGCATTTCTAAGGAAAGGCTACAAAGGATTTGTTTTGAGAAAGAGTTTTCAGAAAAACATTATTTGTTTATATGTGTTGTGTGAACTTTCTTTTATATATGAAATTTGTGTTTTGTTATTTCTTTCTCATGAAGTCTGAGTAGTTCCCTCTATCTTTCTTCCTACTTTGAGATATGGTGAATTGAGGAGATAATATGAATGTGCCAATATTAAATTATAAAATAAATTGTGATGATTTTTCTACACCAAACTTAATTTACTTTTTGATTAGGCTAATTGAATTGTTAAAATATGTTGTGAAACATATGATCCGGGAAATGGAGTATGAGTTCTATAACAAAATTGTTAAAATGTGTTGTGAAACATATGATCTGGGAAATGGAGTATGAGTTCTACAACAGAATAAAGATCACATTTGATTCCATGAAGAAGAATAACATTTATTGAATTAAGTGCAAATAAATAGGAAAATATTTTTTGTTAGGTGTAGAATTGGAGAAACTTTAAGGTGACAGACTAAAATCTTCAGATTAGTTTTAATGTTTAAAAATTGAAGTGAGAGCTAGCCTTCAGGTGAAAGGAAGTGGGAGCTCTGGAGTGGGAGTCAATATCCCCCTAGCCTAGCCACAGATTTAGGGACTAAACACTGAGATTAACCAATGATTTTCTATGCACTATATCAGGGTAGAGAATTAAAATTGCTTCTATTTAGCATAATACATATTATGAAAATTTATCTCATCACATTTTACCATAGCCTCATTGTATTGGGAATGATAGTTTTTCATATAAGAATGTCCATTACATAAACATAGTTAATAGATTAGTATTTATTGTTTTAAATTTTGCATATTTGATTTGATAATTGTTTAGAAATTTAATTTTGATTACATCTTAACTATTGAAATTAGTGATAGTGATTTTAATTGACTTTCCGTGAATTTCCTAGCAAATTTATCATTTCCAATTTAAACCTTCCCCGTAGGATCGATATTTGGGGCTTAAATAGAAAGTCCATTATTACTTGATAACGATACATATACTTGCATAGAATCCGAATATTATTTGATTATATTTAATTAAATTTTGAACAAGCTATCATAACAAAAAGTCGAATCAACCACCTTGAGTGGAGTATGCATCTGATTCCCATTCCATGGATTGATCCCTGTATCTCAATTCCCATTTCATGGTCAACAGCTGAAACTTGACAATTTGAAGTCTACCTTCTAATCCCTAGTGAGTGTTCCAAATCCTTGGTTTCGCTCAAGTATTCACTTGCTAATTCCCTAGTGAAAATATTTGCACTCAGTTCTACACTTCATCCTAAATTTTTTGACATAGAAGTCTGTGTTGGTTTTGTTGATTGATGTGGGTAGATTTAGTGTGTTAGTTTTGTAAATATTTGAAGTGGGTAAATTTATCTAGTCATAAACTTTTCAGGCCATATAAATAACGTCAGAACTTATATGAAGTTCACAAAAAAATTTTCATATGTACGCGAAAAACTAACAACGGCAAGTGTCGTCATGTTGCGTGGTAGGCCTTCAGGTATCGTCCATTGATTGGAAGCATAGGCCTTTCTCCTTGAGAATTGATAAGTTGGTAAGCTCCTCTGGCGTAGACCTTCTAAATGACAAATGGTCCCTCCCAAGTTGGCTCAAA
>JXCR01147864.1:180548-191142 GCA_002079205.1 Phalaenopsis hybrid cultivar | reverse complement strand
GACATTTTCATCTCGTGAGGATGCAGAAGCTCTTATTTCAACAACATGGATATCCATGAAGTCTTCTTCAAGATAGTCACTGTAATCAAAGTCTTCATCTTCGTCACTTATGGAGACTCCATGTTCTCGAGTTAACTCATAGATCTCATCTCGAAGTTTTTCGACTTTCTCTTCAATTCGTGATACATGACTTGCTCTTGGAGAACCTTGTGGCCATTTCAGTGGCAATAATTGTAATAATATCAGATACTTCATATTCTAATTTTATTTCTTGATTAGGTTTTGTGGCAATAATTGTAATAATATCAGATACTTCAGATTCTAATTTTATTTCTTGATCAGGTTTCTCAGACTGTATCAGTGATACAACCTTGGGTATCCACATCTTCTTCTTCAACAGTGATGGTTCANGTATTGAACTGATTGAAAGTAAAAATTGAAATTATCAGATCAATTTTGAAAAGTTATGAATCGTNAAAGTCGTATGGCTAGACCTAGGCTACTAAAGAAGTTTCTAGACCTCAACCAAAAGTGAGGTCAACACAAGTTCACATGACCTGATCATGGTATTGGTCTTAGCACTATGACCCTGGGCGGGCTTATTTCCACTTAGGCGAAGGTCGCTACATAAGTTCAGGTTTCGTGGGCCTAGCTCTTACCGTGTGGACCAATGTCGTGTTTTTTATTGATAGAAACATGGCACTGGGATCTTCTCCCATAGATGTAGTGCAAGATTTTAACAGTATAGTATTGGAAGATTAACCAAGTTTTATTATACCTTTTTCAGGAGTCACATAGTCGATGCATCATCTCCTGCGGTGTAGCAAATTTTACAAGAAGAAAAACCCTAAATATCATGTGGTTTCCTCTTTTTAGTCATTGGTACACCCTTCCATATGAGTGATGACCTTTTTAGCATATGAAAATGACTTTAGGTGGAGTTCAGTGGTTCCAAATGCTTGGGTCCCAAATCTTTATTGATGATCAACACATGAACTTGCCATCTTAAACTGTGGTTACACCTTTTATATGGATATCTGTTAAGACTTGACCAATAGATTGGCAGAGCTTATGTAAACTATGACATTTTTTAGCATGACTAGGCATCCATTTTTCTTCANTAGGAAAGTCCTATGGCTAGACCTAGGTTATTAAAGAAGTTTTCTAGACCTCAACCAAAAGTGAGGTCAACAATAACGTTAGCAGTTCTGCAGATAAATCTAAACTGAAATACGATGATATTCGTGCTTTGATTTTGGCTGAGGAAGTTTGCAGAAAGATTCTGGCGATGTCTCAGGTTCGAGTTCAACACTGAATGTTGATTTCAGAGGGATATGACATGACAAAAACCCAAGTATAGAAAGATCAAAATCAAAGTTTAGTAAGCAGACAACTTGTTGGAATTGTGGCAAGACTGGCCACATAAAGAGGAACTGCAGGAATCCTAAGAAGTTGGAGAATGATAGCGCAAATGTGGTATCTGAAGAATCACAGGATGCACTATTGTTGGCAGTTCATAGTTCTGTTAAGACTTGATATTGGATTCAGGGGCTTTGAATGTTGTAGGAAATCTATCAGAGGCCACAGTGCAGGGCGGTGATGGAAGTGAAGAGGAAAGTGGGTCCGGGGCGCCAATTCTTATTATTCCACAAACAAATGTTGAAGAACCACAGAGCTATGAAGAAATCTTGTAAGATGAAAGTTCGAGCAAGTGGGAGATGACAGAACTTCTACCAAGTTAAAAGGCATTGCACAACAAGTGGGTGTACCATGTGAAGACTGAGCGTGATGTCAGTAAGAGATACAAGACTAGACTTGTTAAAAAAGGCTTTCATCAGAGGCAAGATGTTGCCCATGCAGTGGGAGTTGTAAAAAGAGACAAGAGTGACCCAGGAAATAACTTGGAGGTGCAAAGCTAAACGAAGCCTGCTGATATGTTGACTGAGGGTGATACTCTTGAGAAACTATAGTTGTGCACAATTTCGGTTGGTCTTCTGGAGTGAAGATAGAGGCTTTAAGTTGCAGAGGTGGAGGATTCAAGGTGGAGGATGTTGAAGAAAAGGCGACACCGTCAGTGGAGAATATCAGTTTGAGGAAGGAGATGTTGCAGCCTGTGTACCAGTCTCCAAGTGGGAGAATTGTTAGAAATGGTGGAGTCTGGTCCACTATGCTTGGGCGGTTACTTTGCTTTGGAGAGTCACACCTCTTCACAAATAACTACTCTCGTCTCCTCTTTTGTGAAGTGAAGCATCTCTTCACTCCCTCCTGCTCGTTATAAAAGCTTCGGATGGCTTTCCTTGAGTTTAGAAGTCACGCTTTGAGTTCTTCTTCAGTTTCCTCAGGATAGCGGAAGGTTCCTTGGGGCAGAGGAAGAGAAGTGCAAGGAGAAGCAGTTCCTTGCGGCAGAAGGAAGAAGAAGGAAGAAGAAGAAAATTTTTCTCCCTAGGCTTCTTCTTGGTGGCTTGTGACAGAAGAGAAATTGAGTTTATTTCTCTTGTAAGTTTGCATTCTTCAGTGTATCTCAGTGTAGAGTTTTCTTCGATGTATCTTGGTGTAGAGTTTTCTTCGATGTATCTCAGTATAGAGAGAGAAGAATAGAAAGAGAAATAGAAGAGAGCAACGAAGTGAGAGATTCCTCGTGATAGACTGATGTAAATTCATCAAGTAGTAAAATCCTCTAAAACTCCATGGATGTAGGCAATTTGTCGAACCACGTAAATCTGTGTGTTCCGTTGTGTTTTTCTTTTATGGTATGATTTTTCTCGTTCTATTTTTCACTTTGTCAATCGTTCTNTACTTCTATATCCAAGAGATTGCTCTATGAGGTCATATTGATGACATCATATTGCCCTCTCTATGATGGTAGAAAAAGTGAATTCTGCATTCATAAGCCTGAATTTCCTTGCACATGAGTTATTTATATGTTGATCTACATTTGTATACATTCCTTTTTATCATTTTTATGGCATATGAAACTTGAGTTAGAGCTTTGGGGTTCAATCTCTTAAAGCTCTTAATTGTGTATTTTGTATGTATTCTTGATTTTATCTTCTTATAAAGAATTTTGATCTACTGTTAGTGTCTTTGGGGTTTGTTCCCTAAGGCACAATGTTTTCATGATATGCTTTATGCATTTCTTATGTCTAGTTCTAAACATGTTAGGTTATACTTTTCTAATAAGACCCTATTTTTATTTACACTATGAAGATCTTGGTCCATGGGTTAATATTTCACTAACAGTACTCGAATGACTCTTAGTATGACTTAAAATGATAATAAGGAAATAATCATTATTCCATTGCTTGTTTGGATAAGTAATATGAGTTATTCTATTATTACCAGATCTTGTAGGATCGTTCTAAGAAGAAGCCTGAGAAAACCTTCATCACTTGTTTAAATGAGAGTTAATTCATTTAGATGCTCGGGATAAGGTCAGTATTGTGATGCTTTTAAGATCCTACAGGAACACCCTTTTCCCCTGCACTACGTAATTGACATGTAGATGTATGTGTAAGCAACACCTTATAGTCTTTATTAAGAAATAGATGATGTGTGGTTCGTTGTGTGTTGTTTTTGTAAATATTTTTCAATAGTACAAAAAATACACAACATCACTAATAATAAATATGCAATTCAATCCCAAAAGCAATAACTTTGGTAAAAATAATGTTACCTTTTAAAATCTTTAAACTGTCAAACCCATAATAAAAACACATGCATACGTATCACTAAAGTAATAAAGGGCTCTAATGGAGTCCTAAGTATCAATCTCATAGGGAGCTTGAAATTCTTATGGCTATATTGTAAAACACAAAATTCAAACTACAAAACTTAAGTCCTAAATTAAAATGTAAAGTAATTGAGTGTATGCTAAATAAAATGCAGTTAAAAGAACTAAATTATTTGTTAAACTTCAAAAGTACTTATAAAACCTAAACAAAGTTTCTGTGATTAAGAGTTCAAATTTAAGAAACATCCTTCCCCTTTACAATGAGTATATAGATTGTGAAGAAATTAAAATCATATATATATATATATATATGTATATATATAATTGTATTGTACCAAATAGAAGCAATCCTTTTAATTACCCTCTTTCAATTGTATTAAAGAGTATTGACTAATCCAGAGTTTCATCCCTAATTTTGTGGTTAGGTTGGGAGGATACCAACTCTTACTATAGAGCTTCCACTTCTCTCTTGCCTGAGGGCTAACAATCTCACATTAGTTTCCAATCAACTGGACCAAATTGGCGATTTTAATTTGTCACCTTAAATCTCCAATTTTGTGTCCAACAGAGAAAATTTTCATATTTATTTGCACTCAACCCCATAGTTTACATTCTCACCAATGAAATTGAATGTGACTCACAACATGTTGTATAATTCATGGCCCTTTTGGATCATATGTTTCTCAACACATTTCAACATTTCAATTGATCATATCAAAAAGTAAATGAAGATCATAGTTTGACTCATCACAAATTATTGACATTTAAAACAGTATAAAATAAAATCAATTCTTAATAAAATCATATCTCGAAGTAGGGAGAAGGATAAAAAAGACTAAGCAAAACTCATTAGAAGGAAACAAAAAAACATAAATTTCATATATAAAAATAACTTTACAAAACAAAAAAATAAAAGACACAACTTATCTCACACTCATTCCCAAGCAAATCCCTAGAAGTTCCCTTTAAGCACTTCCCTCCTTACAAGCACTCTCAATTCTCTCTTAAAAATGTAATGAAGAAAAATCTCACTTTCCCTCTCCTCTTACAACTCTTAGAAGAAAATCTCCAAGTCCCTCACTCTATCTCACGCCTCTTTGAAAAATCTCTCTCTCTCTCGCCTCTCTCTTCTTTCTCATGCCTCCCTCACAACCTTAGACTCCCTCTCTTTTTAATTATGGGCTAACGCCTCTTAAAAAGAATCCAAAATTCCCTCCCAAATTCTCTCTAAAAGTCACACCTTTTGAATACCAAAAGACATGTCCATTCATTCAAGAGACATATCCCTTCATTAAAGAGCCTTTTAAAGTGTCTAGATGCACTAAATCACTCCATGGGGCATTTGCAACGTTTGAAGCCTTCAAAATCCGCTCAAAATTTGTCTCGAAGTACCTTAATCTATCCAATACTGTCTTTAACGCTTGTAGAATTCTGGTCCTAAGACGCTAGGTTACTTAAGTTTATGTTGTTCTGGGTTCTGGCGAGGCACTGATTCCGGCGTTTCAGGTGTTGCTTCTCTGTATAATGGTGCCTCTGGTGCCAGTTCTCTGTAACTTGGCACCACTAGCTCCAGTTCGGGTGCCTTAGGCGTCAGAGTCATAAAGTTCTCTATTTTGGCTCCAAATTTCCTCATTTTTGCTACTTTTTATCCAAATGCCTAAAATTGATATACCTGCACAAAAACATGAAAGTAATTTTCTTTAAAGTGTAATATCACAAAAAATAACCATAAAACGTGTACTTAAAATACCACATTATCTTGGAGTATCAAAATCCCTCAAACTTAAATGTTAGTTGTCCTCAAGTGACTCTTTTACTACATAAAAATATGATTTGGTATATAGATTAACACATAAACTTCTATACTTTCGTTTAATAAATATAATAGTATAATTTAAGAAAAGCTTTTAATAGCTTAGATTAAAACAATAAGTATAAGAATACTTAGTAATCAAATCTATGTTTTTTGAATCTGCATTCACTTCAAGTAGAACTGTAATTCATTATATCAAGGATACTTAGAATATCCATATCGAAAAGAATTTCATGACAACTTTACTATTAAGGGTACTAATTCTCAAATACAAGTTTTGAAAATGTAATAAAGCCTTTTCCTCAAGTAAATTCAAGTGAAGCCAATATTTGATTAGGCATCTCCTCAAGTTTCTCCTCACATTTTCTTTTTTTTCTTTTCCTTTTTTTTATATTCACCATCTTTTCAATCCTTTCTTTTCTTTTCTTTTCTTTTCAAGTGAGGATTAGTATATCTAGATAGCCTTTAATAATTTTGTACTTCACTATACTCTTCTTAAATTAAATTTTTTTTTTACCTTTCTTCACTTTATAAATTCATATTGGTTTTCATGATTTTTCATAAAGTCTCTTTTTTTCTTCTTACATGAAACTCTAAGTTCCTTAATACTTCAAAAATACAATTTCATTTACTTTAAATAGAAAAACATTATCTTATCCTTTCATACCAAATATCTTTCACTTTAGAATTAACGTTCGTTATTAAAAACTTTTACCTAAATTTAACATAACATTTACAAACATAAATATAGCCATTTAATGTTAAATTAATTTTTAAAATATAGCTAATTGAGGATAAATAAAATTAAGTTTACTTGTTTTTAAAAGAAAAAAATTTTTTCCCCCAAACTTAAATTTTTAAGTTATTAAAAATGTTGAGTTACAAAAATTTTGTAGGTGAAAGAAAGCAGTAAATGCATAAAAATAAAACTAACATGTAGAGGATTTTTTAATATGAAACTAGGCTCTGGTATACTGCGTGTGTTAACTTTAAAAATACAGGTTTCAAAACATTAAATAAAACACAATATATTTCAAAGGATTTCCTAAGAATTAAAAAACTTAAATAGAAACTGAAAATAACTAAAAATGAAGAAGAATAAAAATCTACAATTTCTTTTACAGTTAAGTCCATAGTACAACATTACTTGAAAATTCCTATTACAACATTTTCAAGGAAAACAAATAATCAAGCAAGCAAAATAACAAACAAACATAATAAACTCCTAAAACATCAGTCATCATCATCATCATCATCATCATCATCTTCTTCTTCTTCTTCTTCTTCATCTTCTTCAACATGATCTGGCTCATAAGGAGTAAAACTGAGGCAAATTGGAAATTCCACATTATAATCACCCCTTAGATATTTAATCATGGCCTCCTCATATGCTATGTAAAATTGAACTCTCCTCTGCGTTATATTCATCGTTATATGCATTCCTTACTTGTAACCCTCCAATCTTATTTTGCAAATTTACAATGTCTATTTGTTGGATCATAAGCTACTCTATGATATTCTCAAGTGAAGTAGAGCTGGAAGTAGATGGCCCTACAGTAGATGTTGAGGCTCCATCACTATCTATACTCCTGGATCCAGCAAATGATTCAAATCTTTGGACTGTGTGTTTCCCAATTCTTTTTTATGGCTGCAGTGTTTCTTCATTTCTATTAAACTCTACTCCTGATTGTTCACATTAAATTAAAATCAAAGCAGGGTATCCCAAACCACTAGCTGTGACACTCCTGACTATACTCTGAACATTATGTACTATAAGAACACCAATCTCTACTGCCTTCATTTGTTGAATGTAAAAATTTAACAAATGATCAACCTCTCGATCTCGCCACCTGGGTTAGCAAATACTTGCTTTGAATCAATTTTTTCGAGCTCATTTTGGTATTATAGTTATGTTGTGCCTTATAGTTGACAAATTTCCATGCATCAAAATCTCCCATAGACTTTTCACATGTAATGCCATAGGAATTTCTATGGATATCTAAATAATTTACAAAATAAAAAATCTAACTCCAGAAGTAAGGTTATTTTGTAAGAAACTTTTCACCACGGGATTTCTTTAAACTTCTTCACCAAATTCCCAAATTTTGGATTTCTCATAATGTGGGATAAATCCATGGTGAAAATAAAAAATTTCTAAATTAAAGTGAAGCTCTTACCAATAGAAGATGAAATTTAAGATCTTTAGTCCTTGAAATCTTCTCAAATCCACCTAATGTCAAGCCCTAAGTTGAGGTATAGAGGTTAATTAAACACTTATACTAATAATTAAATAATTTTCTAACACAAAACTTTCACAAAACACGCAAAACTTCACATTTATATATAAAATTTGTACTATTTACAAACTGACAATTTTCAAGCCAAGAAATCTATTTTAATGTCCAAAGAAAATCAAACATCTTAACACTGAAAGCTATGTTTCAAAATACTCAACAAATGACACAAATAAAGTCCAACAATGAAAGTAAATGCACTCTAACAGAACACCATAACACAAGTTAGCAATTATAAATACACATTTCATGCATAAAGTAAGTTCAAACATCTTCTTCACTCTTGTTCTCTTAGATGTCTCTCATGTTTTGGTAGTGCATGTAAAAGTTGTAAAAAGGTCGATAAGGAAATTTTTTTGTCAAATCTTCCTTGATCCAAGCATGTTTCTTGAACTTACACACGAAACCATATTCAATACATCCAGTGTGTTCAAATTGTTCCTTCATCCTCTAATCCATATAATCTAGCATTTCAGAAACATTCCCAATTGAATGCATAAGGTTTTGTACCTCTTTCTCTATCTTCTTGATCTTTTTCAAAAGTGCATTCAAACTAAAGTAAGTCTGAATAGGTGATGAATTTTTGGATGATTGATCCATCAGTATATTCATATCATTCTCATTCCTCATTCCCATGCAGTTGCAATAAACTTCTGCATCCATAGGTTTCCAAGGAAGAAGCACTTTTCCCCAACTTTCATAAGGCACATGTGATTTACTGCACAGTAGAAAGATAATAGATGGATGTCACAGTCTAGTAGTATATCCATTGATGTTTAAACCTAAAGTAGATCTCACAATTATTGCACCCACATCAATAGGTTTTCCAGTTTGAATACAGTAATTCAATATAACACTCTCCTAGTCACCTTATTGATTCTCATTGTAGGAAGTAGTTTTGATGGATTAAAGAAATGCCACGTCTTAGATGTAAAATTTATCAATGATGAAGAAAAACTTACATTCCTATTATATCTGGTTTCCCAATTTACATCTTCATCAGTGAGAAATCGATAGAGTTTGTTCTTATTTTCTCTTGTAAAGGAAAAAATTGCATAGTGGCAAATAGGGATACTTTCAATCAAAAACATATTTTTTATTCTTGAAGAAGTGAAATATGCACACCTGCCTTGAACATAGACAACTGCTTGATTGATTCCATGAAGATTGGCATAAAACACTTTCACCACAGGGACAACTACGGCGGCAATGGTATAGTAAAGCACTTCCCAATGTCTTCGTGCAATAAACTCCTCCACTCAATTATTCAGTGTGTTAAATCCTCGATTCATAAATCCACTTTCTATGATTAGCCTCTTCTTCACAAAAACCCAATTGTATAACTTCTGTGCATCGAAACTGACAAACTTTCTCCGGTTGAAAATTATATATCTAGTAGTTTCTTTAGAATGAGAAGCCATTGGATTTGAAAAATGTTTACTTTTCCTTTGTTTCCCCTCTAAAATAAGTTTATAAATAGCTTTTGGGAGTTATTAGGAAGGAAACCTGCCAAAAATCCAATAACTGCCTTTTGAAGCGTCTTAAGTTGTTCCTGTCGTCACGACACTTCAAGCGCTGATTCTAGTGCTTCAGGAACCAGCTATCTGGAAAATGGCACCAATCTGGCGCCTTAGGCGCCAGTTCCAAATTTTAGACTTTCTTTTTTAAATCCAATTAATTCTCAAATCTTCCATAAAATTGGGTAAATAAAGATGTTTTGAAATATTTTGTTAATTTCAAGTTTTTCTAGTAAAATTTTGCGTCGTGAATGAATTTCTTTTCATGTTGTTTTGTCAATCCATATGGTAGAATACCACTAACAATATAGTTCACAATATCAGCATACCATGGTATTTCCCATCCTTTAATAGCATAAAGTTGTTCATCTGGAAAAGTTACATTAATTTTTTTTTGGAAATCAATTTTTTCTTCCTTTTCCTGTCTAGATAGATGATAAGCAATTTTATTATCATTTTCTTTCCTATTGACAATCAGAAAATAAAATTCTTGCATCAGATGAACCATCTAACTAATCTTGGTTTTGCATCCTCTTTTGCATCAGATATTTAATAGTCGAGTGGTCAGTATGCACAACACAATTTGCTCCAATTAGATATAAGTTAAACATATCAAAAGCATAAATAATGGCTAATAACTCTTTTTTGTTTGTGGTGTAACTGATTTTAGCATCATTAAGAGTCTTACTAGTATAGTATATGATGTGCCCCTAGTGTGTGCTAACTTTCCGCATGTTTTATGTCAATTTAAATCCCCATTAGCAGTGTCAAAAAATTGACTAGTCCCAAAATTACGTAGTAATTTAGTTTTAAACAATTATGGCCAAAAGCTTGACCCAATTTAAATTCAACGATTAAAATCAAAATATTACAAAATAAATAAAATAGTTCACACACTAATGGTTCTACGTAAGTGCACGTATTGCTTCAAGTAATATAGGGCTTTCTTTAAAAACTCCAGTATCAATCCCACAGAGAAGCATAGTAAGAAATCCCTTAGGCTAATTCTAGTCTACTACTATAAAGTCTTAATTTGGAAGATGAAATATTCTATGATGATAACAAAAATCCAAATATTCAAACTATAAAACCTAAAGTAAGAAAGACAAGTTAAAATAGGTTTAATGAATGCTAATAGAAATGTAACTAGAGGAACTAAGTTACATATATATATATATATATATATATATATATATATATATATATATATATATATATATATATATATATATATATTTTT
>JXCR01147864.1:143651-180037 GCA_002079205.1 Phalaenopsis hybrid cultivar | reverse complement strand
CTCGTTGGTCTCGAGGCCAGAGTCCCTTGCGTTTTGGATGTCTAGAGGATCAGGGTCTACGTTGCTTGTGGCTCGCAAGTAGCAAACCCGGGACTGCTCCAGGTCCCCCTGACCATGATAATTTCTCCATTTCTAGGAAATTTGACAGCAACATAATAGGTAGAGACCACCGCTCTAAAATTGTTCAGCAGCGGTCAAACGAATATAGCGTTCTACATTGAGGTGAATCCATCACATGGAATCTTCCGTGAGTGTAAATTATTTCTCGTTTTCTCCCCAACTTACCGACAGCCCGACCACTCCCAGCACTTCCTTTTACTCGAGAATCCATATAGAGGACTGACCGACATGGTCATTCGATCAAAATTGAGGCTCAGTTTGTCGAATACCTGTTTGAATAATACATTCACAGAACTCTCTGTATCAATGAGAGTGCTTCCTACTTGATAATTGTTGATTATCGTCGTCATTACAGTGATGTTTTTATATAGATTTCACTTTAGGGAAGGTCCTCCTCAGTGCAATAGATCGGCGGATGACCTCTGGGCTTCGGAGCAAAGGTTGCGGTGCAGAGTTCCTTGTTTGTTGTCTCTTCCAGCTTGTCCTTTTGAGTGGTTCGCTTCCTCCAAAGATTGTGAGCACATACCCCTAGCCCCCTCATCATTAACCTTTCAGGAGGGCTTTTTGAAAAATTACAGAGTTATTTGCATCCAACGATCGATCGAATAAGACACTTCTCATGCCAATATTCAGCCAAAAAAAGATCGTCGAAGGCTATGTTTGATCGTCTGCATCCTCTCCTGTATCTTCTCTTTCTTTTTTGCTCCAGGGGAACATTTTTTATGCCCCTCATCTTAGGCTTGTAACCTCCTTTTGATCTTAAGAGAGTTTTATCTTTGCCTAATATATATATATATATATATATATATTGTTTTATGCCAAATAGGAGCAATCATATTCTTTACCCTTATCTGAGTGCATAAAAAATATTGACTAATCCAGAGTTTGGTCCCACCCAGAGCTCCCACTACTCCCTCACCTAAGGGCTAATAATCTCGCATCAATTTCCAATCAACTGGACCAAATTGAGGATTTTAATCTATCACCTTAAAATCTCGAAGTCCGCATCCAACAAAGTATATTTTAATATTTATTTGCACCCAACTCCATGGTTGAAATACTCTCTCATAAAATAAAATGTGATACTCCCCATATTGTAGAAATCATAGCCCTTTCGGAATACATGTTTCTCAACACATTTTAAAATTTCAATTGACCAAATCAAAAAGTAAATGAAGATCTGGGTTCAAAACAACAGTTAAAACTGTATAAAACAAAATCAATTCTTCACGAAAGCATATCTCAAAGTAGGGAGAACGATAAAGAAGACTACTCAGAATTCATGAGAATGATACGATGAAACACAAATTTCATTAATAAAAACAAGTTTACAAAATAAAAGAAATAAAAGACACAACTTATCTCACAATCCTTTTCCAAGAAAATCTCTAGAAGTTCTCTTCAATTCTTTCTCTCTTTACAAGCACTCTCAATTCTCTCCTAGAAATGTAATGAAGAAGAAATTTATCACTTTCCCTCTCCTCTTACAATTCTTGAAGTAAATCTCTAAGCCCTTCACTTTATCTCTCTCTCTCTCTCTCTCCCTTTCCTTCTTCTCACTCTCACACCACTCACACACACACACACACACACACACACCAAAAAACTCCTCTCAAAAGCCCTAGATTTCCCTCTCTTTTATAAAAGGTTGCCTCCCTCCAAAAAGAATTCAAAATTCCCTCCAAATTCTATCCAAAATTCAACTCTTTTGAATTCAAAAGACATGTACAATGAACCAAGAGACATATCCTTTCATAAAAGAACCTTCCAAAGTGTCTAAATGCATTGAATCACTCTAAGGGGTGTTTATAACTAGTGTCCCTTTGGAAATTTGTGCAAAATTCATTCAAAACCGCCGTAATTCGTAAAAAGTCATCTCTAGTTCATCATGCTCCAGTTCTTTGGATTTTGGTGCATCATGTGCCACTCTACAACAACTCCATTTTACTTCGTTTAGCTCCGTTTTAGCTCCATTTCGCCCCATTTCAGTTGTGTTTCGCTCCTAACAGATATTCCCACAAAATAAGCATGAAAACCACCTTTATTTAAAGTTTAATTTCATTCAAAAATATTTTAGAAATATAAAGTAGATTAAGCATAGAAATGCATATCAAAATGTGTCAAGTCTGAATTTTCTTCCTTGCTCGTTTTGACTCCAAATTGCACCATTTTTGCTTCATTTTTTCCAAAAGTTCATTTCTTGTACCTGAAACGAAAAATATGCAAAATGCCTTCCTTTAAAAAGTAATATCGTTAAAAATCATTAAAATTGAGTAGAAAATATATATGAAAAAGTAGGTGATTTTTAGGCGTATCAAAATCTCCCAAACTTAAATGTTCATTCTCTTCAAGTGATGCTTTTAGTCATAAAAATATGACTTAGGATAGAGATTAACTTATAAACTTTTGTACTTTAGTTTCATAAATAAAATTTTAAAATTAAAAAAAAACTTTTAATAATTTAGATTCAAATTCTAAGTCTAAGAGTACTTAGTAATTAAATCTAAGATTTCTGAATCTCTATTCATTTCAAGAAGAATTATAAATTGTGATATCAAGGATACTTAGAATATTTATATGAAAAAGAACTTCATGAAAAATTTACCAGTAAAGGTTATAATATTTAAATACAAGTTTATAAAATGTAATAAAGCCTTTTCCTTAACTTGATTCAAGTGAAGCCAATTTTTTATTAGGCATCTCCTCAATCTTCTCCTCACACATTTTTTTTTTCTTTTCTATTCTTTTTCCTTCATTTTTTTCTTCTTATTTTTTTTTTCCTTTTAGGATATTTTCAATATTGTCCTTTCTTTTTCTTTTTCAAGTGAAGATTACTATATTTAAATAGTCTTTAATAATTTTGAACTTCACTATCCTCTTCTTAAAGTTAAAACTCTTTACCTTTCTTTACTTTATAAATTCATATTAGTTTTATGATTTTTCATAAATTTTCAATCTTTTCTTCTTACATGAAACTCTAAAATTCTTAATACTTAAAAAAATACATTTTTTTTTTACTTTAAATAGAAAACCAAATATGTTTAACTTTAGAATTGACCTTCATTATTACAAACTTTTACCTAAATTTACCATAATTTTTACAAACATAAATATAGTCATTTAAAGTTAAAAACTAATATCCAAGGTCATATTAAACTAATTTTAAAAATATAGTTAATTGAGGAAAAATAAAATTTATTTTGCTTCTTTGTTTAAAAGAAAATTTTCTTCCCCCCAAATTTGAATTTTTAAATATTTTACACTTGATTCCATAAAATGTAGCAGGAAGAAAAAGTAAAAGTTGAATCTACTAACTTCTACAACATCCTATCAAATTCATATACATGCATAATCGGGATAGAATGACTGTAGGAGAATGTAAATCAAGCCTAAACATGCTTGCAATAATATTAAACTAAAAGGAAGTATACTAACTATAAATTTATTTTTCTTTCTTACCCCAAACTTGATTTTAAGCATGTATAACATTCAATATAGAAATAATAATTAGGAAGAAAAATAGTTAATAAATTCTATCTATCACAAACTTCTATAAGTACTCATCAGGACAGAACAATGTGCAATAGAAAGTAAGCCTAAACTAAAACATGATCGATAAAATGGAAAGGAAGGTCTAACAAGCAAAACATGTATAGGCATAGGAATATATATATTAATGTGTTCTCCAAATCTTTATATTATTTTAATGCAAACACAAACTCACATGATAAATGAAGTCAATTCTTCCTTTAACTCATTGCATCTCAATAAATTACTTCCAATTTCTAGTGGAATCAATAGACAGATATATTGGGTACTTATAAATGATTTTGTAGATTCTAATCCCAGAGATAAGATTATCCCTTATACATTGGTTCTTGAGCACCAACCCCAGGCATCACCACATCCCTTAATTAAGCACCTATAGCAGTTATAAGGATAGTGTAAATTCATCCACATGTTACTCATTAAATAGATTAGCTACTCCTATTAAATGAAAATAAAGTAAGAGAAAAGAAGTAACGAAATTGAGATGGTATTATCACTATTAAAATCAAAGATGTCACTTATAAAGCTTAAGTCTGAATGAGACCCAAGTCATAGTGGACTCGTCAATCCAACTACTACATGATAATATATAAGTAGCCATAATAAGAAGTTAAGGAATCGCCTACCTCATGACACAAAAAAATCAAATGAAACCACTAATAATCCAAACTTCTACCAATCATCAATCAAACTGATTAATCTTAAATTAAACATAATACAACACTAACAATCATAACTCACAAGCACACTAAATCAAACCACATTGATAACTATGGGTTGCCTCCCAAAAAGCTCTTTGTTTAACGTCGCCAGCCCGACAAATGATTTTTCCATATCCTCAAGTTCTTTTCTAAATATTAGTTCAATAATTTTAAATTGCTCATCATTCATCTCCTTAAGGTTTATCTCAGGGTCACTAGGTAAAATCTCTGAGGGATATCAGTTAATTGCATTAAAAATCTGCTCCAATTAGTTTTCTATATTTCTTATTGCGACCTCTTGATTTTTCAGCTCATTCTTCATTTGAATCACAACCTCTTCTAACATTAATTCATTCTCCTCGTTCTATGGGTTGGAGTTAAATACATGAGGAAAAGAAAGTTCGTTACTATAATAGCCATGATTATTACAACTACATGTTCGATTAAATTAATGATCTTCCCAAATTTGGTCTTCTACTCCAAAATTATTATTCTTATTAAAATTCAAACAATTTTCCCAATCTAGATTTAATAATCAGAATAAGAATTATGTATCTCATGGTCAGTTTCAATCCATTGTCCAAATGACATTTCCTCAATAATTGGAGTTCCTTGAGGATATCTTTCTATGTATTGATGCAACTTCTATCAATATCTGCAACCTAAAAAATTAAAATTGTAAGAATATCTTCTTGAAAAATTGCCACTCTTTGGAGTTTTACTCTTTCAAAGCTACTAGCATTATAATCTAAATCTGAATATTCATTATATCATTGTTCCGCCATTTCTACATTAAATTCATGGAGCCTTTTCAAATCTCTCCCAAAAGCTCTCTCCATATCTGATTCTTAAAATTCAAGGTCTGCAGCTCCTGAACTAAGCTTAAAAATCTAAAAACTTAACTAATAGGACAGATATAAAAATATTTTTGGTATTTTAAATTTTCTTTAAAGTAAGCATACAATAATTAAACACACTACATAATAATACTATAAATTCCAAGTCAAAGTCTTACAAGTTTAACTAAAATTCTCCTAAAGTTCTTGCCGAAGCTTCCCAGGAAATGGCACCAAAAACTTAATGTGCCCCTAGTGAGTGTTGTTTTTCTGCATGTTTTATGTCACTTTAAATCCCTGTAATAGTGCCAAAAACTTGACACATCCCAAAAATATGGTCAAAATCTTAATCTAATTTATATTTAGCAGTTAAAATTAAAATGTTATAATATATATAAAATAGTTCACACACTAGTGGATCTACGTAAGTGCACGTATCACTTCAAGTAATATAGGGCTTTCTTTAAAAACCCTAGTATCAATCCCATAGAGAAGCGCAGTAAGAAATCCTTAGGCTAATTCTTGTTTACTACTATCAAGTCTTAGTTTGGAAGATGGAAATTCNTAGTCACACACTAGTGGTTCTACACAAGTGCACGTATCGCTTCAAGTAATATAGGGCTTTCTTTAAAAACCCTAATATCGATTCCACAGAGAAGCACAGTAAGAAATCCTTTAGGCTAATTCTAGTATACTATTACGAAGTCTTAGTTTGGAAGATGAAAAGTCTTTTTATAATTACATAAATCAAAATATTCGAACTATAAAAATTTAAAGTAAGAAAGACAAGTTAAAATGGCTTAATGAATGCTAACAGAAATGTAACTAAAAGAACTAAGTTTACTAAACTAATTTCTAAACTTCAAAATTAAATTTACAAAGAATGAATAAAGTTTTTTTACGAAGAGTTCAAATTTAAAAAATCATCCTTCCCTTTTACAATGAGTATATGGATTGTGATGCAACATTTGGTCCAAACAGAGTAATGGAAAGTGATCCTTCCTGGATGCTGAATTTAATTTCCTATAATCTATGCAGATTCACCATCCAATGACTTTTCTTGTTGGTATTAAATCATTATTCTTATTTTTCACAATAGTCACACCATCTTTCTTTAGAACACAATGAATTAGACTCACCCAAGAACTGTCTGAAATAGGATATATTATTCCAGCATCTAACAATTTTAAAATCTCTTTCTTGACAACTTCTTTCATCATAGTGTTCAATCTTCTTTGAGAATCAGCTCTTAAAATTTTATGCATATAAATTAAAGGGCTGATTCTTTTAATATCAGCTGATGTCTAGCCAAAGTCTTTTTATATCTTCTTAAAGTTTCCAACAACTTTTGTTCTTGCGTATCAGTTAATTCTAAGGAAACAATAATAGGTAATGTGGATAAATCTCCTAAAAATGCATACTATAATTGTGTAGGAAGTGTTTTCATTTCTAATTCAGGAGGTTTCTCAGTAGATAAAATCAAATTTTTATTTATATATTGAGGATCTAATATTTCAAACTGTTCTTGAACATAATCTAATTGTTCATTACTCACTTCAATAGATTCCTCTTGAATTTTATCCTCATCCTCATATTCCATTTATTCTTTTTCAGATTTCTTTTCAAATGTCTTTGTGAAATATTCATGGCTTAAATAGTCATATATCCATTTTGAAACATTCAATGTCTTGCTCTTTCACAGGGCATCATATTGATTTTGCAATATTAAACGTAACCTCTTGATCACTAACTCTCATAGTTAGTTCTTCTTTCTACACATCTATCAAAGCTCTTCTAGTGGCAAGAAATGATCTTCCTAAAAAGATAGGAATTTCGTTTTCTCCATATCTAATACAATAAAATCCATAGGAAAGATAAATTTATCAACCTTTACCAAAACATCTTCTATAACTCTAATAGAGTAGGTAATCAAACTATCAATTAACTAAAGAGTTACAGTTATAGGTGAAATGTCTCATAAATCCAATATTTTTAAAATTGATAGAGACATAAGATTAATGTTGGCTCCTAAATTACATAAAGCTTTTCCAAAAAACCTTTCGCCAATAGCGCAAGGAATAAGAAAACTACTAGAATCTTTGGGTTTTTGAGGAAGCTTTTTCTGAATTATAGCGCTACACTCTTCACTAAGTGCAATAGTTTCATTATCTACAGAATTCCTTTTCTTATTAAGTATATCCTTCAAAAACTTCACATAGGTTGGCATTTTTTTAGGGCTTCAACAAATGGAATGTTTATAGTTAATTTACTCAATATTTCCAAAAATTTGGAAAATTGGTTATCTTTATTTTTCTGCTTCAATCTTTGAGGAAATGGAAGTGTTGCTCTTTCTATAGTAATTTTCATTGGTTTGATAAGACATTCTGACTCAAAATGAAAATCTTCATCAAATTTTTCATTTTCCACCTCTTCTTTTTCAATTCCAACTTCTACTTATTTTTTAACTTTTGTTTTAAATTATTTTTTACTTTTCAGTTGAATAGCCTTAATTTGTTATTTTTTCTATTCTTTAGAATTTACTTCAACATTACTAGACAACGTTCCTGGAGGTCTATTGCTAAGTGGAGTAGCAATATATCCCAACTGATTTTCCATGTTTCTAATTGTAGCCTCTTGACATTGTAATTGACTTCCAATTTGCTATATTAATTCTTTCATTGACAATTTCTTCTTCTTGCTCAGTAAATTATTTTTAAAACTTGGAGGGTAATAAGGTTTATAAGTTGGATTTCCTTGGTTGCTGGAGTTTCCTAATGGGTTCGTAGCATTATTCCCCATTGCTAATTTGTATCATTAGAGTTATTATTACTCCAACTGAAGTTCGAATGATTTTTTCAACCAGGATTATAATAATTAGAATAAGGATTGTTAGACAAATTATTTATTGCATTTAAAGTCTCATAAGAATATTGAGATTCTATAATTTGTCCCAATGAGCTTTTCTCAAGCACAGGTGGAGTCTGAGAATAATTCATTCTATATTGATACATCTTCTTCGATATAGCAGCTACTTGGGCAGCCAATATAGATATTGCATCAAAATCATGAATACTGGCTACTCTTTTTGGATTTACCCTTTCAGAGGGCCATTAAACATTATTAGTAGCCATCTCTTCAATTAATGAATACTCTTCATCAAATGGTTTTGACATTAATGATCCACCAGCAGCAGCGTCAATTATCAATCTAAGAGATCTAACCAATCTATTATAAAAAGTTTGAATTATTAACCTATCTGTCAACACTGGTGTGGACACTTCCTAAGAAGTTCTTTAAATCTTTCCTAAGATTCATAAATTGATTCTCCTTCAAACTCACAAAAAGATGTAATGTCATTTCTAAGCTTAGTAGCTCTTGATGGTGAGAAATATTTAAATAAATTTTTTTGTGATAAGTTTCCCCAAGTTTTGATAATTCCAGGTGCTAACAGGTTTAACCACACCTTAGTTTTATCCCTTAATGAAAGAGGAAAAAGTCTAAGTCTGACGACATCATTTGACACTCCATTATATTTAAATTCGAAACACAATTCTAGAAAACTAGCAAGGTGTAAGTTTAGATCTTTAGATGGTATTCCCCCAAACTAATTATTTTGTACTTTTTTATAATAGCAGGTTTAAGCTCAAATGAATTGGCAACTACAACACAGTTTTGTATACTCAAATCAATTTTATCTACTGTAGGATTAGCATAATCTCTTAAAGGGCTCTAATGATATTCATTTTCATTTCCAGAATTATTTGAATTGCAAACCATTTTACTAAAATTATTTATTTTTTTTTAATGATTTTGAATTTTTTTAATTGTTCTTTCTAACTTCAAATCGTAAGGTACTAAATTTTCAGATCTTAAATTACACATAAACAAACACAATAAGCAATTAAAATAAGCAAACACACTAAAATTTGAAAATATTCAAATTAAACTACAATAAGTATTCCAGTTCAATTAAATTGTTTTAAATTATAAAGTAATTTATCGTTACTCCCCAACAACGATGTCAAATGCTTGATGTGTAGTTTGTTGTTTGTTGCTTTTGTAAATATTTTTCAATAATACAAAACACACACTACAACACTAATAATAAATATGCAATTCAATCCCAATAAAAAATAACTTTAGCAAAAATAATTTTATCTTTTAAAATCTTTAAATAGCCAAACCCATAATAATAACACAAGTATACATATCACTCAAGTAATAAAGGGCTCTAATGGAGTCCTAAATATCGATCCCACATGGAGTTGCAAATTCTTAAGGTTATAATGTAAAACACAAAATTCAAACTACAAAACTTAAGTACAAAATACAAATCTAAAGTAATTGAGTGTATGCTAAATAAAAGTTGTTAAAAGAACTAAGTTAACTAAACTATTTGTTAAACTTCAAAACTAAATTATAAAAACTAAACAATGTTTCTGTGACGAAGAGTTCAAATTTAAGAAGGCATCATTTCCCTTTACAATGAGTATATGGATTGTAAAGAAATTAAAATCATTTTTTTTAACCAAAAAGGCTACTAAGGTGTACTCACTATGAAGTACACAGTAGCAAATTCATTGAAATTAATGAAGAGTAGTTACAAANTAAAATGGGTTAATGAATGCTAACATAAATGTAACTAAAAGAACTAAGTTTACTAAACTAATTTCTAAACTTTAAAATTAAATTTACAAAGACTAAACAAAGTGTTGTGATGAAGAGTTCAAATTTAAGAAAGTATCCTTCCCCTTTACATTCAGTATATGGATAGTAAAGAAATTAAAATCATTTAAAAATATATAAAAATTGTTTTGAGCCAAATAGGAGAAATCCTTTTCTTTACCCTCTTTCGGGTGCTATAAAGAACATTGACTAATCCAGAGTTTGATCGCTAATTCTATGGTTAGGCTGGGAGGATATCGGCTGCCACTCCAGAGTTCCCACTACTCCCTCACCTGAGGGCTAACAATATTACATCATTTTCCAATCAACTGGACCAAATTGGGGATTTTAATCTATCACCATAAAATCTCTAATTCTGCATCGAACAAAGTATATCTCCCTATTTATTAACACTCAATTCCATCGATGACTTATGCTCCCGTGGAATCAAATGTGTTTCTTCCCTGTTGTAGAAATTATAGCCCTTTTGGAACATATGTTTCTCAACACATTATAACAATCCAATTGATCAGATTGAAAAGTAAATGAAGATCGGAGTTCAAATCATTACAAATTATTGACATTAAAAACTGTATCAAATAAAATCAATTTTTCACAAAACCATATCTCAAAGTAGGGAGAAGGATAAAGAAGGCTACTCATAATTCATGAGAAGGACACGACAATACATGAATTTCATATATAAAATCAAGTTTACAAAATAAAGAAAGAAAAGAACACGACTTATCTCACAATCCTTCCCAAGCAAATCCCTAGAATTTCTCTTCAAGCACTTTACCTTTTTATAAGTACTCTCAATTCTCTCCTACCAATGTAACGAAGAAGAAATTTGGCACCTTCCCTCTCCTCTTACAATCCTTCAAAAAAATCTCCAAGCCCTTCCTCTCACACTCAAGCCACACATAAACACACACACACACACACAAAACTCAGGCCCGGACAACTCTTCTTCAAGCCCTAGACTTCCTTCTATTTTATAATATGTTACCTCCCTCCAAAAGTATTCAAAATTCCCTTCAAAATTATATCCAAAAGTCAACTTTTGAATTCAAAATACATGTCCATTGATCCAAGAGACATATCCATTCATAAAAGAACCATCCAAAGTATCTAGATGCATTGAACACTCCAATGGGTGTTTATAACAAGTGTCCCTTTAAAACTTCACGCAAAAAACACTTCATGAACCGCCTTAATCCACAAAAAAACATCTCTAGCATATATGGCACCAAATCGGAGCATTATGTGCCACCTTGCAAGTATTTAGTTAATTTAACNAAGAGACATATCCCTTCATAAAAGAACCTTCCAAAGTATCTAGATGCATTGAATCACTCCAAGGGGTGTTTATAACAAGTGTCCCTTTAAAACTTCACGCAAAAAAACACTTCTTGAACCGCCTTAATCCACAAAAAATCATCTCTGACACATATGGCACCAAATCGCGCATCATGTGCCACCCTGCAAGTATTTAGTTAATTTAATTAGTTACTTATTTTATTTTAATAAACCAAAAATTACAAAAAGAATTGAGTTTGCATTCCTATTTTAGCATCTTAAGTTTAGGTAAGAGTATTTTGCTAACTAGATTTTTGTGATCTAAAATTTCTAAAAAGCATGTAGCCATTTTTCCCTGTGGATTTGATATTCGAGACTTAACGAGAAACTCTTATATTACTTAATAATGATACATATACTTGTGTAGTATCCCATATTTAAAATTATAATTGTATTCTTCTTTGCTTCGTAGTTGTAAATTTACCTAGTTTTTGCTCAGGATCAAGTTTTTGGCTTTGTAACAATTTAAGGATAACTATTAAGAAAATTAAGCATATAATTACATACATCGCATTTTACATCTATATGGAANGTTTAGGTAAGAGTATTTTGCTAACTAGATTTTTGTGATCTAAAATTTCTAAAAAGCATGTAGCCATTTTTCACTGTGGATTCGATATTTGAGACTTAATGAGAAAGTCTTATATTACTTAATAATGATACATATACTTGTGTAGTATCCCATATTTAAATTTATAATTGTATTCTTCTTCGCTTTGTAGTTGTAAATTTTCCTAGTTTTTGCTCAGGATCAAGTTTTTGGCTTTGTTACAATTTAAGGATAATTATTAAGGAAATTAAGCATATAATTACATACATCACATTTTACATCTATATGGAATGTCAGGATCAGCCTCCCCTTAGATTAGAGATTTTTAGCCACTAAGTCGGCTGGTCAGGCCAGGTGACATGGTCAACGGACTCAAAGAGGTCAGAGGAAAGTTTAATTGTGACTTGAATAGAGGTTTAGTCAAGTGATTTAAATTTAGGAAGAGGCTTCTGATACACATAAAATACTTTATACACACATTTTTATACCTAGTTTTGAGATATTGCGCTTTAATAGAAGGTATTTGTGTGCTTTTCTTTCAGGTACAATCAAATAGATGGAAAATGGTGAGGGAGTGAAAAAGGATCAAATTTGGAGAAAAAATGAAGAAGGTGTGCAAAAGAACCTTGGCACTTAAGTGCTCAAAATTGGCACTTAAGTGCCAGTAAAAAAGAGAAGACCGCGTCTAAGTGCCAAGCTCCTCGTACTTAAGATCCAAAAGTAGTTACTTGATAATTCAAGGAATTTGGAAGAATTTTTTAAGAGTTGTTTGAAGCAACCCTTGGTGAAAACATGTGAAATAGTTAATGGAGACAAAAATACATTCAATTGGCTTTTGAAAGGAGGCAACACTTGAAAAATTCATTGAATGTGGACACATTTTGAAGAGACACCAAGGAACTTTTGAAAAATTATAAAAGAAGGACTTGGATTGGATTGAAGAGTGTTCTTCCACTCTCCCACACAAGTCGCCGCCCCTTCCAGAAACCGTCGATGCCTCCTCTCTCTTAGATCAATTAGGATATATTTTTTGAGAGAAGAAGAGAGGATTTGTAGTGTGTGAGTAGAGAGTATTGTAGGAGAAAGGAAGACAAGAGATTCAAATGAACTTCAAGAGTTTGGTGGAAAGGATTTGAGATAATTTTTTATCTTTATGGCTGTGTTTGGTTTTAATTTAGAATTTTTGTTTTTTTTTTGCATGATTTCTACTTTCAAACTTAAGTGTGGTTGTGTTTCCTTCATGAAATCTGAGTAGTTTCTATATATTTTTTCCTTAAAATGATAAGTGATTAAGTATTAGATGTGATGCTCAAAGTGTTGCAAAGTTTTTAAGAAAGAACATATTTTTTAGATTTTGGATGCTGAGAGTAATCATAATTGATGGAGGAAGTCTTTATAGAAATGCAATAATAGAGAAATAATTAAGGAAATATAATATAAACCATAGAATTGCTACTTCTTATCATCCTCAGACAAGTGGTTTGGATGAATTATCTAATCGTGAAAGATATTTTACTTGTATTGTCTTCATCTTGCAAATATTTAGTTAAGTTAATTAGTTGCTTACTTTATTTTCATAAATCAAAAATTACAAAAAGAATCAAATTTGTAATCTTATTTTAGTATCTTAAGTTTAAGTAAGAATATTTTGCTGAGTATATTTTTGTGATCTAAAATTTCTGAACTTTCTAGTTTTCTCAAGTGCATATTGTTAATCTCCCTATGGGTTTGATATTCGGGACTTAATTAAAAAGTCTTATATTACACTATAATGATATGCATACTTTCTTAGTATCTCATATTTAAATATTATAATTGTTTTCTTATTTGTTTCATAGTGAAAAACTTACTTAGCTTTTGCTTTGGATCAAGTTTTTGACCTTGTTGCAAATTAAGAATAACTATTAAGAAAATTAAACATATAATCACATACATCACATTTTACATCTATATAGAAAGTCGAGATCAGTTATACAACGGTTTCGTAGTCGCTTAAGATGCAATTTATCTGCACAAGTTTTATAGAAGATACGGACAATGCTTTGTATTTGAAAAACAAATGGATTGAAGGAGACTTAACCAGAATTCTTCACTATCATCCATTCTATCATACATATATTCTAAATGCCCAAGGAGAAACAAATGAAAGGCTGGGATTCATTCCAACGGAAAGAGAGTGGAATTAAGTTCTAAGTTTAATGTTTGTTTGTGTTAGGTATTGTGATGTTAGTGTTAAGTTTATTTTATGTGTTTTTAGTATTAAGTTTTTTAAGTTTTTGTGCTTAGAAATTATCTCATCCAAGACTTTTTGGATTAATAAATTATGTATCACAAATGTTTGTATTTGTTTGTGAATTAAAATAAGTGTTTGTTTGTGTGTAAGATTTTGTGTTATTTTTTGTTGAATTAAATTAATAAATATTGGTGAATTTGAGAAAGTGGAGAGTTTAAGGGGAAGAAAATAGTTATTACATAAAACCATTTAGGGGTGGTTGACATAAGCTAGATGTGCATTTCACTTAAAACTGAAAATGTCAAAATTTGTGCACTGGCACATAAGCGCCAAACTAGTCACGCTTAAGAATTGGTTCACTTAAACATGTTCACAAACAGTTAAAGGTGAAAAATAAAGCAAAAAATGTCATTTTACGCCCCTCTTCATTGTCTTCTTTGCTTAAGTTCGCGATTTAGGAGTTAGGGCTTCTTCTATAGTGGAAATTTCTTGGTGGATTCAAACCAAATTTGCTAGATTTGATCTTCTTAAGGTAATAACTTCACTTCTATGTAAAAATTTTTGACTTTCACCATATATTTTGAGCACATTGTGGATTTGACAAAAATTACTATTCAGGGTGAAATTTTGAGAAAAATCTATGAAAAATACATGAAAAGGATAATTTAAGCTTTTAGAAGTTGAGTTTTGTGATTTAGTCTTGAATTTAGGATTTATTGTGAATTTTTATGTGATTTTTAGAAATGGGCCTAAGAATAAAGATAAGTAAATGGAAGTTTCATTTTTATTCGAGCAAGTTTGTTAGCATGAAAGCTCAGGACTAGTATAGCGACACACTGTAGTTGAGAAAAGTGGTTCCTAAGACATGTTTTAAAAGTCTAGGTGGAGCAGTGAAAGATTTGATTGTTTGCAAATAATGGGAATGATTTTATTATTTTTCTGTTGTAGCTGTGATTTCTGTTGTTCGGGGGTTTTACGCTAATCTCCTTGAAGCGGAAGAAGATCAGTTAATGGTTCGAGGAAAACTAGTGCCTTTCTCCAATAAAGTTATAAATTTTCTTTACCAATTGTCCCCTAGAACATTGTGTTTTTATTCAAATTATAGTCAAACTAAAGAGGATTTGGACGAGATCATATTGTCATTGATTGGTGGAAGAGGGCTGTCAAAGATCACAAATGAAAGAAGAGTCGACTTCCCCGCATCAATGTTAGGTGCTACATTAAAAGCGTGACACTACTTTATTTTTGTTCGTCTACTACCAACCATCCACCTCGGTGAAGTTACCTGAGATAGAGTTACCTTCAACTATTGCATTTAGCAAATCAAGCTGATTAACATTAGATCTCTGATTTATCAGACTATCACTAGTTCTGCTATCGTTGTCACTACTCCAGGTTTGGGATTTGCATCCTTGATCTTTTTCTTATGTGAGCAGGCATGTGTAAGATTCAATAATTGGGAAGAGATAGTGCAGCCTCTAAAGCCAATCACAAGTGTTAATGTGAAGTCTTATTCACACAATTTGTTTTTTGGCTAGAAAGGAGTGCCTCTACTTCTCATGCTTCTACCTCACGTTCATCCACATCACAAGGTCAGGCTTCTAGTTCTGATTCATGGTTACATTTATTGCAAAAGATGTTAGATAACATCAATTATACTGCTAACAAAGTATTAAATTTAGAGAATTTTGCAACTGATATAGATGGTTATATGGGAAGACATAGTGATTATGAGGAGAAATTTCACTCTTTTTTGGAAAACTCTATGAGGGGTGACCAAAGTTTAGTTTTTCCTTCATCCACAATATCCATCATATGAGCTTACTTTCTTTTAGGATAACAATGATAGTGATGATGAGGAGGAGGAGGAGGATTAAATTGAGTAGTTTAGTTTTATTTATTATTATTGTGAACTTTATGTGATACATTTATATTGTACTATTAATTTGTTTTGTATTGTACTTATTGAGGTTGCTACTATTGTTTGTGTTTTGTTCAATTTGACATGGTTGTGATGTATTTATGTTATTATGAGTAGTTATATTCTGTTTTTTGGTAGTGATTGTGATAATTGTGTTGTATAGTGTATTTAGTTAGTCTGTCTTAAACTTAATCCTAAATTTTTGGAAAGTTTAGAATATTACTATCTTTCAATTAAGAACTTCATGTTTAAAATTTTCAATTTACTGCGAGGTATTTTATTTATGTTGTAGTTGTGAATTTTTGTTTGTTTTTATGTTATCCTCCACTGCATAGAAGTCTAATGAATCTTTATATTATAAGTTAAATTAAAATTTGATCAATTAATTTTTTACTCATATTTTTAATTTTTGTAATTGTATATTTAGGATATAAAAATTCCTGTAAGCATGTTATTTTTAGTTTTCATTCATGCCTATATATAAATATGATGCTAAAATGTTTTATCTTATTAAAAATTTAAGTTTGGGGGGATGAAAAATTTTCTAAGACTTGAAGTTTATTTGTTCACAAATGTATTGCAAAAAAAATTGATTTTGATTTGAAAAAAGTGATTATGCATATCAAGTTATATTAGGAAAGTAAAATTTTGAATATAGAAATTAGTCAGAAAATTTAGTTGAAACTTATAGTAATGAAGAAAAACTTAAAGTTAAAAATTTTTAGTGTAGAAATGACAAATATTGTGCAGTTATCTTTAGTAGGAGAAATTGTATTTTTGAAAAATTTAGAAGGGTTAGATTTTTATTTTCAATACTTAAATTTATTTTATTAAAAATAATTTTCAAAATTATTATTAAATTTTTAAGTAAAAGATTTATATCAAAACTTTATTTAAGAAAGGAGGAATAGAATTCAAAATCATTAAAGGTTTGTCCATATATAGTAATCCTCGCTTGAGAGAAAAAAAGAAAAAAAATAAAAATAAAAATAGAAATAAAAATAAAAGAAAAAAATAAAAAGAAAAGAAAGTTGAAAAAGGGAGGAGAAGCTTGAGAATTAGTGTCTAATAAAAAATTTGTTACATATCTGATCTTTTTAAAGTATAAGACTTGAGAAACTCTTAAGCTTCAGGATATAATATAATAAGTATAATTATTCTAAATAAACATTTATAAGTGGACAAGATAGAATGCCTAAACTCTATATTTGAAAATTTTACAAATATTTCTGAACTAGATAAGAACTCAAAATTTTCAGACTTCTTTATATTAAAAATTTCTAAACTCTAAGTTGGTCTCATATACTAGTGTTTTTTCTAAATTGGACTAGTATAATTCTATATCAAAATTTTAGAATATTCTAAAGAACCTCATTTACATAATCTACTTATTTTGGTTTTGAATGATTGGAGTGTAACTTGAGGACAAGTAACATTTTATGTTTGGGGGATTTTGATACACTTAAAATATATAGTATTTACATACACATTTTTAGACCTATTTTTGAGATATTGTGCTTTAATGGAAAATATTTGTGTGTTTCTCTTGCAGGTATAATCAAATGGACGAAATATAGTGAAAGGAGTGAAAAATGATCAAATTTGAAGAAAAAAGAAGAAGATGTGTGACCAAAGAAAAATATGTTGAGATTTTCATACCTATTTTATAATGATTTTGATGATATTGGGCTTTAAAGAAAGGTATTTTTGATGTTTTGTTGCAGTTATGATGAATTATGGTCATTGGAGCAAAAATATGCAAGAAGTAGCGAATTTGGAGTGAAAAGGACCAAAATGTGACGATTTGAATTAGGGCGCAGACAGCGAGATTTTCCTAAGACTCCAGATAAATAATTTAAAAGACCCGCCGACGGCGAGATTGGTGGTGAATTCCAAAGGTGCATTGAATGTGGACGATTTTTGAGAGGTTGCTTAGGCAACTCTTGGGAAAACTCTTCTACAACTATAAAAGAAGATTTTGGCTGAAAATTAGGGGGGAGGCTCTAGTGTTGAAGGAGTTGGAAGGTTAGAACAACGTCCATGAGCCCCAGTAGTGTGTAGAGAGTTTACTTTAGGTTTAGATTGTGAGGAATTCTTTGAGAGATTGTAAGAGTGGAGGGAAAGTGAGAGATTTCTTCCTCATTGCCGCTTTGAAGAGGAAATCTATATGTTGTAAAGAAAGGAAGAGATTCAGGGGAACTTTGATTAGTTTTCTTGGGGAGAAATTAAAGATAAGTGTTTTTAGTTGTTGTAGTTTGTATGACTTTGCTTTTATATATGAATTCCAAGTTTTGTTGTTTCTTCCCCATGAGTTCTGAATAGTTTTCTCTGTCTTTCTCCTTATCTTGAGATTTGTGAAATGGTGATTTGAATTGGTTGAGCCTTGAAAATGTTAAAGAAGCTGTGATGATCTTTTCACTTCGATCGTAATTTACTTTCAATCTGGCAAATTGATTTGTTAAAATATGTTTAGTTTTACAACTAAAGTGAAGATTACATCCAAGAATCAGGGAGGTCAAAGCCCTTGGAAGTTGGGTGCAAATAAACAGGAAGATAAAATTATCGGGCTTAGAATTGGAGATTTTAGTGTGACAGACTAAAATCCTCAATTCGGTCCTATCGTTTGGGCGTTGAAGTGTAGATGTTAGCCCTCAAGCGAGGGGAACGTAGGAGCTCTAAAGTGAGAGTCAGTATCCTCCCAGTCTAGCCATAAATTCAGTAACCAAGCATAAAATTAGTCAATGTTCTTTATGTCAGGACCAAAGGATAAAGAATAGGTATGCTCCTGTTTGACACAATACAATTTGACTTATTCACTTTATCCTTTCACTATAATTTCTTGACAAGGAGAAGAATGATTTCTTATATATTGAATATCACATTAGAAACTTTATTAGTAAGAGTTATTAAAATTACATATTTAATTCAATTGTCTATTAGTGACAGATAAGCAATTTGAATTATGTTGTTGTGATTAAGTCTTGATTTTTTAAAATCTTAGTTTGTAGTTATAATATTAGCCTATTAGTGACAGATAAGCAAATTAAACGTCGTTGTTGTGATTAAAGTATTGCTTTTCTAAGGTCTTAGTCCATAATTCTAAACTACCTCCTGTGGGATCGATATCTAGGACTCCATTAGAGCCCTATATTACTTGAGCAATATGTATACTTGTGTTGACATCGATATCTAAGATTTGCTTTTCTAAAATCTTAGTTCGTAGTTCTAAAGTTACTCCCTATGGGATCGATATCTAGGACTCTATTGGAGCCCTATATTACTTGAGTGATACATATACTTGCTGTGGGATCAATATCTAGGACTCCATTAGAGCCCTATATTACTTGAGCGATACGTATACTTGTGTTTATAAGTGTGACTTTACCATTATTGAATATTTAATATATACATCTTTATCGAATCTATCACTGTTATCAAGTTTTTGGTGTCGCTGCTGAGGATTAAATCTTCTCGCAGCGGTATTAAATATTTGTATTTTTAAGCATATATAAAGTTGTTGTCAAGTTTTTGGCGTCGTTGCCGGCGAGTAAATAAGAATCATAATTAGAGTAACGGACAAATTAGGACTCTTGGAAAAATTTTATTGGGTTGTAACTTATTTTCATATTTAGTTAACTATTTTTCTATGTATTGATTTCAATTGTATGCATAAATTTGGACTTGAAAATCTTATACCCTACGACTCAGAATTAGAACACAATGTTACAAAAATTAAAAGATTGAGAAGAGAACCTAGAAATCGTGACACAATGGAAAATAACGTAAAGAACAAGGTATAGAAATTGAATACCAACCTAGACCTCTACGAGATTATGCAAATCCTACAGCAAATGAAATTCACTTGTCTATCCAAAATCCTGATGTAGCTGCTAATTCATTTGAGCTTAAACCTACTATTATCCAAAAGGTACGAAATAATCAATTCAAAGGTACACCAAATGAAGATCCTAATTTACACCTCGCTAGTTTTTTAGAACTTTCTGCTACCTTTAAATATGACAGAGTTTCAAATGATGATTTTAGACTTAGACTTTTTCCTTTTTCATTGAGGGATAAGGCTAAGATGTGGTTAAATTCATTAGCACCTGGATCTATTTGAACTTGGACTTTCACAGAAATTTCTATCCAAATATTTCCCTCCATCCAAAACTGCTAAACTTAGAAATAACATAACATCAAAGGCTAAGATGTGGTTAAATTTGTTAGCACCAGGATCTATTAGAACTTCGGGAGAACTTTCATTTTTTCACTTAGGGATAAGGCTAAGATGTGGTTAAATTCGTTAGCAGCTGGATCTATTAGAATTTGGGGAGAACGAAATTTCTATCCAAATATTTCCCTCCATCCAAAACTACTAAACTTAGAAATGACATAACATATTTTTTTCAGATTGATGGAGAGTCGATATATGAAGCTTGGGAGAGATTTAAAGATCTTCTTAGAAAGTGCCCTCATCATTCGTTACCAGATTGGTTGATAATTCAAACTTTTTATAATGGATTAATTGGATCACTTAGATCGATTATAGATGTTGCGGCTGGTGGTTCTTTAATGTCAAAACCATTTGATGAGGCCTATTCGTTAATAGAAGATATGGCTATGAACAATTTTCAATGGCCCTCTACAAGGTTAAATCCTAAAAGAGTAGCTAGTATCCATGATTCTAATGCAATATCTATAGTAGCTTTGCAGATTGCTACATTATCAAAGAAATTAGACCATTATGGAATGAATTATTCTCCAACACCCACTATGATGGAAGAGAATTTATCTGGACAATTTGTGGATGTTCAACCTTTATATGAGACTTTAAATACTATTAATAGACCCAACAACCCTTATTCAAACTATTATAACCCGGGTTGGAAGGATCATCCAAATTTTAACTGGAATAACAATTCTGTTACAAATCAATAATGGGCAAACAACCCAGTGAACCCATTAGGAAATTCATCCAACCAAGGAAATGTTAATTATAGACCTTCTTATTCTCCAGGATTAAACAATAACACTCAATTTAAAGAAAAAAAGTTGTCTATGGAAGAGATGATATTAAACATGGGTCAACAATTGCAGAATCAGGGAAATCAATTACAAATTCAAGGAAATTGATTACAAAATCAAGGATTTGCTATTAAGAATATTAAAAATCAATTAGAGCATATCGCTACTGTACTTAGTAACCAAACATTAGGAACTTTTTCTAGTACTGTGGAATCAAATCCTAAAGATCAAGGAAAAGAACAGATAAAAGCGATACAATTATGAAGTGAAAAAGAATTAGAAACAAGAGTGCAGGAAGAAACGGAGACCGAAAAAGAGAAAGTGGATACAGAAAAAGAAAATGATCATGAATACCAAGATTTAGAATATCCACTTACACCAATGAAAATTACTATGGAGAAACTTCCATCACCATTTCCTCAAAGATTAAAGCAACACAAACAAAATAAAAAATTTTCCAAGTTTTTAGAAATTCTTAAGAAATTAATGGTAAGTATTCCCTTCGTAGAAGCTTTAGATCAAATGCCCAATTATGTGAAGTTTATGAAAGATATTTTGAACAAGAAAAGGAAGTTCACTGATAATGAAACTGTTGCACTTAGCGAAGAGTGTAGTGCAATTATTCAGAAAAAGCTTCCTGAAAAATTAAAAAATCCATGAAGTTTCACTATACCGTGTGCTATTGCTGGAAGAGCTTTATGTGATTTGGGAGCCAGCATTAATCTTATGCCTCTATCAATTTTTAAAAGATTAGAGCTTTATGTGATTTGGGAGCCAGCATTAATCTTATGCCTCTATCAATTTTCAAAAGATTAGGGTTAGGAGAAGTCTCACCTACTTCTGTAACTCTTCAGTTAGTGGATCGTTCAGTTACATATCTTAAAGGAGTCATAGAAGATGTGTTACTAACGATTCTATGGATTTCATTGTTTTAGATATGGAGGAAGATAAAGAAATACCTATCATTTTAGGGAGATTATTTTTAGCTACTCGAAAAGCTATGATAGATGTTCAAAAAGGAGAATTAACTATGAGAGTTAATGATCAAGAAGTGGCTTTTAACATTGCAAAATCTATGAAAAAAAGCTATGATAGATGTTCAAAAAGGAGAATTAACTATGAGAGTTAACGATCAAGAAATGATTTTTAACATAGTAAAATCTCTAAAATACCCTGTTGTTGAAAGAGATAATGAATGTTTTCGCATGGAAATTATTGAACATCTAATGAACGAGCATTTTAAAGAACATTTTAAAGAGAAAGAACAATTTGAAGATAGTGATGAAGTTATTTTGGATGAAATAGAAAATGAAGAATTTGATTATGTTCAGGAAGGATTTGAGATGCTGGATATTACAAAATATGTTGATAAGAATCTAGTTCGGTTGATTATAAAACCACCTAAACTTGAGTTGAAAATATTGCCTACAAACTTGAAGTATGTGTTTATGGGAGACTCATCTACACTACCTGTTACTATATCTTTAGAATTAAATTATTTGCTAGAGCAAAGACTTTTGGAGAGTACATTACATATTATTATATCTTCAGAATTAAATGATTTACAAGAACAAAGACTGATAGATACCGACTCATCTACATTACCTGTTATTATATCTTAAGAATTAAATGATTTGCAAGAGCAAAGACTTTTAGATACATTAAAAAGATATAAGAAAGCTTTTGGTTGGACCTTAGCTGATATTAAGGGAATCAATCCTTCAATAAAGAAAGCTTTTGGTTGGACCTTAGCTGATATTAAAGGAATCAGTCCTTCAATCTGTATGCACAAAATTATACTAGATGAACAATATAAACCAAGAGCTGATTCACAAAGGACATTAAACCCAATGATGAGAAGTAGTTATGAAAGAAATTTTAAAATGATTGGACACTAGAGTTATATATCATATTTCAAACAATGCTTGGGGAAGTCCAATTCATTGTGTTCCTAAGAAAGGAGGAGTGACTGTTGAAACAAAAGTGAATAATGAATTAATACCTATCAGACAAGTTATTGGGTGGCGTATTTGCATCGATTATAGAATGTTAAACACTATCACTTGGAAAGATCACTTCCCTTTACCATTTTTAGACCAAATAGTAAATAGACTTGCTGGGCACAAATATTTTTGTTTTTTATATGGACATACCGGTTACCATCAAATCTCTATTACTCTTGAGAATCAAGATAAGACAACATTTACTAGTCCTTTTCGAACTTTTGCATTTCGAAGAATGCCTTTTGGATTATGTAATGCACCTGCAACCTTCCATAGATGTATGATGTCTGTATTTAATAAGCTAAATGATGACAGATTGGAAGTATTTATGGATGATTTCTCTGTATTTGGAACATCATTTGATGCATGCTTAAATTACCTTGAAAAAGGTATTTGGAACATCATTTGAGCATGCTTAAATTATCTTGGATGATTTCTCTATATTTGGAACATCATTTGACGCATGCTTAAATTATCTTGAAAAAGTTTTAGAGTTATTTGTGAAAGAACTAATTTAGTTCTAAATTGGGAGAAATGTCAATTTATGGTTGCAGGAGGAATTGTACTAGGGCATAAAATTTTAACTAATTTAGTTCTAAATTGGGAGAAATGTCAATTTATGGTTGCAGGAGGAATTATGTTAGGACATAAAATTTCAAAAAATTGTATGGAAAGCAGACCCTGCAAAAATTTAAGTTATATCTAAACTAACACCTCCTACTAATATAAGAGAAGCTAGGAGTTTTCTTGGATATGTTGGTTTTACAGGCGTTTATTAAAGATTTTTCAAAAATTACTAAACCTCTATGCCAACTTTTAGAAAAGGACAAGAAGTTATTAAAGATTTTTCAAAAATTACCAAACCTTTATGCCAACTTTTAGAAAAGAACAAGAAAATTGAATTTACTGAAAGCTGTTTAAATGTCTTTGAGTTATTAAAGAAAAAATTAATCACAACTCCTATTATAGTTTCACCTAATTGGGAGAAACCATTTGAACTGATGTGTGATGCTAGTGATTATGCTATTGGAGTTGTTCTTGGACAAAGGTATGAAAAGATTTTTAAAGTTATATACTACGCTAGTAAAATTCTTAATGATGCTCAAATTAACTATAATGTTACTAAAAAAGAGTTACTGACCATTGTGTATGCTTTAGAAAAATTTAGAACTTATTTAATTGGAACAAAATGTGTTGTGCACACTAATCATTCTGCTATTAAATATCTAATGCAAAAGAAGGATGCCAAACCATGGTTAATTAGATGGATAATTTTAGAATTTTTGTGGTTATTGATAGAAAGGGAACTGATAATCAAATTGCTGATCATTTGTCGAGATTAGAAATTCATGAATTATCTGACACTGACAATGAAATTACAAATAGTTTCCCTGATGACAACTTTATAATATTAATGCGTGGAAAATACCATGGTTTGCTGGTATTGTTAATTATATTGTAAGTGATATTTTTTCACTTATGCTGACATTGTAACAGTAAAGAAAATTCATTTATGATGCAAAAGCATATTTTCGGGATGAGCATAATTTATATAAATAATGTAAGGATCTTATTATGAGAAGATGTGTACCTTATGAAGAAACTGAGCTAATCATTCAGAAATATCATGATTCTGAATTTAGAGGACATTTTGGGATTGTTAAAACTGTCAAGATTCTATTGGCCTACTATCTTTAGAGATGTTTACATATACATAAAAACTTGTGATCGATGCCAACGAGTAGGCAATATATCTAGAAGAAATAAATGCCTTTGAATTTCATGTTAGAAGTTGAGATATTTGATGTTTGGGGATTAGATTTCATGGGACCATTTATTCCTTCATTTGGGAACTTATATATTTTAATTGCAGTAGACTACGTTTCAAAGTGTATTGAAGCACAAGTTTTACCTCATTGTGACGCTAAAAGTGTTTCAATATTTTTAATGAAAATTATTTTCACTAGATACGGAATGCCGAGAATGATTATAACTGATGGAGGATCCCATTTTAGGAATAAATACATTCAGAGATTAGCAGAAAAGTTTAATATTATTCATAGAATCTCTACTTCCTATCACCCTCCAATCAGTGGGTTAGCTAAAGTTTCTAATAGAGAGATTAAACAATTACTTGAGAAAACTGTAAACCCTAATAGAATAGATTGGTCCACTAGACTGGATTTCGCATTGTGGGCTTACAGAACTGCTTATAAAACTCCTATTAGAATGACTCCTTACTGGCTGATTTTTGGAAAAACTTGTCACTTACCTGTAGAATTGGAGTATAAAGCAATTGGGTGACTAAAGAATTCAATTTAAATTTGAAAGATGCTGGTGAGAAAATATTGTTACATATGAATGAATTTGAAGAATAAGAAATGAATCTTATGATAACAACAAAATTTATAAGGAGAAGCTAAAGTTATGGCATGATCAAAAGATTAATCAGAAGAACTTTGAATCAGGAGAAGAAGTTTTACTTTATAACACAAGGCTAAAATTATTCTCAGGGAAATTAAAGTCTCGTTGGTTATGACCCTTTATTATGACTTAATTTTATACTTACGGAGCTGTTGAAATTGAAGATCAAAAGATTGAAAAGATTTAAAGTAAATGGAAACAGATTAAAACCATATTTTGAGGGTAAAAGACCAAATTTTAAAGTGGTTTTAATGATCAGCTAACCTGAATAATACCTGAATAGGTCGGGCTAACGACGTTAAACCAAGCACTTCATGGGAGGCAACCCATTTTTATCTTTATTTTTATTGTGATTATAGTAGTTTTATTTGAAATTATCGTCAGTTTGTGGTAGTATTGAACTCTATTACTCATATTTACCCTTGAATTATCATAAAAATTGGATCCATAGAGAAAAATTGTAACGCATTCGGACCAGAGCGAAACTATGCAATTTCCGACAGTGGGTTTTTCCCGGGAGTTCAGGCAATTAAATTCTAAATGTTCACCAACGGCACCCTCGACGCCGCCGACGGTGAGACCGGCGGAATGAAGGTTTCTGGAGTTTGAATGGATGGTTTTTAGCGGTTTATGTGGGAGTTACTCCTTTTAAACTTTAAAATTTGATTCCTGAGTTCGTATTTCCTCAAAAACAAAGTAAAACTCTACTAAATTTATCCCTAAGGTGTCCAATTCCCTTGAAAACCATAGATTGTGAGTGTTCAACTGGAGAAAGGTCATTAAGGCCGAAGCAAAACAAATCTTCAACAACGTACTGACAAAGAAAAGATTAATCAAGGAATGAGGATTTGTGAATCGATGATTGAATAATCCATTGACGAAAATTGAATAGGTGATTGTGCGACAAATATGGGAAGTGTTGTGCTACACTACAGCCACCGTAGTTGTTCCTGTGGTGAAGGAATTTTATGATAATTTGCATAGAATCAACCAGGGAGTCATCTATGTGCGAGGTAGATGGATAACTTTTACTCCTGCATGGATTAATGAGTTATATATGATCGAGAACGTTCTTGTCTGCCATTATTCCAATGTCGTCCTGACAAAAAATTTGATGAATGAAATTTACCGATATTTAACGGACGAAACTGAAGACTGGGAAATGAGAGAAAACGAGTATGTTAGTTTTTCTGCGACACTTCTAAACCTCATTTCTAAACACTGACACTTCTTCATTTCTACAAAACTATTACCAACGATGAGGATCGGTAAAGTTTCTAAGGAAAGTGTTTATTCCGAATTACTGCATCCAAATGGGACTGTCGATCGATATTGGATCGATAATTGTGAAGTCTGTTTTGGGCCTACTCATTCATGGATCAATTTATGGGCTTGGACATCTTTCAACAATTTTCTTACTTTGCAGTCAATTTCAAGTATCTTATAAAAATTGGGAAAATGTACTTTTACCTTGGAAGCCCTTGGACCCAACTGAAAGATTCTCAGCCAATGAAGATGAAAATGATATGACTAGTATGGTAGATCAATCGTCTCAGAATTCACTGCCTATTCAACCTTTAGTTCTGGACAAAACACTAGTGATCCTGCACAAAATCAAGAAATTGGAGAAGGAAGTATAAAATGTTATGAATGCAATTAATAATATCACTGTTTTTTTTTTATCATCTAGATTGGAGGATGAAAGAGCATTTTCATCACTCTACGTATATCGAAGATAGTTTGATATGATTAATGAGAAAGATGAAATTGATAGAAGAGGATTCTACTGAAGAATTTCCATATCGACACTTTTATAACCTCTTTGTTCATGTTCAATCAATAGATGATCTCAGAGGACAATCAAGCATTGAATCTGAACAGTAGTTGATTTACATTGCTACTTGTATGTCTATGTGTGTAGCTTGATTTAAAGTTTATGTTTGCTTTGCTTTAGAATTTTGCTTTTAGATATTTGTATAGTTCAGACTGAGCATAGGATGTTTGTTTTCAGCATTTTGAGTGTTCTGGCTTGGATTGCAACGCTGAATTGATCTATTAAGCTTGAGAAAATACCAAACTTAGGTGTGTTATGTAATGTGTATTGTAACGCTTGGAATTTATATATAATTGTGATGTTTTGTGTTGTGGATGTTTATTTGTGATAGTACATCATTTAATCACTTAAAATTAAGTCTATAATGATTGAACGGATGTCGTTGAGGCTTGAAATTGATTATAATCGCAAAAATCTGCAAATTAACCAATTCAATAGAGCTCATCGACGGCGCCCTCGACGCTGCCGTCGGCAGACTTTTCCCGAGACTTGGGATATTAATTCAATAGAGCTCGCTGACGGCACCGAAGACCCCACTGACGGCACCGAAGACCCCGCTGACGGCGAGATCTCGAAAAAACACCTTTAATAGTGATTTTGACCTGTCAATTGCCACTATTCATCATCCCCTTTAAGGACATATGAATCCCATGAAAATTGGAGAGCTTGGAGTAGATATCAAGAACCTTCTACTATTAGAGATATCCCCTCTACTAGTTATGACCTTCCTTCTTCTAGTTCCCCTACCCTTCATGATTTAAGGAATGAGTTGACCTTGCATCAAAAGAGTATAGAGTTAATAAATGGAAGGATTCGAGCTTTAGAACGTAGATATGATTATGATAGTGAGTACCTACAGAGGCATTCTGATTTTGAGATAGCTTACTATGAAGCTCAAGCTCAGGACTACAGAGGTGAGCCTGATGTTACTTTTCCCGAATGTCCCGGATATACTCAGTATCAGCCCAATGCACCTGCTGACCAAGGAGACAATGACATAGTTTGGGATTTTGACATTTAATAGTAATTGATGTACTTTTACATTTATTTTTGTGATTTTTGTAATATAAATAGATATTTGTGTGTTTGTACTTTCATTTTTATTTTTTATGTTGTAATTGGATAATTTTAATTATTGTTATAATTGTTTGGTATGGTAGTTGAAATTTTTTAATTTATAATGTGATGTAATATTTATTTTTCATTTTAATTGTAATTTTTTTTGTTTAGTATTGTAGATGTCTTAGCAAAATATTGTGTTTGTATAATGTTTAGTTTTGTACTTATTTCAAAATTTCAATACCCAGCAAATTCTCTACTGATTTATATGTATAGAAAGCTCCTAATGTTACAAACCAGGTAAAATAGAAATTTTGAGAAAGACTGCAAAAATTTCAGAATGATGAAAATGCCTAAAGTACTGATGTATGATTTATATTTAGAATTTTTCATTCCACCTGTAACATTCCATATTGAAAATTTTAAGTTTGCGGGAGGGAAGAAAGAGATTAACTATTAGATGTTCTCAATTTAAATATTTTAAAAAAATAATTAATATGATTTTATGTAGTGAATTTAATTGTAACTATATTTTGTAGATATTTAAATATTATGGTAGATTTAAAGGAATATTTTTGTAATGAAGATTAATTTTGTAGATTAAGATATTTAGTATAAGAGAATAAGACTGTAATTAACTATTTAAAGTAAAGGAAACTATATTTTGAAGTGTTAAGAATCTGAAAATTCGTTTGAGAAGAAAATATTGGGGCTCAATGATGTAAAAACTATGAAATATTTATAAGGTAATGTAATGCTTTGAGTTTCAAAATTAGGGAAAGAAAGGTGATGTCAAAATCATTAAAGGCTATCCAGATATAGTAATCCTCACTTGAAAAAGGACAAAGAAAGGAATGACAACAATCCCTAAAAAGAAAAGAAAAATATATAGGATTAAAAGCAATCCAAACAAAAAAGAGGAAAGAAAAGAAAGAAAAAAAATATGAAAGCGAAGAGAAGCTTGAGGAGATGCCTAATCAAAAATTAGCCTCACTAGACCTACCTAAATGGGAAAGCCTAAATACATTCTTGAACTTATATTTATGGATTAGATCTTTTACTAGTAGTGTTTTCATGAAGTTTTTATCATTTGAATATTCTAAGTGACTTGATATTACAACATATAGTCATTCTTAAAATGAATAGAAGACTAGAACTCTTAAATTTGAAGACTAGATAATCTGATACCTACAGAGTTAATTTAATTACTTGAATTTTTTTTTCTAAAAATCTCACTATGGTATTTACTTAAATCAAACTTATACTTTTCTGAATTAAAACTTTACTACAATAGATCATAACTTTTATATAGTACTAAAATTACTCGAGGAGGACAAGTAATAGTTAAATTTGGTAGATTTTGACCAAAAGAAAGTATGTTGAGATTTTCATACCTATTTTATATTGATTTTAACAATATTGTACTTTAAAGAAAGGTATTTTCTTATGTTTTGTTGCAGTTATGATGAATGATGATCATTTGAGCAAAAAGATGCAAAAAGGAGTGAATTTGGAGCAAAAATGACCAAAATTTGAAGATTTGAACTAGGGTGTCAATGGCGAGCCCAACGGCGCCAACGATGAGATTTTCCCAAGAGTTCAGACAATTAATTTTAAAGGCCCACCAATGGTGCCCTCGATGCTACCGACGGTGAGATCGGCGATTATTTTCAAAGGTGCATTGAATGTGGACATTTTTTTTAGGGATGCTTAGGCAACTCTTGGGAAAACTCTTCTGCAACTTTAAAAGAAGATTTTAGCAAATAATTAGAGGGGTAGGCTCTAGAGTTTGAGGAGTTAGAAGGTTAGAACAACGTCTAAGAGCCTCAGTAGTGTGTAGAGAGTTTAGTTTAGGGTTAGATTATGAGAAATGCTTCGAGAGATTGTAAGTGTGGAGGGAAAGTGAGAGATTTCTTTCTTCTTGCCGCTTCAAAGAGGAATTTTGTGTGCTGTAAAGAAAGGAAGAGATTCAGAGGAACTTCGAGGAGTTTTCTTGGGGAGAAATTAGAGATAAGTGATATTTACTTTTTGGAGTTTGTATGACTTTGCTTTTGTATATGAATTCTGAGTTTTGTTGTGTCTTTCCCATGAGTTTTGAGTAGTTTTCTCTATCCTTCTCCTTATCTTGAGATTTGTAAAATGGTGATTTGAATTGGTTGAGCCTTTAAAATGTTAAAGAAGTTGTGATGATCTTTTCACTTAGATCTTAATTTACTTTCAATCTGGTCAAAGGATTTGTTAAAATAGGTTGAGTTTTACAACTAAAGTGAAGATTACATCCATTATTCAGGGAGGTCAAAGCCCTTGAAGGTTGGGTGCAAATAAATAAGGAAATAAAATTATCAGCCGTAGAATTGGAGATTTTAGAGTGACAGACTAAAATCCTCAATTTGATATTATCATTTGGGTGCTGAAGTATAGATGTTAGCCCTCAGGCGAGGGGAACGTGGGAGCTCCGAAGTGAGAGCCGGTATCCTCCTAGCCTAGCCACAGATTCAGTAACCAAGCATAGGATTAGTCATTATTCTTTATGCCTAGACCAAAGGGTAAAAAATATGTATGCTCCTATTTAACATAATACAATTTGAACTGATTCATTTTATTTATTCACTCTAATTTCTTGAAAGGGAGAAGGATGCTTTCTTATATATTAAATATCACATTAGAAACTTTATTAGTATAATTATTTATTTAAGAGTTATTAAAATTACATATTCATTTCAATTGACTATTAGTGACAGATAAGCAATTTGAATTATATTGTTGTGATTAAGTCTTGATTTTCTAAAATCTTAGTTCGTAGTTCTAATATTACTCCTTGTGGAATCAATATCTAAGATTCCATTAGAGCCTTATATTACTTGAGTGATACGTATACTTGCGTTGATAAGTGTGACTTTACCATTATTGAATATTTAATATATACATCTTTATTGAATATATAACCGTTATCAAGTTTTTGGTGTTGTTGTTGAGGAATTAAATCTTCTCGCAGAAGTATTAAATACTTTTATTTTTAAGCATATATAAATTCATTGTTCAATGTGTAAAATAACTATGGCGCTTATGCGCCTATAACTGGCTCTTACGCGGCACTAAGTACCTCACGCTTAAGCACTTGAAATAGTTACATGCTGATTCAATGAATTTCGACAAATTTTTGAAGAGGTTTTTTGAGCAACTCTTTGTGAAAACGTGGGAAATACTTAATGAACATGAAATTAAATTCAATTAGCTTCTGAAAGGAGGTAACTATTGAAAGATTCATTGAATGTGGACACATTTTGAAGATACACCAAAGCACCTTTTGAAAAATTATAAAACAAGGACTTGCATTGGATTGAAGATACTTCTTCCACTCTCTCACAGAAGTCGCCACCCCTTATAGACACCGCTGATGCCTCCCTCTACTCAATCAATTAGGATGTTTTTTAGAGAGAAGAAGAGAGGAGTTGTAGTGTGTGAGTAGAGAGTATTGTAAGAGAATAGAAGTGAAGACATTCAAAGGAACTTCCAGAGTTTGGTGGAGAGTATTTGAGATAAATTTTTATCTTTGTGACTACATTTTATTTTAATTTAGACTTCTTATTTGTTTGCATGATTTCTACTTTCAAATTTAAGTGTGGCTGTATTTTCTCCATAAATTCTGAGTAGTTTTCTTTGTCTTTTTTCTTGAAATGATAAGTGATAAAGTATTGGATGGAAGTTGTGTGTGAAGTATTAATCTTTAATGGTGGAATAAGATATGATGGTTTTAAATGTTCCACTTCATTTACTTCTTGATTTGGCCAATTAAGATGTTAATATCTACTGTGAGAACATATAATATTTGAGATTGTATTTTCTCAGTCAACTAATGGTAAGAATCGCATGAGATTGTATGGATGAGAATGTAATTCATATGATTGAGTGCAAATATATAGGGATTTGTTTGCAACAAGCTTATCTAATTTGGGGTTTGTTGGATCCAAGTACACTTGGAAGAGAGGTAAAGTGTTTGAGCGTATTGATAGAAGTTTTGCTAATCAAGTATGGTTTGCCTCTTATGGGTTTTCTCAGATTCAACATCTTTGTAGTTTGAGTTCGGATCACAAACCTCTTTTACTGTCCTTCGACTTTTTTAAAAAAACTTCTAATTATCACTTCCATTATTTAAATGTTTGGTCTAAGCATGATGATTTTTTTAGACTTGTTGTTGATAATTGGAAATTTTCTGGGATGGGAATGCTTGGTTCCAACTTTGGAAACTTCATAAAAGGGTTGTAAGTGCTTTAGGAACTCGCAATTGGGATGTGTTTGGTGACATTCATGCCAGGGTGACTAAGGCCAAACATATTGTTCACTACCTGCAAGCACTGGATGAATCTACCAATGATATTGCCTCTCAGCTACAAGTTACACATAATGAACTTATGGCTGCCTCGCTCCAGGAGGAGGAATTTTTGCAACAGAAGGCGAGGGAGACTTATTTTCTACAGGGGATAAAAATACGAAATATTTTCATTCTTGCATTAAACAGCGTCGGGCTAATAATTTTATTATTCGAATTAAAGATGTGGGGGGAATTGGATTACTAGTACTCGAGATTTGGGGGATAGTGTCGTTCAGTATTTTCAAGATATTTTTCTTTCTCGGCAGAGTCTTGGCACCATTGACTATGCTCTTTTTAATAATGTTCAGGATTATACGGAATGTTTAGACCTTGGTGGTATTCGGTCCGCTAAGGATATTTTTTGTGCTTTTTTTGAAATTAATTGTAATAGAGCCCCTGGTTTGGACGGTTTCACCTCTGATTTTTAATGTTGGAATATTGTTCAGAATGATGTGGTGCGAGCCATCTAGAGTTTCTTCAAGGGTGAGATCCCGAGAAAGTATTTCTTCGCTGCCACTATGGTTCTGATTCCTAAAGCAAGCCATAAAACTAGTTGGGGGCATTTCCACTGGATTTCTCTTACTTCAGTTAATTCTAAGGTGATTAGCAAAATTCTTGTTAAGCGCCTCCAACCCCATTTAAACTGGATTATTTCTCCAAACCAATCCGCTTTTATTCAAGGTCGGGGTATTACCGATAATATTATGCTTGCCCAAGAATTACTTTTAGATATTGATAAGAAGTGTTGGGGTGGTAATATGATTGTTAAGCTTAACATTCGCAAAGCTTACGACTCTCTTAATTGGACTTTTATTTTGGGGGTGCTTAAAGCTAGAGGGTTCTCTTCCTCTTTTTGTCATATAATTCATCATTGCCTTAGTTCCAATCAGTATAGCATTCTTATTAATGGTGAGCTCCATGGTTTCTTTAATTCTAGTTGTGGGATTAAGCAGGGAGACCCGCTTTCGCCAACTTATTTTATTCTGGTTGTCGATTATTTCTCCTGACTTATCAATTATAAATTTTCCAAGCTAGCTAAGCTTCATTTTGATAATAAGGCTAACATGCATATTTCTCATTTAGCCTATGCTGATGAAGTTGTCTTATTCTCTAATGCTTCTAAATACTCTATTAAGGAGATCTATTATATTTTGGAGGAGTTTCAATTTCTTTCAGGCCTTTATTTTAATTTTAATAAATGTCATCTTTATTTTGGTAAATTTGTCAATCAAAGTATTGCTACTTGGGCGGCTAATTTTACTCATTTTTCTATTTCAGCTCTCCCTATAAAATACTTGGGAGTTAATTTACTCAAGGGCCGGATTAGACAGACTCAATTGGACAAAGTTGTGGAGAAAATAAGAAAACGGATGTTAGATTGGAAAGGTGAGCTTCTCTCCTTTGGGGATTGTATTATCGTTCTTAGGAGCATTGTGCAGAGTATGCCTTTGTATGTTTTACAAGTCATACACATTAAGAAAAGCATACAAAAGATTCTTGAAAGATGTTTCAATAATTATTTGTGGGCAGGTAATCACTCGAGTAAGCGGTGGTGCTCTTGGAAGGAGGTTTGTAAACCTGTTGATGTCGGTGGTTTGGGTTTCAAACAACTCCATCACACTGCTCATATTAATTTATTTAAGCAATTGCTCAACTTCCGGAGAGCTGACTCTTTACGGGTTGTTTATTTACATGAGAAGTATTGTAAGCACTATCACCTGATTTATGTTAGGTGGAGGAACGGTGATCCCAGGTTATGGAAGAGGCTCCTTCAAGTGAGAGAATGGGCCAAGGATTTTTTTTTTTGGGATTTGGGGTGTAGAAATTTATCCTTTTGGCATGATTCGTGGTCCCATGTGGAGTTTTCTCCTCGAGAGGAAGTCAATAATGATCTTATTTTTTCTGACACTTGAATGAATGACTCCTGGAACCTCACTGTCCTTACTCAGCTGGTGGGGGCTGATGTTGCTAACTATATTTCTACTATTTCTTTTGATCTTCATAAGTCTGACACCCCCATGTTGAAGATGAATTCTAATGGTTCTATTTTAAAAACTATCTATCATTCGTCTCATCGTTTTCAGACTACTCCGTGAGGGAATAGTATTTGGAATCATGCCCTTACTCCTTTTATGTATTTTTTGGCTTGGTGGATCTTTCATCACTTACTCCCTTGCGATGATATTCTTAAGCTCAAGCGTCTGAGGTTAGCCTCTCGTTGTGTGATGTGTAATGTTGATGAGGAAATTATGGAGCATTTATTTTTTATTTGCCCTTTCGCTTTACTAATCTGGAAGATGGGGGGTCGTTGTTTTAGTACCGCTATGTATCCTGCTACAAACTTAATTTCCACCAACTATTTATGTAACCCAGATGGAAGGCGTAATATTTTTTTTCGGATCTATCCTTACATTATTTTTTGGTCTTTTGGATGGCTCGGAACGATATAAAGCATGATAATGGCAAGGCTCTTTGCTATAATATTTTTGCCAGTATTATAGCTTTTACTTTTAGAATTTTTAAGTTTAGTGGTATGAAGGATGGTTTTTACTCTGGTATTACCTATTTCAACTCTCTTGTACACCCTTCTCCGGGGAGGACGACTCTGTCACATCTACCAGTATTAGTGAGATGGCGTCCGCCTCCTATTGGGTGGGTGAAAACTAATACGGATGGAAGTTGGAACCCTGTTAGTGCTAGTTTTGGTGGAGTTACGAGAAATTATAAGGGTAACTGTATTATGATTTTTCTCCTCCTTCCTCTGCTGCTTCGCTTGTGGAAGCTGAAGCTCGTGCGGTTTTGATGGTTGTTACTATTGCGGCGTCTTTGAATTGGTATAAGCTTAAGATTGAGATTGATTCCAAGCTACTCTTTGATAACTTAAATTCTTGTAAGTAGGTGATTTGGGATATTGCTTACTATATAAATCGTATTAAACGTTTCTCCTCTACTATCTCTGTTACCTGGAAGTTTATTCATCGGGAAGGTAATAGGGCGGCTAATTGGGCTGTCGAGCTTGGGGCCACAACCTCTAATGTCATAATTGGTATGACTCCGCCCTCTCCTCTTAAAGTCCCGATGAATGATGACTCTTTGGATGCCCCTTATGTTGGGATTGTTGATAGTTGATATTGCTTGTCTTGCGGTTTTCGTGTTTTATTTACTAAGCATGTCAATCTCTACTTCGGTTTGGCTTTTTCGGTTTGGATTTTGTGAACCATTCTATATCGGCAGATGTTAGGGAGATTTATTTTATATTTCAAGCTCTTGTTCTTTGGACTTATTGCCCCTTGCAACATCATGAGTTATGGGCTTTTAAAGAAGCTTTTCGTCGTTCATATTTCAGCTACATGGTTTGTGTTTGGGGTTTCAGACAGGGTGGGGTAGGTCCCCAACCGTTTAGCTTTTTTGTCGTTAACCTCGGCCTGAAACTCCACTTTTTTATGGCTCATCGATTTATCACTTTGATGCTCTTTTGGCTTGGAGTTTCTCCTTTTTTGTGCAGGTATCTTCCGGGGATTTTCCATATACTATTCCACATCACTGTGGGGAGCTCTACAGAAGATCATACCCTCTTGGTTGTTGGTTTCTTTTTTACTACACTTACAGACTTTTGGGTATATTTCTCTTGTGTTGGGTATACTTTTGATGTTGGTATTAATGGGTTGTTTTTTAGATTATTTTTGCGTCGACTTGTCTTGTGGACGAGGAACCAACATAATTTAAGCGAGTATT
>JXCR01147864.1:115525-143567 GCA_002079205.1 Phalaenopsis hybrid cultivar | reverse complement strand
TATATATATATATATATATATATATATATATATATATATATATATATATATATATATATATGTATATGCAAGTTTTAAAAAATAACATATATTGAACACTTTGGTACCATAAAATTTTTTTTAACAAATAAAACGAATGCGAAAGTGCAGTCGTTTCTCCCCGAATCTTGATTATACTTATATTCTGAAAAAAAATATTATAGGTACTTATAATATAATAACTTATATTTACACATTAACATTGATGTCTCAAAATAAATGAGTGAAATTGTCTTTTATTTTAGAAAAGTTGTTTGACGTAATATTAAAGATTTGAGTTTTTTGTATGTTAACATAAATTTTAGATATTAGATAGAAAAAATGTGTAAAAGGGTATTATCATTCTAGTATAAACGGACTAAAATTAGTTAAAGAATTTAGTTTGAACAAGTGGGAAGAGAAGAATTAAGCTTAAGTGGTGAACTTCTTTTCAATCAAATCCAAACAAGACGTTCATTTATGCGAGACTTGCCGCAACTTGAAAAATGTAACAAATAAGATTTAAAAAAAAAGGTAATTTTTCGGACCCCAGCTGGCGCCTGAGACGTCCCCATCGATGGAAGGCTCCGTATTTCTTCTTCTTCGAGTCCGGCAAGGCTCCGCCGTTACAATCCAAGGATGATATAGTAAACCAGCGTGATAGGAAGAGCAATCAGCATACCGAAAATAACCCTACGAATTCCAGTTAATATCAAATACGATATCCCCGGCAGAATTGATTTATCATTTGATGAATTAATAGTTAGATGACTTACGCCGTGCTCAAGATGGCTGGATGGACGTTGTACTCCTTGGCGAAGACGAATGGGACGATGCCTTGCGGTAGTGCCGCCTGATCACAAAGTGACGGTCAGAATACAAAACAAGTNAAGAGAAGAATTAAGCTTAAGTGGTGAACTTCTTTTCAATCAAATCCAAACAAGACGTTCATTTATGCGAGATTTCCCGCAAGTTGAAAAATGTAACAAATAAAATTTTTAAAAAAAAAGGTAATTTTTCGGACCCCAGACTGGCCTCGCTGCCGGAGACGTCCCCATCGATGGAATGCTCCGTATTTCTTCTTCTTTGAGTCCGGCAAAGCTCCGCCGTTACAATCCAAGGATGATATAGTAAACCAGCGTGACAGGAAGAGCAATCAGCATACCGAAAATAACCCTACGAATTCCAGTTAATATCAAATACGATATCCCCGGCAGAATTGATTTATCATTTGATGAATTAATAGTTAGATGACTTACGCCGTGCTCAAGATGGCTGGATGGACGTTGTACTCCTTGGCGAAGACGAATGGGACGATGCCTTGTGGTAGTGCCGCCTGATCACAAAGTGACGGTCAGAATACAAACAAGAACCCACTCCCCACACCGCCACAATTAGTCTAGAATGAAAGAGGACAAGCATACGGCTCATGACGAGAGAGAAGAAGGATGGAATATACATGCACCTGGACAATAGCAACGCGGATGAGATCGCCACGGAGGCCGACGGCGATGGAGGCGGCGGTCATCACTGCCGGGCCGGTCAGAAATCGAACAGCTGTCGCGAAGCCCGCCAAGGCGTTCCCGCAAGCGATAATTTTCGGTTGAAGCGCCATAAAGAATCCTGCTAACCAGCATGGAGTAAAAAACTTTTGAACAAATAATTTGTAATAATAAAAAAATAGCATCACGATACTCTGAAACTATGTTTTTTCCAAAACAATAATTATTTTATTATAAATTAATATACATAGCACAAAAAAAAATTATGTATTTAGATATATAGCCCTTAATATTTATTTTAATTCTATAATATTTTATTGCTAAANCTGTGGCTGGTGGTTCTTTAATGTCAAAACCTTTTGATGAGGCTTATTTGTTAATAGAAGAGATGGCTACGAACAATTTTCAATGGCCCTCTGCAAGGTTAAATCCTAAAAGAGTAGCTAGTATCCATGATTATAATGCAATATCTATGTTAGCTTCGCAGATTGCTACATTATCAAAGAAATTAGATCATTATGGAATGAATTATTCTCCAACACCCACTATGATGGAATAGAATTCATCTAGGCAATTTGTGGATATTCAACCTTTATATGAGACTTTAAATACTATTAATAGACCCAATAACCCTTGTTCAAACTATTATAACCCAGGTTGGAAGAATCATCCAAATTTTAATTGGAATAACAATTCTGTTACAAATCAATAATGGGCGAACAACCCAGTGAACCCATTAGGAAATTCATTCAACCAAGGAAATGTTAATTATAGACCTTATTCTCCAAGATTTAACAATAACACTCAATTTAAGGAAAAGAAGTTGTCTATGGAAGAGATGATATTAAACATGGGTCAACAATTGCAAAATCAGAGAAATCAATTACAAATTCAAGGAAATTGATTACAAAATCAAGGATCTGCTATTAAGAATATTGAAAATCAATTAGGGCATATCGTTGCCGCGCTTAGTAACCAAACATTAGGAACTTTTCCTAGTACTGTGGAATCAAATCTTAAAGATCAAGGAAAAGAACAGATAAAAGCGATACAATTATGAAGTGAAAAAGAATTAGAAACAAGAGTGCAGGAAGAAACGGAGACCGAAAAAGAGAAAGAGGATACAGAAAGAGAAAATGATCATGAATACCCAGATTTAGAATATCCACTAACACCAATGAAAATTACTATGAAGAAACCTCCATCACCGTTTCCTCAAAGATTAAAGAAACACAAACAAAATAAATAGTTTTCCAAGTTTTAGAAATTCTTAAGAAATTAACGGTAAATATTCCCTTCGTAGAAGCTTTAGATCAAATGCCCAATTTTGTGAACTTTATGAAAGATATTTTGAACAATAAAAGGAAGTTCACTGATAATGAAACTGTTGCACTTAGCGAAGAGTGTAGTGCAATTATTCAGAAAAAGTTTCCTGAAAAATTAAAAGATCTAGGTAGTTTCACTATACCGTGTGCTGCACTTAGCGAAGAGTGTAATGCAATTATTCAGAAAAAGCTTCCTGAAAAATTAAAAGATCCATGAAGTTTCACTATACCGTGTGCTATCGCTGAAAATTTTTATGGAAGAGCTTTATGTGAAGGAGCCAGTTAATCTTATGCCTCTATCAATTTTCAAAAGATTAGGATTAGAAGAAGTCTCACCTACTTCTGTAACTCGTTAGTTAGCGCTGCCTCTATCAATTTTCAAAAGACTAGGATTAGGAGAAGTCTCACCTACTTCTGTAACTCTTTGCCTCTATCAATTTTCAAAAGATTAGGATTAGGAGAAGTCTCACCTACTTCTGTAACTCTTTCGTTAGTGGATCGTTCAGCTACATATCCTAAGGGAGTTATAGAAGATGTGTTAGAAACAAATTTATCTTTCGTTACATATCCTAAGGGAGTTATAGAAGATGTGTTAGTAAAAGTTGACAAATTTATCTTTTTTTAGCAGATCGATCAATTACATATCCTAAGGGAGTTATAAGAGATGCGTTAGTAAAAGTTGATATGTTTCATTGTTTTAGATATGGAGGAAGATAAAGAAATACCTATCATTTTAGGGAGACCATTTTTTGTTTTAGATATGGAGGAAGATAAGGAAATACCTATCATTTTAGGGAGACCATTTTTTGCTATTGTTTTAGATATGGAGGAAGATAAAGAAATACCTATCATTTTAGGGAGAGCATTTTTAACTACCTTATTTTAGATATGGAGAAAGATAAAAAAATACCTATCATTTTAGGGAGACCATTTTTAGCTACTCGAAAAGCTATGATAGATGTTCAAAAAGGAGAATTAACTATGAGAGTTAATGATCAAGAAGTGGCTTTTAACATTGCAAAATCTATGAAAATAGATGTTCAAAAAGGAGAATTAACTATGAGAGTTAACGATCAAGAAATGACTTTTAACATAGTAAAATCTATAAAATACCTGTTGTTGAAAGAGATAATGAATGTTTTTGAAATTAGTGAACATTTATTGAACAAACATTTTAAAGAACATTTTGAAGAGAAAGAACAATTTAAAGATAGTGATGAAGTTATTTTGGACAAAATAGAAAATGAATAATTAGATTATGTTCAGGAAAGAATTAAGATGTTGGATATTACAGAATATGTTGATAAGAATCTAGTTCCGTTGATTATAAAACCACCTGAACTTGAGTTGAAAATATTGCCTAAAAACTTAAAGTATGTGTTTATGGGAAACTAATCTACACTACCTGTTATTATATCTTTAGAATTAAATGATTTGCTAGAGCAAAGACTTTTGGAGACATTAAAAAGATATAAGAAAGCTTTTGGTTCGACCTTAACTGATATTAAAGGAATCAGTCCTTCAATCTATATGCACAGAATTATACTAGATGAACAATATAAACCAAGAGTTGATTCACAAAGGAAATTAAACCCAATGATGAGAAGTAGTTAAGAAAGAAATTTTGAAATAATTGGACACTGGAGTTATATATCCTATTTCAAACAGTGCTTGGGGAAGTCCAATACATTGTGTTCTTAAGAAAGGAGGAGTGACTGTTGAAACAAAAAAGAGAATAATGAATTAATACCTATCAAACAAGTTATTGGGTGGCGTATTTGCATCGATTATAGAAAATTAAACACTACCACTTGGAAAGATCACTTCCCTTTATCATTTTTAGACCAAATAGTAAATAGACTTGCTGGGCACAAATATTTTTGTTTTTTAGATGGACATATCGGTTACCATCAAATCTCTATTACTCTTGAGGATCAAGATAAGACAACATTTACTAGTCCTTTTGGAACTTTTGCATTTTGAAGAATGACTTTTGGATTATGTAATGCACCTGCAACATTCCATAGATGTATGATGTCTGTATTTAATAAGCTAAATGATGACAGATTGGAAGTATTTATGGATGATTTCTCTATATTTGGAACATCATTTGACGCATGCTTAAATTATCTTGAAAAATTTTTGGAGTTATTCGAAAGAACTAATTTAGTTCTAAATTGGGAGAAATGTCAATTTATGGTTGCAGGAGGAATTATGTTAGGACATAAAATTTCAGAAAATTCTATAGAAGCAGACCCTGCAAAAATTTAAGTTATATCTAAACTAACACCTCCTACTAATGTAAGAGAAGCTAGGAGTTTTCTTGGATATGTTGGTTTTTACAGGCGTTTTATTAAAAAATTTTCAAAAATTACCAAACCTTTATGCCAACTTTTAGAAAAGGACAAGAAAATTGAATTTACTAAAAGTCATTTAAATGTCTTTGAGTTATTAAGGAAAAAATTAATCACAACTCCTTTTATAGTTTCACCTAAAGGGAGAAACCATTTGAACTAATGTGTGATGCTAGTGATTATGCTATTGGAGTTGTTCTTGGAGATAGGTATGAAAAGATTTTTAAAGTTATATACTACGCTAGTAAAAATCTTAATGATGCTCAAACTTAATTAATACTTTACTGAAAAAGAGTTACTAGCAATTGTGTATGCTTTAGATAAATTTAGATCTTATTTAATTATTACTGAAAAAGAGTTACTGACTATTGTGTATGCTTTTGACAAATTTAGATCTTATTTAATTAGACTGAAAAAGAGTTACTGGCCATTGTGTATGCTTTAGAAAAATTTAGATCTTATTTAATTGGAACTAAATGTGTTGTGCACAATGATCATTCTGCTATTAAATATCTAATGCAAAAGAAGGTTGCCAAACCATGGTTAATTACATGGATACTTTTGATGCAAGAATTTGATCTTATGGTTATTGATTGAAAGGGAACTGATAATCAAATTACTGATCATTTGTCGAGATTAGAAAATCAAGAATTATCTGACACCGGCAATGAAATTACAGACACTTTCCCTGATGACAACTTTATAATATTAATGCGTGGAAAACACCATGGTATACTGATATTGTTAATTATATTGTAAGTGATATTTTGCCACTTATGTTGACATTACAACAGCAAAGAAAATCCATTTATGATGCAAAAGAATATTTTTGGGATGAGCCTAATTTATATAAACATTGTAAGGTTCCTATTATGAGAAGATGTGTACCTTATGAAGAAACTGAACTAATTATTCAGAAATGTCATGATTCTGAATTTTTGAGATGTGTACCTTATGAAGAAACTGAGCTGATCATTCAGAAATGTCATGATTTTGAATTTGAAGGATGTGTACCTTATGAAGAAACTGAGCTGATCATTTAGAAATGTCATGATTCTGAATTTGGAAGACTGTGTACCTTATGAAGAAACTGAGCTAATCATTCAGAAATGTCATGATTCTAAATTTGGAGGATATTTTGGGATTCTTTATGGAAGAAACTGAACTGATCATTCAAAAATGTCATGATTCTGAATTTGAAGGACATTTTGGGAGTGATAAAACTATTTATAAAATTTTACAAGGCTAATCATTCAGAAATGTCATGATTCTGAATTTGGAGGACATTTTGGGATTGATAAAACTGCCAAGATTCTATTGGCCTATTATCTTTAGAGATGTTTACAGATACATAAAAACTTGTGATCGATGCCAACGAGTAGGCAATATATCTAGAAGAAATAAATTCCTTTGAATTTCATGTTAGAAGTTGAGATATTTGATGTTTGGGGATTAGATTTCATGGGACCATTTAATCCTTCATTTGGGAACTTATATATTTTAATTGCAGTAGACTACGTTTCAAAGTGTATTGAAGCACAAGCTTTACCTCATTGTGACGCTAAAAGTGTTTTAATATTTTTAATGAAAATTATTTTCACTAGATACGGAATGCCAAGAATGATTATCACTGACAGAGGATCCCATTTTAGGAATAAATACATTCAGAGATTAGTAGAAAAGTTTAATATTATTCATAGAATCTCTACTTCCTATCACCCTCAAATCAGTGGGTTAGCTAAAGTTTCTAATAGAGAGATTAAACAATTACTTGAGAAAACTGTAAACCCTAATAGAATAGATCAGTCCACTAGACTGCATTTCGCATTGTGGGCTTGCAGAACTGCTTATAAAACTCCTATTGGAATAACTCCTTACTGAATGATTTTTGGAAAGACATAGAATTGGAGCATAAAGCATATTGGGTGACTAATGAATTCAATTATAATTTGAAAGATGCTGGTGAGAAAATATTGTTACAATTGAATGAATTGGAAGAATTAAGAAATGAATCTTATGATAACGACAAAATTTATAAGGAGAAGCTAAAGTTATGGCATGATCAAAAGATTAACCAGAAGAACTTTGACCCAGAACAAGAAGTTTTGCTTTATAACACAAGGCTAAAATTATTCTCTGGGAAATTAAAGTCTCGTTGGTTAGGACCCTTTATTGTGACTCAATTTTATACTTATGGAGCTGTTGAAATTGAAGATCAAAAGACTGGAAAAGATTTAAAGTAAATGGAAATAGATTAAAACCATATTATGAGGGTAAAAGACCAAATTTTAAAGAGGTTTTAATGATCAGTCAACCTAAATTTGAGGGTAAAAGACCAAATTTTAAAGAGGTTTTAATGATTAGTCAACCTGAATAATACCTAAATAGGTCGGGCTAACGACGTTAAACCAAGCACTTCTGGGGAGGCAACCCATAATTATCTTTATTTTTATTGCAATTATAGTAGTTTTATTTGAAATTATAGTTAGTTTGCGGGGAGGCAACCCATAATTATCTTTATTTTTATTGCGATTATAGTAGTTTTATTTGAAATTATTTTTAGTTTGTGGTAGTATTGAACTCTATTACTCATTATTTACCCCTTGAATCATCATAAAAATTGGATTCATAGAGAAAAATTGGAACGCATTCGGACCAGAGCGAAACTATGCAATTTTCGACAGTGGGTTTTTCCCGGGAGTTCAGGCAATTAAATTCTAAAGGTTCACCGATGGCACCCTCGACGCCGCCGACGGCGAGACCGGCGGAATGAAGGTTTTTGGAGTTTGAATGGACAGTTTTTAGCGGTTTATGCGGGAGTTACTCCTTTTAAACTTCAAAATTTGATTCCTGAGTTTTTATTTCCCCAAAAACAAAGTAAAACTCCACTAAATTTATCCCTAAGGTGCCCAATTTCCTTGAAAACCATAGATTGCGAGTGTTCAACTGGAGAAAGGTCATTAGGGCCAAAGCACAACAAATCTTCAACAATGTACTGACAAAGAAAAGATTAATCAAGGAATGAGGATTCGTGAATCGATGATTGAATAATCCATTGATGCCAATTAAAGAGGTGATTGTGCGACAAATATGGTAAGTGTTGTGCTACACTACAGCCGTCGTAGTTGTTCCTGTGGTGAAGGAATTTTATGATAATTTGCACGGAATCAACCAGGGAGTCATCTATGTGCAAGGTAGATGGATAACGTTTACTCCTGCACAGATTAATGAGTTATATATGATCGAAAACGTTCTTGTCTGCCATTATTCCAACATCATCCTGATAAGAAACTTGATGAATGAAATTTATCGATATTTAACGGACGAAACTGAAGACTAGGAAATGAGAGAAAACAGGTATGTTAGTTTTTCTGCAGAACTTCTAAACCCCATTTCTAAACAGTGGCACTTCTTCATTTCAGCAAAACTATTACCGACGATGAGGATCGGTAAAGTTTCTAAGGAAAGTGTTATTCTGAATTATTGCATCCAAATGGGACCGTCGATCGATAATGGATCGATAATTGTGAAGTTTGTTTTAGGCCTACTCATTCATGGATCAATTTATGGGCTTGGACATCTTTCAACAATTTTTTTTTACTTTACAGCCAGTTTCAAGTATCTTATGAAAATTGGGAAAAGGTACTTTTACCTTGGAAGCCCTTGGACCCAACTGAAAGATTCCCAGCCAATGAAGATGAAAATGATATGACTATTATGGTAGATCAATCGTCTCAGAATTCACTGCCTATTCAACCTTTAGTTCTGGACAAAACACTAGTGATCCTACGCAGAATCAAGAAATTTGAGAAGGAAGTACAAAATGTTATGAATGCAATTAATAATATCACTGATTTTTTTCAATCATCTAGACTGGAGGATGAAAGAGCATTTTGATCACTCTACGCATATCAAAGATAGTTTGATACTATTGATGAGAAAGATGAAATTAATAGAAGAGGATTCTACTGAAGAATTTCCATATCGACACTTCAATAACCTCTTTGTTCATGTTCAATCAATGGGTGATCTCAGAGGACAATCAAGCACTGAATCTGAAGAGTAGTTGATTTACATTGCTACCTGTATGTCTATATGTGCAACTTGATTTAAACTTCATGTTTGCTTTGCTTTAGAATTTTTTTTTTAGATATTTGTATAGGACAGACTAAGCATAGGATGTTTGTTTTCAGCATTTTGAGTGTTGTGGCTTGGATTGCAACGCTGAATTGATGTATTAAGGTTGGAAAAATAACAAACTTAGCTGTGTTATGTAATGTGTATTGTAACACTTGAATTTATATATAATTGTGATTTTTTTTGTTGTGGATGTTTATTTGTGATAGTACATCATTTAATCACTTAAAATTATGTCTATAATGATTGAACGGATGTCGTTGAGCTTGAAATTGATTGAAATTGCAAAAATCTGGAAATTGAACCAATTCAATAGAGCTCGCCGATGGTAGACTTTTCTCGAGACTTAGGATATTAATTCAATAGAGCTCGCTGACGGCACCGAAGACCCCACCGACGGCGAGATCCCGAAAAAACACCTTTAACCGTGATTTTGACCAGTCAACCGACACTATTCATCATCCCCTTTAAGGACATATGAATCCCATGAAAATTGGAGAGCTTGGAGTAGATATCAAGAACCTTCTACTAGTAGAGATATCCCCTCTACTAGCTATGACCTTCCTTCTTCTAGTTCCCCTACCCTTCATGATTTAATGAATGAGTTGACCTTGCATCGAAAGAGTATAGAGTTAAAAAATGAAAGGATTGGAGGTTCAGAACGTAGATATGATTATGATAGTGAGTACCTATAGAGGCATTCTGATTTTGAGATAGCTTACTATGAAGCTCTGGCCCAGCACTATGGCCCAGCACTACAGAGGTGAGCCTGATGTTACTTTTCCTGAATGTCCCCGATATACTCAGTATCAGCCCAATCCACCTGCTGACCAAGGAGACGATGACATAGTTTGGGATTTTGACATTTGATAGTAATTGATGTACTTTTACATTTATTTTTGTGATTTTTGTAATAAAAATAGATAATTGTGTGTTTGTACTTTCATTTTTATTTTTTATGTTGTAATTGGATAAATATAATTATTGTTATAATTGTTTGGTATGGTAGTTGAAATTTTTTAATTTTTAATGTGATGTAATATTTATTTTTCATTTTAATTGTAATTTTTTTGTTTAGTATTGTATTTGTTAAATTGTAATGTGATGTGATTTTTATTTTGCATTTTAATTGTAATTATTTTTGTTTAGTATTGTGGATGTGTTAGTGAAAATATTGTGTTTGTATAATATTTAGTTTTGTACTTATTTCAAAATTTCATTACCCAGCAAATTCTCTACTGATTTATATGTATATAAAGCTCCTAATATTACAAACCAGGTGAAATAGAAATTTTGAGAAAAACTGCAAAAATTTTAGAATGATGAAAATGCCTAAAGTACTGATGTATGATTTATATTTAGAATTTTTCTTTCCACCTGTATCATTCCATTTTGAAAAATTTAAGTTTGGGGGAGGGAAGAAAGAAATTAACTATTAGATGTTCTTAATTTAAATATTTTAAGAAAATTTTATTTAATATGATTTTTTGTAGTGAATTTAATTCAGATAACTATATTTTATAGATATTTAAATATTATAGTAGATTTAAAGGAATATTTTTGTAAGTATGATTTTATGTAGTGAATTTAATTCAGGTAACTATATTTTGTAGCTATTTAAATATTATGATATGATTTTATGTAGTGAATTTAATTCAGGTAACTATATTTTTGTAACTATTTAAATATAATGAGATTTTTTGTAGTGAATTTAATTCAGATAACTATATTTTGTAGATATTTAAATATTATGGTATATTTAAAGGGGGAAGAAAAAGATTAGTATTATATGTTCTCAATTTAAATATTTTTCAAAATTATTAATATTGAGTAGTAAATTTAATTCAGGTAACTATATTTTTGTAACTATTTAAATATTATGGTAGATTTAAAAGAATATTTTTGTAATGAAAATTAATTTTGTAGATTAGATTAACTATTAGATGTCCTCTATTTCAATATTTTCAAAAATTATTAATATGATTTTATTTGTGAATTTAATTCAGGTAACTATATTTTGTAGATATTTAAATATTATGGTAGATTTAAAGGAACATTTTTGTAATGAAGATTAATTTTGTAGATTAAGATATTTAGTATAAGAGAATAAAACTATAGTTAACTATTTAAAGTAAAGGAAACTATATTTTGAAGTGTTAAGAATCTAAAAATTCATTTGAGAAGAAAAGATTGGGGCTCAATGATGTAAAAACTATGAAATATTTATAAAGTAATGCAATGCTTTGAGTTTCAAATTTAGGGAAAGAAAGGTGGTGTTCAAAATTTTTAAAGGCTATCCAGATATAGTAATCCTCACATGAAAAAGGACAAAGAAAGGATTGACAACAATCTCTGAAAAGAAAAGAAAAATATATAGGATTAAAAGCAATCCAAACAAAAAAGAGAAAAGAAAAGAAAGAAAAAAATATGAAAGTGAAGAGAAGCTTGAGGAGATGCCTAATCAAAAATTGGCCTCACTGGACCTACCTAAATAAAAATATAAAAGTGTGGAGAAGCTTGAGGAGATGCCTAATCAAAAATTGGCTTCACTGGACTTACCTAAAAAAGTGAGGAGAAGCTTGAGAAGATGCCTAATAAAAAATTGGCTTCATTGGACCTACCTAAAGTAAATCTTGATACGAGATGCCTAATCAAAAATTGGCTTCACTGGACCTACCTAAAGGGAAAACCTAAATACAAGATATGCCTAGTCAAAAATTGGCTTCACTAGACCTACCTAAAGGGAAAACCTAAATATATTCTTAAATCTTAATTTTTGGAGTTAGATCTTTTACTAGTAGTGTTCTCATGAAGTTCCTATCATTTGAATATTCTAAATGACTTGATATTACAACATATAGTCATTCTTAAAATGAATAGAAGACTAGAACTCTTAAACTTAAAAACTAGATAATCTGGTACCTACTGAGTTAATTTAATTACTTGAATTTTTTTTTTGAAAATCTCACTATGGTATTTACTTAAATCAAACTTATAGTTTTCTGAATTAAAACTTTACTACAATAGATCATAACTTTTATATAGTACTAAAATTACTCGATGCAAGTAATACTTAAATTTGGGAGATTTTGACCAAAGAAAAATATGTTGAGATTTTCATACATATTTTATACTGATTTTGACAATATTGCACTTTAAAGAAAGGTATTTTTTAATATTTTGTTGCAGCTATGATGAATGATGGTCATTGGAGCAAAAAGATGCAAAAAGAAGTGAATTTGGAGCGAAAATAACCAAAATTTGAAGATTTGAACCAGGGTGCCAATAGCGAGCCCAACGGCGCCGATAATGAGATTTTCCCAAGACTCTAGACAATTAATTTTAAAGGCCCACCAACGGCGCCCTCGAGGCTGCCGATGGTGAGATCGGCAGTTATTTTCAAAGGTGCATTCAATGTGGACAATTGTTTTAGGGATGCTTAAGCAACTCTTGGGAAAACTCTTCTGCAACTTTAAAAGAAGATTTTGGCCAAAAATTAGAGGGGTAGGCTCTAGAGTTTGAGGAGTTAGAAGGTTAGAACAACGTCTAAGAGCCCCAATAGTGTGTAGAGAGTTTACTTTAGGGTTAGATTGTGAGGAATTCTTTGAGAGATTGTAAGTGTGGAGGGAAAGTGAGAGATTTCTTCCTTCTTGCCTGAGGAATTCTTTGAGAGATTGTAAGAGTAGAGGGAAAGTGAGAGATTTCTTCCTCCTTGCCGAGAGGAATTCTGTGTGTTGTAAAGAAAGGAAGAGATTCAGAGGAACTTTGAGGAGTTTTTGAGGAATTCTGTGTGTTGTAAAGAAAGGAAGAGATTCAGAGGAACTTCGAGGAGTGTTCTTGAGGTGGTGAGGAATTATTCGAGAAATTGTGAGGAATTCTTCAAAAGATTGTAAGAGTGGAGGGAAAGTGAGAGATTTCTTCCTCCTTGCTGCTTCGAAGAGAATTCTGTGTGCTGTAAAGAAAGGAAGAGATTCAGAGGAACTTCAAGGAGTTTGCTTGGGGAGAAATTAGATATAAGTGTTATTTACTTTTTGTAGTTTGTATGACTTTTCTTTTATATATAAATTCCGAGTTTTGTTGTGTCTTTCCCATGAGTTCTGAGTAGTTTTCGCTGTCCTTCTCCTTATCTTGAGATTTGTGAAATGGTGATTTGAATTGGTTGAGCCTTTAAAATGTTAAAGAAGTTGTGATGATCTTTTCACTTAGAAATGGTAATTTGAATTGGTGAAGCCATAAAAATGTTTAATAAATTGTGATGATCTTTTCACTTCAATATTAATTACTTTCAATCTGGGAATTGATTTGTTTAAAATATGTTGAGTTTTACAACTAAAGTGAAGATTATATCCAAGATTTAGGGAGGTCAAAGCCCAATTGATTTGTTAAAATATGTTGAGTTTTACAACTAAAGTGAAGATTACATCCAAGATTCCAATTGATTTGTTAAAATATGTTGAGTTTTACAACTAAAGTGAAGATTACATCTAAGATTCATGGAGGTCAAAAAAATGTTTAAGAAATTGTGATGATCTTTTCACTTTGATCTTAATTTATTTTCAATCTGGTCATAAATGTTAAAGAAGTTGTGATGATCTTTTCACTTTGATCTTAATTTACCTTCAATCTGGCCAATAATGTTTAAGAAATTGTGATGATCTTTTCACTTTGATCTTAATTTGCTTTCAATTTGACCAATTATTTGTTAAAATATGTTGAGTTTTACAACTAAAGTGAAGATTACATCCAAGATTGAGGGAGGTTTTAAAATATGTTGAGTTTTACAACTAAAGTGAAGATTACATCCAAGATTTATGGAGGTCAAAATAAAATATGTTGAGTTTTACAACTAAAGTGAAGATTACATCCAAGATTTAGGGAGGTCAAAGCCATTGGAAGTATGTTGAGTTTTACAACTAAAGTGAAGATTACATCCAAGATTCAGGGAGATCAAAGCCCTTAGAAATTGGGTGCAAATAAATAGGGAAATGGTTGAGTTTTACAACTAAAGTGAAGATTACATCCAAGATTCAGGGAGGTCAAAGCCCTTAGAGGTTGGGTGCAAATAAATAAGGAAATAAAATTATCGGGCGTAGAATTGGAGATTTTAGAGACAGACTAAAATCCTCAATTTGGTTCTATCGTTTGGGTGCTGAAGTGTAGATGTCAGCCCTCAGGCAAGTGGAACGTGGGAGCTCCGAAGTGAGAGTCGGTATCCTCCCAGCCTAGCCACAGATTCAGTAACCAAGCATAGGATTTGTCATTGTTCTTTATTCCTGGACCAAAGGGTAAAAAATAGGTATGCTCCTATTTAGCATAATACAATTTGAACTGATTCATTTTATTTATTCACTATAATTTCTTGACAGGGAGAAGGATGCTTTCTTGTATATTAAATATCACATTAGAAACTTTATTAGTATAATTATTTATTTAAGAGTTATTAAAATTACATATTCATTTCAATTGACTATTAGTGACAGATAAGCAATTTGAATTATATTGTTGTGATTAAGTCTTGATTTTCTAAAATCTTAGTTCGTAGTTCTAATATTACTCCCTGTGGAATCGATATCTAGGACTTCATTAGAGCCTTATATTATTTAAGCGATACGTATACTTGCGTTGATAAGTATGACTTTACCATTATTGAATATTTAATATATACATCTTTATTGAATATATAACCGTTATCAAGTTTTTGGTGTCATTGTTGAGGAATTAAATTTTATGGCAGAAGTATTAAATACTTGTATTTTTAAGCATATATATAGTCGCTGTCAATGTGTAAAAGAACTATGGCACTTATGCGCCTATAACTGGCTCTTACGCGGCACTAAGTACCTCGTGCTTAAGCACTTGAAATAGTTACTTGCTGATTCAATGAATTTCGACAAATTTTTGGAGAGATTTTTTGAGCAACTCTTTGTGAAAATGTGGGAAATACTTAATGAACATGAAATTAAATTCAATTAGCTTTTGAAAGGAGGTAACTATTGAAAGATTCATTGAATGTGGACACATTTTTAAGAGACACCAATGCACCTTTTGAAAAATTATAAATGAAGGACTTGGATTGGATTGAAGATACTTCTTCCACTCTCCCACAGAAGTCGCCACCCCTTCTAGATACCGCTGATGCCTCTCTCTCTCTGTTCAATCAATTAGGATGTTTTTTAGAGAGAAGAAGAGAGGAGTTGTAGTGTGTGAGTAGAGAGTATTGTAAGAAAATAGAAGTGAAGAGATTCAAAGGAACTTCCAGAGTTTGGTGGAGAGTATTTGAGATTTTTATCTTTGTGACAACATTTTGTTTTAATTTAGACTTCTTGTTTGTTTGCATGATTTCTACTTTCAAACTTAAGTGTAGTTGTGTTTTCTCCATAAATTCTGAGTAGTTTTCTTTGACTTTTTTCTTGAAATGATAAGTTATAAAGTATTGGATGGAAATTGTGTCAAGTATTAATCTTTAATGATGGAATAAGATATGATGGTTTTAAATCTTGTACTTCATTTACTTTTTGATTTGGCCAATTAAGATGTTAATATCTATTGTGAGAACATATAATATCCGAGATTGTATTTTCTCAGTCAACTTATGGTAAGAATCGCATGAGATTGTATGGATGAAAATGTAATTCATATAATTGAGTGCAAATATATAGGGAAATAAAATTTGAAGGGTGTAAAATTAGAGGACTTTTGAGTGATAGATTAAAGCCACCAAATTAGTTTATAGTTTTAGGTTTTGATACGAGATATTAGTTGCTAGTTGGAGGAAGAAGAGGGAACTCTAGATTGAGAGCAAGTATCTTCCCTACTTAACCCATCTTCAAGACTATTCAAACTTTAAATTGGTCAATATTCTTTATATCATCTCTAGTGACGGTAAATAATACTATTGCTTCTATTTGGCACAACACAATTTGAATACTTCCACAATAGAATTGATATACATGTTACTGATTCATGTAAGGAAAAATATATTTTATTTATATTGCATTCATCTTACAAATATTTAGTTAAGTTTAGTTAGTTGTTTACTTTACTTTCAATTATCAAAAATTGCAAAAATATTCAAAATTTCATTCCTATTGTAGCATCTATAATTTGTGTAAGAATATGTTATAAAAGTAAAATTTATTATCTAATTTATTTTAATTTTAGTTAGATATTGTATTTTTCTCTGTGGGATCGATATTTGGGGCTTAATCGAAAAGTCCTATATTACTTGATAAAAATACGTATACATGCATAGTATCTCATATTTAAATATAATAATTGTGTTCTTATTTGCTTTGAAGTCTTGTTTTTGGCAGCCATTGCAAAGTAAGAAATATAAATAAGGAAAAATTAAGATTATAACTGCTTACATCGTACTGCCATATAAAATTGGGATTAGCTCCCTAATTTGAGATACCTTTGGTCCATTGCAACTAATCAGGGTCCTAGGGGATTTTATTAGCATACTAGGAGGCTAAACATGGCTGGAAAGGATTAACCATAGGTTAACTCCAGTGGTTTAAGCTAGTTTGGATTTTAGGCTCAAAATTGGGGGTTTGGGCTAAAAATTTGTTTTGGGCTTGGCTTGGGCTTAGATCGCTTCAAATTGGTTTAGAAAATGGTCATGAGGAATTTAGGATTTCAAATTCAAAAAATTAGATTGGTCATGGGGTTCAATTAGTGAGATTTAGAGTTTGGGTCAATTTAGGGTATTTGACTTAGGCATAGATTTTTGGTTAGGAATGGGTTCAATTGGGCTTGAATATGATTTCAATTGGTCTTGAACATGATGAATTTTTATTTGGATTTAAATTTAGGGGAGTTTGAAGTCAATCTGGTGGAAATTGGGCATGATTTTGGCAGTTTAGGGATTTACGGGCAATTTGGTAATTTTGGCCAATTTTGGGGAATTTGGGTGAAATTAAAGTTTTTAAGTGGTTAGGTGTGTTTTTTGAGGATATTTGGAGCAAATTTGGAAGTTTTAGGAATTCTTGGAATATGAGGGGTATTTTGGTAATTTTGGAAAAATTAGGGGTAATTTGAGAATTTTAAGAAATTGGGGTGTTTTGCTCAATTTCAAGAAAATTGGTGTATTGGGGTATTTGGAGGGAATTATTAAGAAATTGGGGTATTTTTGGAATCTTCTACACGTTCTATTGTCAGAATTGCTCCCTCGTTGTTTGTTTCTAGCAATTCATTTATGTCATCCTCATTGAACATTGTACTCATGAGAACCCTCTGGTTGTGGTTAATGTACTCTACCGACAATTCATTCCATGTTAGAGTTGATCACGTTTGATTGTCTGTAGTAAACGGGGTTGCTCAGACGACCCATAAAATGGGCGCCAGTATATTCACCCAATTTCTTTTTTTCTACTTCAACATTCTTTCTCAGTACATATATAATCTTATTTTGTACCATGGTCTGGCCCTTAGTTTGGGAGTGATGGACTGAGGCAAATTTTTGACTTATCCCCCGACTTCATCAGAAGTTTCAAACCTTCTTGCCCAATAACTTTCATTATCAATGAGATGTATTTGCAAGTTTTTAAAAGTAGGTAACACACACACACACACACACACACACACACACAGATATATATATATATATATATATATATATATATATATATATATTGGCAACAGGCTTATCTAATTTGGGGTTTGTTGGATCCAAGTACACTTGGAAGAGAGGTAAAGTGTTCGAGCGTATTGATAGATGTTTTGCTCATCAAGCCTGGTTTGCCTCTTATGGTTTTTCTCAGATTCAACATCTTTGTAGTTCGAGTTCGGATCACAAACCTCTTTTGCTGTCCTTTGACTTTTTTAAAAAAACTTCTAATTATCACTTCCATTTTTTAAATGTTTGGTCTAAGCATGATGATTTTTTTAGACTTGTTGCTGATAATTGGAAATTTTCTGGGTTGGGAATGCTTGGTTCCAACTTTGGAAACTTCATAAAAGGGTTGTGAGTGCTTTAAGAACTTGCAACTAGGATGTGTTTGGTGAGATTCATGCTAGGGTGACTAAGGCCGATCATACTGTTCATTATCTGCAAGCACTGGATGAATCTACCAATGATATTGTCTCTCAACTACAAGTTGCACATAATGAACTTATGGCTGCCTCTCTCCAGGAGGAGGAATTTTTGCAACAGAAGGCGGGGGAGACTTATTTTCTACAGGGGGATAGAAATACGAAATATTTTCATGCTTGCATTAAATAATTTTATTATTCGAATTAAAGATGTGGGGGGAATTGGATTACTGGTACTCGAGATTTGAGGGATAGTGTCGTTCAGTATTTTCAAAATATTTTTCTTTCTCGGCAGAGTGTTGGCACCATTGACTATGCTCTTTTTAATGATGTTCGGGATTATACGGAATGTTTAGACCTTGGTGGTAGTCCAACCGCTGAGGATATTTTTCGGGCTTTTTTTGAAATTAATTGTAATAGAGCCCCTGGTTTGGACAGTTTCACCTCTGATTTTTGTATGAAATGTTGGAATATTGTTCAAAATGATGTGGTGCGAGCCATCCAGAGTTTCTTCAAGGGTGAGATCCCGAGAAAGTATTTCCCCGCTGCCACTATGGTTCTGATTCCCAAAGCAACCCATAAAACTAGTTTGGAGCATTTCCATCGGATTTCTCTTACTTCAGATAATTCTAAGGTGATTAGCAAAATTGTTGTTAAGCGCCTCCAACCCCATTTAAACTGGATTATTTCTCCAAACCAATCCGCTTTTATTCAAGGTCGGGGTATTACCGATAATATTATGCTTGCCCAAGAATTACTTTTGGATATTGATAAGAAGTGTTGGGGTGGTAATATGATTGCTAAGCTTAACATTCACAAAGCTTACGACTCTCTTAATTGAACTTTTATTTTGGGGGTGCTTAAAGCTAGAGGGTTCTCTTCCTCCTTTTGTCATATAATTCATAATTGCCTTAGTTCCAATCAGTATAACATTCTTATTAATGGTGAGCTCCATGGTTTCTTTAATGCTAGTTGTGGGATTAAGCAGGGAGACCCGCTTTCGCCAACTTATTTTATTATGGTTGTCGATTATTTCTCCTGACTTATCAATTATAAATTTCCAAAGCTAGCTAAGCTTCATTTTGATAATAAGGCTAACATGCATATTTCTCATTTAGCCTATGCTGATGATGTTGTCATATTCTCTAATGCTTCTAAATACTCTATTAAGGAGATCTATTATATTTTGGAGTTCAATTGCTTCCAGGGCTTTATTTTAATTTTAATAAATGCCATCTTTATTTTGGTAAATTTTTTAATCAAAGTATTGCTACTTGGGCGGCTAATTTTACTCATTTTTCTATTTCAGCTCTCCCTATAAAATACTTGGGAGTTAATTTACACAAGGGCCGTATTAGACAGACTCAATTGGACAAAGTTGTGAAGAAAATAAGAAAACGAATGTTAGATTGGAAAGGTAAGCTTCTTTCCTTTGGTGGTTGTATTACCGTTCTTAGGAGCATTGTGCAGAGTATGCCTTTGTATGTTTTACAAGTCATACACATTAAGAAAAGCATACAAAAGATTCTTGAAAGGTGATTTAATAATTTTTTGTGGGCGGGTAATCACTCGAGTAAGCGGTGGTGCTTTTGGAAGGAGGTTTGTAAACCTGTTGATGCCGGTGGTTTGGGTTTCAAACAACTCCGTCAAACTGCTCATATTAATTTATTTAAGCACTTGCTCAACTTTCGGAGAGCTGACTCTTTACGGGTTGTTTATTTACATGAGAAGTATTGTAAGCACTATCACCTGACTTCTGTTAGGTGGAGAAACGATGATCCCAGGTTATGGAAGAGGCTCCTTCAAGTGAGAGAATGGGCCAAGGATTTTTTTTTTTTGGATTTGGGGTGCAAAAATTTATCCTTTTGGCATGATTCGTGGTCCCATGTGGAGTTTTCTCCTCGGGAGGATGTCAATAATGATCTTATTTTTTCTGACACTTGAATGAATGATTCCTGGAACCTCACTGTCCTTACTCAGCTGGTGGGGGCTGATGTTGCTAACTATATTTCTACTATTTCTTTTGATCTTCATAAGTCTGACACCCCCATGTTGAAGATGAATTCTAATGGTTCTATTTTAAAAACTATCTATCATTCGTCTCATCGTTTTCAGACTACTCCATGAGGGAATAGTATTTGGAATCATGCCCTTACTCCTTCTATGTATTTTTTGGCTTGGAGGATCTTTCATCACTTACTCCCTTGTGATGATATTCTTAAGCTCAAGGGTCTGAGGTTTGCCTCCCGTTGTGTGATGTGTAATGTTGATGAGAAAATTATGGAGCATTTATTTTTCACTTGCCATTTTGCTTTACAAATCTGGAAGATGGGCGGTCGTTGGTTTAGTACTGCTATGTATCCTGCTACAAACTTAATTTCCACCACCTATTTATGTAACCCAGATGAAAGGCATAATAATTTTTTTCAGATCTATCCTTACATTATTTGTTGGTCTTTTGGATGGCTCGGAACGATATAAAGCATGATAATGGAAAGGCTCTTTGCTATAATATTTTCGCCAATATTATAGCTTTTACTTTTAGAATTTTTAAGTTTAGTGGTATGAAGGATGGTTTTTACTCTGGTATTACCTATTTCGACTCTCTTGTACACCCTTCTCCGGGGAGGACGACTCTGTCACATCTACCAGTATTAGTGAGATGGCGTCCGCCTCCTATTGGGTGGGTGAAAACTAATACGGATGGAAGTTGGAACCCTGTTAGTGCTAGTTTTGGTGGAGTTACGAGAAATTATAAGGGTAACTGTATTATGTTTTTTCTCCTCCTTCCTCTACTGCTTCGCCTTTGGAAGCTGAAGCTCGTGCGATTTTGATGGTTGTTACAATTGCGGCGTCTTTGAATTGGTATAAGCTTAAGATTGAGATTGATTCCAAGCTACTCTTTGATAACTTAAATTCTTGTAAGCAGGTGATTTGGGATATTGCTTACTATATAAACCGTATTAAACGTTTCTCCTCTACTATCTCTATTACCTGGAAGTTTATTTATCGGGAAGGTAATAGGGTGGCTAATTAGGCTGCCCAGCTTGGGGCCACAACCTCTAATGTCATAAATGGTACGGCTCCGCCCTCTCCTCTTAAAGTCCTGATGAATGGTGACTCTTTGGATGCCCCTTATGTTGGGATTGTTGATGGTTGATATTGCTTGTCTTGCGGTTTTCATGTTTTATTTACTAAGCATGTAAATCTCTACCTCGGTTTGGTTTTTTCGGTTTGGATTTTGTGAACCATTCTATATCGGCAGATGTTAGGGAGATTTATTTTATATTTCATGCTCTTGTTCTTTGGACTCATTGCCCCTTGCGACATCATGAGTTGTGGGCTTTTAAAGAAGCTTTTCGTCGTTCATATTTTAGCTACATGGTTTGTGTTTGGGGTTTCAGACAGGGTGGGGTAGGTCCCCAACCGTTTAGCTTTTTTGTCGTTAACCTCGGCCTGAAACTCCACTTTTTTATGGCTCATCGATTTATCACTTTGATGCTCTTTTGGCTTGGTGTTTCTCCTTTTTTGTGCAGGTATCTTCCGGGGATTTTCCATATACTATTCCACATCGCTGCGGGGAGCTCTACAGTCGAAGATCATACCCTCTTGGTTGTTAGTTTTTTTTTTTTTTGCTACACTTACAGACTTTTGGGTATATTTCTCTTGTGTTGGGTATACTTTTGCTGTTGGTATTAGTGAGTTGTTTTTTAGATTATTTTTGCGTCGACCTGTCTTGTGGACAAGGAACCCACATAATTTGAGCGAGTATTGTAATATTTTTGAGTTTTTGGTAGTGGGGGATCCTCTCCCTATTTTCTTGTACCACTTTTNCTCTTTTGGCTTGGAGTTTCTCCTTTTTTGTGCAGGTATCTTCCGGGGATTTTCCATATACTATTCCACATCACTGTGGGGAGCTCTACAGAAGATCATACCCTCTTGGTTGTTGGTTTCTTTTTTACTACACTTACAGACTTTTGGGTATATTTCTCTTGTGTTGGGTATACTTTTGATGTTGGTATTAATGGGTTGTTTTTTAGATTATTTTTGCGTCGACTTGTCTTGTGGACGAGGAACCAACATAATTTAAGCGAGTATTGTAATATTTTTTGGTTTTTGGTAGGAGGGGGTCCTCTCCTTTTTTTCTTGTAACACNCACTTCCAACAGCTAGTACTCGTCGGTAGCTACTCATGGTTGTCGGCCCTCTCCAATTCCCGCCAACGGTCGCTCATAGCTACCTTCCGCCACGGGGACCAACCCCCACCAGCCGCAACTACCGCCCCACCCCCACCCCACGGGCACATCGGTTGCTCGCCCACTAAAAATTCTTCGTTGGGGTTGAAGCAAGGAATACGTCGTACACCTCATGCTCAACAGAACTTAATACTAGAACGCACGCGGTCATAATAATTATCTAAAAAGTGTAAGTTTTTTTTTTCTTTAAAACAATAGAAGATAACTAATCATATATATATATATATATATATATTTCAAAAATGTAAAATTTATAACCACAAAATAGAAAATAAAAAATAAAACAATAACAAAAAAGATAAAGTAAAAAATAAAAATAAAAAATAGAAAGTTATCCCAACAAATCCTTACATATGAGATACAAGTAAAAAACTATATTTAAAAAGAAATGCTTAAATAAGCTGTTGGAAAATGAAAAGCTATCATTTTGATAGATANTATATATATATATATATATATATATATATATATTTACAAAAATGTAAAAATCATAACCACAAAATAGAAAATAGAAAATAAAACAATAACAAAAAAATTAAAGTAAATATTAAAAATAAAAAATAGAAAGTTATCCCCACAAATCCTTAGATATGAGAATTGTGTTTTATGAATATAATGGTCCCTTTTTTATTTAAGAATAAATTATCTTAATGTTTAGATACAAGTAAAAAACTATATTTAAAAAGAAATGCTCAAATAAACTGTTGGAAAATGAAAAGCTATCATTTTGATAGATGTATTTTGACACAAACATGTATTTATATTATCATAATTCCTTTTCCAAAAATTCCCTTCAAAGTTAAAATTTTATTTACATGTTTTAATAACAAGAAAGTAAAATAATTCTTTTATAAAATTNACACAAACATGTATTTATATTATCATAATTCCTTTTCCAAAAATTCCCTTCAAAGTTAAAATTTTATTTACACGTTTTAATAACAGGAAAGTAAAATAATCCATTTATAAAATTAATTAAATTTATAAAAATACGTATATATATCTGAAAAGTTCATAAATTTTTTATTTAATTATAATCCTGCGCTTCAAAGGTTTCGGACCATCTGGAAGCAGCCACGAGTAACCCAAAGAGTTGTCCCCGTTCTCCGGGGCGTCCAGCATTTAACGGATATCCTCAGCAAATTTACAAACTACAAGTTAATTGAAATAAACANTCATAAATTTTTTATTTAATTATAATCCTGCGCTTCAAAGGTTTCGGACCATCTGGAAGCAGCCACGAGTAATCCAAAGAGTTGTCCCCGTTCTCCGGGGCGTCAAGCATTTAACGGATATTCTCAGCAAATTTACAAATTACAAGTTAATTGAAATAAACACACACCTAAGCTAAACATAGCCATCCCAAGTCCGGCGTCGGACAGTATCGATATGGACTTCTCAATAATCTTGGGCATATGAACGTCCCACCTGTACAAAAGATTGACAATAATAATTGGTTAACCATGTGCTAATTTGTGATTAGAAGGCAGTAATNTCGATATGGACTTCTCAATAATCTTGGGCATATGAACGTCCCACCTGTACAAAAGATTAACAATAATAATTGTTTAACCATGTGCTAATTTGTGATTAGAAGGCAGTAACNTCGATATGGACTTCTCAATAATCTTGGGCATATGAACGTCCCACCTGTACAAAAGATTAACAATAATAATTGGTTAACCATGAGCTAATTTGTGATTAGAAGGCAGTAATTTCAAAGCAAGGCAGTGAACCGGAAAGCTATCAGGGACCAGATTAGCCCGATGAGGATGGAGTATGTGTTGGGATTGCGAATGAGCTTGCGCCACACCATTATGAGAATTAGACGGCTCATCACGCTCGCCGGCGGCATCTGCGCCTCCTTCCCACCACCGACGCAGGCCGCGACCTTCGGGTGAAGCTCGGATGTCGGGCTCGATCCAAGCTTGGACAGCCCATTCGGGCCCCCCACCCCCTTCCCGTCCTTTCCTTCCTCCAGACTCCTTCCGCCGCCGAAACAAAAATCTCCGTCCCCGGGAATCACAGCACCTTAACCATTTCGAATGGGAGAATCGGTAANCCGACGCAGGCCGTGACCTTCGGGTGAAGCTCCGATGTCGGGCTCGATCCAAGCTTGGACAGCACATCCGGGCCCCTGACCACCTTCCCGTCTTTTCCTTCCTCCAGACTCCTCCCGCCGCCGAAACAAAAGTCTCCGTCCCCGGGAATCACAGCACCTTAACCATTTCGAATGGGGGAATCGGTAAACAGTAACAATTAATTATTGGGAAGAAAAGGTTTGTTTAAACTTCACTGTTCATATAGAAATGTCCGCTTTGGAAAAAAGCGAAGAATAATTAGCACCTTTGTTCCTGTCAATGGGTGGAAGCTCAGCTGGAACGATCATGCGAATCTCTTTGGCCCCGAGGTCCGATCGGCCGTCCGCTNCGAATGGGGGAATCGGTAAACAGTAACAATTAATTATTGGGAAGAAAAGGTTTGTTTTAACTTCACTGTTCAAATTGAAATGTCCGCTTTGGAAAAAAGCGAAGAATAATTAGCACCTTTGTTCCTGTCAGTGGGTGGAAGATCAGCTGGAACGATCATGCGAATCTCTTTGGCCTCGAGGTCCGATCGGCCGTCCGCGCCAGTCAAATCCGCTCCGCAAAGCACAGGGAGTCCGCCGACCTCTGACATCGGAGACGCGCTCGAGCTCCAAACGAACATGTGAAGCTCCTTTGCGTCGTGGTTCGTCGCGTGCTGGGTGGGCACAGCCGTCGCAGCAGGCAATTTCTTCGGGATTGCAGAACATCCAGCAGTAATATCAGGGTTTGGTGCCAGGAAATGCCCAAATCTCTTTGATCCACCCTGTTGGTGGTGGTGCTCGTCGAACTTGGACGGCAGAGGCGTCGGTTCTTTGGATAATTGCCNCACAGCCGTCGCAGCAGGCAATTTCTTCGGGATTGCAGAACATCCAGCAGTAATATCAGGGTTTGGTGCCAGAAAATGCCCAAATCTCTTTGATCCACCCTGTTGGTGGTGGTGCTCGTCGAACTTGGACGGCTGAGGCGTCGGTTCTTTGGATAATTGCACTGAGCAGAGATCGCCTGGACCAAAATTTGATTGCTGGAGCGGTGGCGGCGTTTCGCCGCCGCATGTGGCGAAGAAGTCAGAGTGGTTGAAGTTGGATCCTCTTGGTGTTGGATTCCTCGACGAGCTAAGTGAATAAATGTCGGCGCCCGTGAGATTAGACGGCCGGGGAGTCATCAGTGAGATAGATCGCCTTGACGATGTGGACTTCCTGACTGTTACATGAATCTTGCCATCGCCTCCCACCTCTGTTTCGGAATGGNGGCAATTTCTTCGGGATTGCAGAACATCCAGCAGTAATATCAGGGTTTGGTGCCAGGAAATGCCCAAATCTCCTTGATCCAACCTGTTGGTGGTGGTGCTCGTCGAATTTGGACGGCCGAGGCGTCGGTTCTTTGGATGATTGCACTGAGCAGAGATCGCCTGGACCAAAATTTGATTGCTGGAGCGGTGGCGGCGTTTCGCCGCCGCACGTGGCGAAGAAGTCAGAGTGGTTGAAGTTGGATCCTCTTGGTGTTGGATTCCTCGACAAGCTAAGTGAATAAATGTCGGCACCCGTGAGATTAGACGGCCGGGGAGTCATCAGCGTGATAGATCGCCTTGACGATGTGGACTTCCTGACTGTTACATGAATCTTGCCATCGCCTCCCACCTCTGTTTCGCAATGGAGCAAATCCCATCCATCGTCGAGAGAGGTGACGTCCGACTCAACCCGGAACGAGCCTATGGACACCGCTGTGTCAGGGAACTGCTGCGCAATAAGTATCCGCGCTGCGCGGTACTCGAACAGGAAAAGCATGATGGTATTCCACATGATGAACTGGAGAACGACGATCTGTACCATGAGGGATCCAGAGTAGGGCCCGTACATGGCGATAAGCAGGGGGATTCCGACAACCAGAGTGTTGGGAAGCGTGGAGAGGGAGAATAGTGTGATGGACCAATCGAGAGAGCCAAAGGTGGTNATATATATATATATATATATATATATTCTTGGGATAACATTTTATTATTATTATATTCTTTTTTTATTTCTTGGGATAGCATTTTTGTTTTTAAATCACTAAAAATAGAAAAAAATATATATTTCTACCTATTTTCAAAAAATAACAAAACCATTCTCCTTGCCCCCCGAGTAGTAGCAACTGTCTGCCCCCTACTTTCTGTTACTGGTCGTCATTAACAACCTGTTGTCGCAGAACATCTACCTTTGCCTTGCCTGTTGTCTCCGTCAATTNTTGGATCCTCTTGGTGTTGGATTCCTCGACGAGCTAAGTGAATAAATGTCGGCGCCCGTGAGATTAGACGGCAGGGGAGTCATCAGTGAGATAGATCGTCTTGACGATGTGGACTTCCTGACTGTTACATGAATCTTGCCATCGCCTTCCACCTCTGTTTCGGAATGAAGCAAATCCCATCCACCGTCGAGAGAGGTGACGTCCGACTCAACCCGGAACGAGGCGATGGACGCCGCTGTGTCAGGGAACTGCTCCGCAATAAGTATCCGCGCTGCGCGGTACTCGAACAGGAAAAGCAGGATGGTATTCCAGATGATGAACTGGAGAACGACGATCTGTACCATGAGGGAACCAGAGTAGGGCCCGTACATGGCGATAAGCAGGGGGATTCCGACAACCAGAGTGTTGGGCAGCGTGGAGAGGGAGAATAGTGTGATGGACCAATCGAGAGAGCCAAAGGTGGCNGATGAACTGGAGAACGACGATCTGTACCATGAGGGAACCAGAGTAGGGCCCGTACATGGCGATAAGCAGGGGCATTCCGACAACCAGAGTGTTGGGCAGCGTGGAGAGGGAGAATACTGTGATGGACCAATCGAGAGAGCCAAAGGTGGCGAAACGAGCCCAAACGGCGAGTGCGGCCAGGACGATCAGTTTTTGGAGAGTGTCAGCGGCGAGAAATCTGAAGTTCATAGCGTAAGGGTTGTTAGTAGAAATAAAGTGGAATGAGAGGAGTGGTACGGCAAAGATGGCCACAAAGCGGTTAATACCGGAGCACTGCTCCGGCGAGAAGATCCGCCACCATCGGACCGAGCCGTAGGCCAGGATCATTGCGACGTAGAGCGGGACAACTGCCGTGAGGACAGAGTAGAGGTCTCTCGTGGTGATCATTTCACCCCAGTTCTCGGCGATGGCAGCAGCACGCCGCTGAATTTAAAGGAGATAAAAATATTCTCCCTCCTCAAAGAGAGGTGAGCGGTTGTCAGTCGGTGGAAATTTCTGGTTCCAAATGGGGAATTCGAGGGTCAGGAAATAGTAAATTAATATATATATATATATATATATATATATATATATATATATATATATATATATATATATATATATA
>JXCR01147864.1:69952-107943 GCA_002079205.1 Phalaenopsis hybrid cultivar | reverse complement strand
ATATATATATATGTATATTTATTTATTTATTTATTATTTTTTTTTTTTTTGGCAATGGAGGCTCTGCTAGGGTTGGAGTTTTCGACGATTCTAGGGCGATTTCCGGCTAACAATGGTGGTGCAGATCCTTCCCTCTCTTTCTTTTGGTGAGATCTTCCTAATTTATTCTCCTGCTTGTTCTCTTTCTACGTTTTGGGTGTTTCTGGTTTCTTTTCTCTTTTCCAAATCTCCTCGTCGGCTTTTGGAGGTTGTGGGGTTTTCATCTATTGCTTTTGATTTTCGTTTCTGTGGATGTTTTGGGGAAAGTGTTTTCTCGATCTTGGCTTTTTCATTATTGTTGGCATTTTTTCTTAGCCTTATGGCCCCTGTTTCGCGATCTTTTGTGGATGCGGTTTTAGATAGAGGGGGATGGACCTCCGGATCTCCCGACTCTTGTCTTTTTCCACAAGGTTTTTATGATTCTTTGAATGTTAGTGGTGATCACTCTTTTATTAAGAAACTTGGTAAGAAAAATGACTAATTTGCGATGTTCATTTTTGAGTTTGAGTCTTCTATTTTGGCTTCTTCCGGCCGATTTCCTTTGGTCGGTAAATTTATATATGCGATTCCAAAAATTGAATTTATTAGAAGGGAATTTGAAATGCTTAAATTAAAGGGCTGGTGGAAGGTTGGAATTCTGGATGCTAGACACATTTTGATACAGCTTGCTAACGACGAGGACTATACTCAGCTCTTTACTAAGCGATTTATTAGAATTGATAATCGTGCTATGAAATTTTTGAAGTGGTTTGTTAATTTTGATCCTAAATCTAAATTGCCGATCCTACCTGTCTGGATTCGATTTCCTGGACTTAAATTACATCTCTTTAACCACTAAATTCTTTTTTCCTTAGTCGCTACCTATGGTAAGCCCCTTAAAATGGATAATGCTACTTATAATATTACAAAACCATCTGAGGCCCGTGTTTTGGTAGAAAGAGACATTACTTAACAAGTTTGTGTTGAGATTTAGATTGGTTCGTGATCCCTTGATACTACTAATATGCAAAGTACAACAATAATTCAGATTATATTTCACTTATATTTCCTTACTTTGCAATAAAACCAAAAACTTGATCCTGAAGAAAAATAAGAATTTAACTTTTAATTTATATATATTTGGATACTACACAAGTATATGTATCGTTATCAAGTAATATAGAACTTTTTGATTAAGACCTGAATATCGAACCCACATAAAATTTATATAATATGCACTTTTAGAAAACTTTCTATTTTTAAAAAGATAATTACTTAAACAGAATATATTTTGCATTAAAAAAAATTCAAATATTTTTGGTATTTTTTATATTTTGACAAAATAGTAACAACTTAAAAAGATAATTAGAGTTTTGTAGATAAAAAACACTTAATAAGAAAAATATTCTTCTTCTTATCATTAATCAGTAATAAGTACAAGAATTCTATTATGAAAGTATGTAAATTGTGTTGTGCCAAATAAGAGCAATAATATTTTTTACCCTTACTAGAGTTGTTATAAGGAACATTGGCTAATTTAAAGTTTGAATAGTTCTAAAGACCGACTAGGCAGAGAAGATACTAGCTCTCACTCTAGAGTTCCCTCGATTCCCTCCACTTGGGGGCTAACATCTAGTATTAGAACCTAAAATAATATGCCAAGTTGGGGGCTTTAACCTGTCACTTTAATGTCCTCTAACTCTACACCCTTCAATGAATATTTCCATATTTATTTGCACTCAATCATATGAACTACATTCTCATTCATACAACCTCATGTGATTCTTTCCAATTGTTGAATGAGACAATACCAGCCCGGTTCTTACATATTCTCACAATAAATTTTAACATTTGGATTGGCCAAATCAAGAAGTAAATGAAGTGCATGGATTTAAATCATCACAACTTCTTCCAACATTAAAGATCAATACTCTCCATAATTTCCATCCAAAACTTAATTACTTATCATTTTAAGAAGAAAGTTAAATAAAACTACTCAAAATTCATGGAGAAAATAAAACCACACTTAGTTTAAAAGTAGAAATCATTGTCAAACCAACAACAAGTCTTAATTAAAACCAAAAGTAGTCTCAAAGCAAAAAGATAAAAATTTATCTCAAGTTCTCTACCAAATTCTTGAAGTTTCTCTGAATCTCTTCTCTTTACAATAGCTCAAAATAAACTAACAAAAAGAATAAAATAAAAGTAAAAGTGGTGCCTGAAAATCTCTCTAACTAACTCCCCAAATTGATGAACTTTCAAAACTTTTCAAGTATTTTCAGGACTCTTTTCAAATTCCTCTCTTCTTTCTTTTATAGTTTTTCAAGAGGTGCCTTGGAAACTCTTCAAAATGTGTCCCAATTTGATGTATTTCCCAAAAGAGATGCATCCTTTCGTGATAATTTTTGTCCATGGTGGTTATAACCACCTATTAAGCCAATGGGTGTCTTATAATCCTCTTCAAAATTCACAAAAACTGACTTTATTCATCTAGTAACTGTCACTGAGCTTAAGCGTGGGACCTTTGGCTCTTAGGTGTGGCCTTCTCTGTTTAATCGATGCTTAAGCGCCGGATGTGGTGCTTAGGTGCCAAAACTCATTTGCACATTTTTCACATTTTTGCTCTAAATTTGATCTTTTTCACTCTTTTAAGCATTTTTCAGCTTTTTATTTGTATGTGCAAGAAAAACACAAAAATATCTTCCATTAAAGCACATATCTCAAAAATAGGTATAAAAATATGTCAACACTATATATTTTAGGTGTATCAAAATCCCCCAAACTTAAAATGTTACTTGTCCTCAAGTCACACTTCAATCTTTAAAAACTAAATATGTATGATCTGTATATGAGTTTCTTTAGGAATTACTAAAATTTTGACTTAGAAATATAGCAGTCTAATATAGAAAAAATATTTAGTAAATGAGACCAACTTAAAGTTTACAAATTCTTAATGTTAAGAAAGATGAAAAAATGAGTTTCTATATAATTCAGAAATATATTGTAGATGTTCCAAATTTAGAATTCTGTTCTTTTATTATCTCCACTTAAAAATTTTCATAAAAAAAATTTTACTTACTATATTATATTCATAAGCTTAAGAGTTTCTCAAGTCTTATACTTTAAGAAGATCAAATGTAGAACCAATTTTTGATTAGACACTAATCCTCAAGCTTCTCCTTCCTACTTTTTTTCTCGTTTTCTTTTTCTTTTTCTTTTATTTTTCTTTTCTTTCTTTTTTTTTTCTTTTCTTTTTATTTTTTTTCTTTTTCAGGCAATGATTACTATATCTGGATAGGCCTTTAATGATTTTGAATTCCGCTTCTCCTTTCCTAAAGAAAAGTCTTGATATAAATCTTTTACTTATAAATATAATAATAGTTTTGAAAATTATTTTACTAAAAGAAATCTAAGTATTAAAAATAAAAGTTTAAATTATCTAAATTTTTCAAAAATTTAATTTTTCTTACTAAAGATAGTTCCTTATATTAATCATTTTCTCATCTAAACAACTTTTATATTCTTCATTACTAAAAATTTTAACTTCTACACTAAAAACTTTTAACTTAAAGATTTTCTTCATTACTCAAAAGTTCAACTAAATTCCTATACTCATTTCTAAAATCAAATTTTACTTCTCAAATTTAGGATCAATTTTTTTCTTTTCAAATCAAATTCACTTGTAGCACATTTGAGAACAAATAAAATTCTAGTTTTTTTTTTTCTTTTCAAATCAAATTCACTTGTAGCACATTTGAGAACAAATAAAATTCTAGTTTTTAAAAATTTTAACTAAATTTTCTTACTCATTTCTGAAATCAAATTTTACTTCCCTAATATAACTTCATATACATAATCCAATTTTTTTTCTTTTCAAATCAAATTCACTTGTAGCACATTTGAGAACAAATAAAATTCCAATTTTGAAAATATTTTTCATCCCCCCAAAATTAAATTTTTAACAGATTAAACAGTTTAGCATTAGATATATATAAGTAGAAATGAAAATTTAAAATGACATACTAACAAGAATTTTTAAACCCTAATGATACAAGTATACAACTAAAAAGAGGAGTAAAATTAATTTTGATCAAATTTTCTATATTTTCATTTTACTTTAACATGTAGAGATTCAATAGACTTCTAAAAAGTGGGTATAAACTGAAAAACAAACAAACATACAACTGACATCACAATCTTAACATAAAAACAAACTTGCAAACATGATAAAAGAAAAATAAAAGGTAGTCATTTCTGAAGTTCAAGTTAAGATCTAAGCTAGCAAGATTTTCTACTTTATAACAGATATGAAATTGAGTTAAGTTCCTAAACTAAACTAAATCACAGTACTAAACACAAAACAACAGTTACTACCCTAAAATTTAAAAATAAAATACTAACTACCAAAACACAACATAGTCCAAAACAACACACAAATACAACTGTACCTAGTACCACATCATATAGTCTATAATAAAAACAACCATAAAAATGTCTCAATCCTCCTCCTCATCCTTAGAATCACCACTATACCACTTTTCTGCAGGCTCATAATCAGGATATCGAGGATATGGAGAAAATTGCACTCTTGGGTCACCTCTAATCAGGCTCTTGACCAAAGGAAAATATGTTTAGATTTTCATACCTATTTTATGCTTAATTTTAATGATATTGCACTTTAAAGGAATGTATTTTGCATATTTTTTATTTTAGGTACAATAAATGGACTTTTGGAGAAAAAGAAACAAAAACGGTGCAATTTGGAGCAAAAACGAGCAAGAAATGAAATTTTGCCCTGTCACCTTTTGATAAGTCTTTCAATGCTTAATCACTTTTACACAACGAGCAAGAAATGAAATTTTGCCCTGTCACATTTCGATAAGTCTTTCGATGCTTAATCTCCTTTACACAGCTTGCATATTTTTGAATAAGATTACACTTTAAAGGAAGGTTTTTTTCATACTTATTTTGTAGGGCTATCTGTTAGGAACACAACACAACTGAAATGGGGTGCAACGGAGCTAAAACGGAGCGAAACGGTGGAGCTGCGCAGTCTGCTCGCCGACGACGCCCAGAACGGTGTCGATGGCGAGATTTACCCGAGAAGACCGAAAAATGACAGAAAAGCTCACCGACAGCGCCCTCGAGCCCGCTGACGGCGCCCGGGACGACTATGGACCGACTTTTGGCAGTTATGGGTCGAAATTCAACGTATTTGGACGATTTTTGAAAGGACTCTTGTGACAACTCTTCAAACTTCGTCCCTACACTTTAAAAGAATGAATTTTGGTTAGAAAAAGAGGGAATTTTGTGAGAGGAATGTTAGGAAAAGTGTGGAGAAAGTTTAAAGTTTTTTGAATAGGAGTAGCAATGTAGATTTCTACCTTTTTGGAGAGATTGTAGATGAAATTTTGAGAGAATTTGTAAGGAGATGTTCTAGCATTGCATGGATCGACGGGAGACTTTGTGGGAGAGATATTCGTCTTTCTTTAAAAGGGAAAAAAACTAAGTATTGTGTTCTTCATTATCTTTTGATTTTTGTAAACAGTTATCTAGTGGATTTGATTTTGGTTAAATGAAGTTTCTGTTGTGTTTTCTTCGTGTTTTGTAATGGGCTTCTCTTACTCTCTCTTCTTGTTTGGAAATAATGGTAAGAGAAGATTATGTCATTGTTTTTATTTTACTTTTCTTTTGTAATGAGTAGAATTCATGTTTAAGATTTTGAGATGCATGTTAGAAGCTGATTTAATTATCAATGTGATGATTTTTACTTACACTTTATTTACATTACAATAAAAGTTGTAGTGTTAAAGTTTGTTGTAATTGCATTAAGACCTGAGAGGGCTGTGTAATTCTCAACTATGTTTAGGATTTTGTGATGCATGTTAGAAGTGGATTTAATTATCAATGTGACGGTTTTTACATGCACTTTATTTACATTACAATAAAGGCCTATGTACTGTTAAAAATTTATTGTAATTGCATTAAGACCCAAGTGAGCTGTGTAATTCTCAACAAAGTAGAACCGCATTCAGATTCCATGGATGGTTAAGTTCATGGGAGTTGACTGCAAATAAATAGGGAAATATACTTTGATGGGTGTAGAATTGGAGATTTTAGGGTGACAGGCTAAAATCTCCAATTTGGTCCCATTGTTTGAGTACTGAAGCGGAGATGTTAGCCCTCAGGCGAGGAAAATGTGGGAGCTCCGAAGTGAGAGCCGGTATCCTCCCAGCCTAGTCATGGATTCAGTAAACAAACATAGGATTAGTCAATGTTCTTTATGCCTGGATCAAAGGGTAAATAATAGGATTGCTCCTATTTGACACATACAATATTTAATGCATTTCATTCCTTTACATTATCCAATTCATTACATAAGAATAGTAATTTTTAATATCTCAAAATTCTCCAAACCAATTCATCTAAAAAGGGTTATCTTTAGAATTAATATTTGCATTTAGGAGTAGTTATTAGTTGTGTTAAATTTAAGACTTACATTTAGGAGTATCTGTTGGTAAAACCTCTTAAATCGCACTTCCAAACTAAGGACTAATAGTAGTAGATTAGAATTTGACTAAGGACCTCTTACCTCGCTTCCCTGTGAGATCGATAAACGGGACTCCACTAGAGCTCTGTATTACATGAGCGATACGTATACTTGCGTTTGAAATTGTGACTCTACAAAATCATTATAAATATATAAATCTGGGTTCATAAATTCTTGCATATTAAAAGTTGCATCAATTTTTTGGCGTCATTGCCGGGGATTTAAATCTTCTAGTAGTGGTGTCAAATTCGTATATTTTTAGGTATATAAAAAAGTCGTTGTCAGCTCTCCAAAGATGAGTGAAATTTCTCTTCATAATCACTCTTCCTTCTATTATAACTATTAATATGATCTGCAAAACGCTCTAAATTTTGGACCTTATTAGTTGTAAAATTGATCTTATCCATCATATTCTGCAATAATTGATCCTGAGTCTCAGTAGACTCACCCTAGATGTAGAAGCACGTGAAGTAGATGGTCTAGATGAAGAAGCAGCAAACGTTTCCATTCCATAGCTCTGGAAAATCCTTCTCTTCAGCCAAAAATTGAATGCTCATAATAAGTCCTCACATTCACCTTCGTGATGGGCTTTAGAGGTAACAAAACTTCCTCTCAACTATCATATTTAACCCCAGCCTGCTCGCACAAAGAAAAGATCAAGAAAGCAAATCTCAGACCTGCAGTAGTAACAGCTGTAGCAGAACTGATGATAGTCTGACAGATCAAAGCTCTAATATAGGTGAGCTTTCCCTCTTGAATACAATAGTTCAATGTCTCTCTTTCTCTGGTCAATTCACTGAGATGATTTGTCGGAAGCAGACGAGCAGAAATGAAATAGTGTCGGGCCTTTAAAGGTGCACATAAATTTGAAGTTGGAAAATTTACTCTCCTCTCATTGGTAATCTTCCAAAGTCCTCTCCCAATAGTTAAGTATGAAATAATCTCGTCTAACTCCGCTTCAGTAGGACTATAATTTACATAAAAAACATAAAGTATCTGGTGGTAAATGGTAAAATAAGTTGATTACCTCTAGCAAAAAAGGTGCCAACTTTCCTTGAACCATAACTCGATTGTCTTCAGCTTCAGGGAGATTTGCATAGAACTCCCTAACAACAGAAATCACTGCAACAAAAGAGAAACAACAGAGTTGTTCCCACTGTCGACAAACAATTAAATCTTCCACGTCTCCATCCAAATTTCTAAAACATCGCTCCTGAATCAATTTTAGTGAATGTAGAGAGCGTCACTATATCGATCTTGAGCCTTCGAACTAACAAATTTGCTCGAATCAAACGAGTTTTTTCCTTTACTCCTCTTCATTCTTGGTGCCAATCTACAAATTTGATAAATTCCAAAAATAACTTCAAAAATCAAGTCTAAATCACTAAACTAAACTTTCAAAAGCACAAACTAAACTTCCGAAGCAATTTCCATAGATTTTTCCTCATTTTTCACCATGAATAGTGAATTTTCAAATTACTCCAAATGTGCTCAAAATATATGGTGAAAATTCAAAATTTTTGCATAGAAGTAAGACTCTTACCTCAAGGAACTCCAATCTAGCAAATTTCACTTGATTCCACCAAGAAATTTTCACTTTAGATGTGCCATAGCCCTTAAAAATTGTGATTTTAATAAGTATAAGATGACATGAGGCGTTAAAAATGGTGTTTTTGGAAAAAAATTTCACTTTTAACCGTTCGCGAACCGATTTTTGTGAACCATCGCTTAAGCGCGGGTAAGTGGTGCTTTGGCAACTGCCTCTCGGGTTAGCTTGCTCTTAAGCGAGATATGTGGCGCTTAGGCGCCAGTTCATTATTTTTAAAATTTGCAAATTTAAGTAAAATGCACTATTTTCCTAAGTAAACCACCCCTAAATGGTCTCATAGCGCTTAGTTGACTATTTTCAACTTCCTATAACTCCCCTCTCTCTCAAAATTCTCCTTAATAACTATTTCAATTCAAGGCTAAAATAACACAAAATTTTCACAAAAAAAACTTATATTAATTCAAAAATCAATAAAAATACTATTGACACTTAATTGTCACTCCAAATAGTCTCGAATGAGAAAATTTTCCTAGTACAAAACACAACACACATTCACAATTAAACACATAAGTAGCATAAACACTAACACATGTCTTAAACACTAAAAAACTTAAAGACAAAGAATTTAAACACCCAAAAACATAACTTCAAACATAGAACTTAATTCCATTCTTCATTAGAAGGAACAAATTCAGGTCTTTGATTAGTCTCTTCTAGGGCAACTGGAATATAAAGTTGATAAAACGGACGGTGGTGACGTGCTCTGATGCAATCTTCTTCAATCCACTTTTGCTGAAGAAACATCTTCTTATCTGCTTCCTCTACATGAAGAGAGTGACTAAATTGCATTTTTAATTTTCATCCAATATGCTCTAGATGTGCATGAATTTCCAATACCTTAGTCTCCAGTACAGACATGGTATTTTCAATTTTGTTGATTTTCTCTGATATCCCTTCAATACTAACGGCTAAGAAACCGTTATACATCTCTTGTGCACTTTGACTAAATAATTTCTTCCTCATGGTCTCTTCCTTCTTCTTCAAATTCATCTCCCATGAAGACATCATCTTAAAATCTCTCCCTTTTTTAGGCTTTAGGACTAGAAATGAGCTGGGGTGAAATTCCTTCACTAGACCCTTCTATTTATAGGCCTAAATTCTTCCAATAACTCCTAGAAACGTTTAGAAAATGCCAAGACATGTTTTTGCAAACTTATAGGCGATTTTTCCTTCTAGAATATTAATTTCGCACAAGTTTTTAAACTATCGAGCTTAAGCGTCGGATTTGGCGCTTAAGCGGTAGTGTATATTTTTGCACAAGTCAACTTAATGTCCAAATTCTTATTTTAACATATTCAAATCACTAATTTTGTCTTAAAATCAATACTAACACATAATAGTTTTAAAAATACTACCCCAAATCTTCTTAATCACACATAAAACATCAATAAAAACAAAAACACACTGATACTTATGGGTTGCCTCCCACAAAACGATTGATTTTACGTCGTCAACCCGACGTAACCAGTTCTTACTCTGGTTGACCCAACATCATTCCATCATTAAACTTCTATTAATCCCCTATATAATAAGGTTTCAGTCTATGTCCATTCACTTTAAAGATTTTCTCAGATTTAGGATCTTTAATATCCACAACTTCATAAGGATAAACTTTCAGTACAATAAATGGGTCAATCCACCTGGATTTAAGTTTCCCTGGAAATAATCTTAACCTTGAATTATATAGCAGAACTTGTTGCCCTAACTGAAAATTTTTAGTAAGAATCCTTCGATCATGCCACATCTTTATCTTTTCTTTATAAATTTTGGCACTTTCATAAGATCCATTCCTCATCTCTTTAAGCTCATTTAATTGTAATAATCTTTTCTCACCAGCATCTTTCAAATTATAATTGAACTCTTTAATTGCCCAATATGTTTTATGCTCAAGTTCAACTGGTAAGCGACAAGCTTTCCTAAATATTAGCTTATATGGGGACATTCCTATAGGAGTTCTATATGCAGTCCTATAAGCGCACAAAGCATAGTGAAGTTTGACTAACCAATTCATTTTTGTTGGATTCACTGATTTTTCCATAATTTTTTTAATTTTTTGATTGGATAATTCAGCCAAACCACTTGCCTGAGGATGATAAGCAGTAGCAATCCTATGATTTATATGATATTTCTTTAATAACTTCTCTATTATGGCATTTTTGAAATGACTTCCCCCATTAGTAATGATAACTCTTGGCATCCCAAATCTACAAAATATATTCATTTTCAAAAATTTTGCAACACTTTGAGCATCACATCGAGGTAAAGCAATAACTTCTATCCATTTGGATACATAGTCCACTGCTAACAAAATATATAAATTTCTGAAAATGGTATAAATGGTCCTATGAAATCTAATCCCCAAACATCAAATATTTCAACTTCTAGCATATAATTGAGGGGCATCTCATTTCTTCTAGAAATATTTCCTACTCTTTGATATATATCACAAGTTTTGATATAAGCATTAACATCTCTAAAAATTGTAGGCCAATAAAATCCAGACTATAAAATTTTGTATGTTGTTTTATCAACACCAAAATGTCCCCCAAAATCAGAATTATGACATTTTTAGATAATCTCATAAGTTTATTCTAATGGTACACATCTTCGAATAATTAGATCCTTTCCTTGTTTATATAAAAATGGGTTATCCCAAAAGTAAGTCTTAGCTTCAGAAATAAATTTCCTCTTATATTGGTATGTCATTCCATAGGATATATTATCACTAACAATAAAGTTCACAATATCGACATATCACGGAACACACCACTCATTAATAGTGAACAATTTTTCATCTGAAAAATGTTCATTCATTTCATTTTCAAAACAAAGTGATTTTTCTAATTCAAGACTGGACAAATGATCAGCAATTTGATTTTCAATCCCCTTTCGATCTACTATTGCAAAATCAAATTCATGTAAAAGAAGAATATATCTTATAAGTCTAGGTTTAACATCCTTCTTTTTCATTAAATACTTAATAGCAGAATGATCTATATGCACTATACATTGAGTTCCAATTAAATATGATCTAAATATATCAAAAAGAATATACTATTGTTAATAACTCTTTTTCAGTTGTTGTATAATTAATTTGAGTTTCATTAAGAATTTTACTAACATAGTAAATAACTTTAAAAATTTTATCATATATTTGTCCTAAAACAGCTCCTATAACATAATCACTAGCATCCACATCAATTTAAAAGGTTTTTCCCAGTTTGGTGAAATTATAATTAGTGCAATGATTAATTTTTGTTTTAATAATTTAAAAGCTTTTAGGCATTCCTCATCAAAATTGAAAATTACATCTTTCTCCAGTAAATGACATAAAGGCTTAACAATCTTTAAAAAGTCTTTAATATATCGTTTGTAGAATCCAACATGTCCTAAAAGACACCTAATTTACCTTGCATTTGTTGGATAAGGTAAATTATCGATCACTTGAATATTAGCAGGATCTACTTCCATACCACTTTATGATATTTGATGATCTAATACAATTCCCTCTATTACTATAAATTGACATTTTTCTTAATTAAGGACTAAATTTGTTTCTTCATAGTGCTTAAGAACTTTAGATAAATGTTCTAAACATGAGTTAAATGAAGTTCCAAACACTGAAAAGTCACCCATAAGGACTTCAATCCCTTTTTTAATTAAATCAAAAAAAATTGTCATCATACATTTTTGAAATGTAACACAGACATTACATAAACCAAAGGAGATTCTTCTAAAAGAAAAAAAATCATAAGGACTGGTAAACATTATTTTCTCTTAATCCTCAGGAGATATTTGAATTTGGTGATAACCAGTATATCCATCTAGAAAATAAAAGTATTTATGCCCAGCTAGTCTATCCAGCATTTGATCTAGGAAGGGTAGTGGAAAATAATCTTTCCTAGTGGCAATATTTAATTTTCTATAATCTATGCATATTCACCACTTTGTAACTTGTCTAGTAGGTATTAACTCATTATGTTCATTTAAAGTTATAATTACTCCTCTTTTCTTAAGAACGCAATGAATTGGACTAACCCATGCACTATCTAAAATAAGGTAGATAATTTCAGCATCGAACCACTTTAAAATTTCTTTCTTAACAACTTCGTTCATAACAGGATTCAGTCTCCTTTGCGGATCAGCCCTGGGTTTGTAGTTCTCTTCCATATGAATTCTATGCATATAAATTGAAGGACTGATTCCTTTAATATCAGCAATTGTCCATCCAAAGGCTTTTTAAAAAATTTTTAGAATTTTCATCAACCTTTCTTCTTCTTCCATTGTTAATTTTGAGGAAATTATAACAGGTAAAGTAAAGGAATCTCTNATGTTGTTTTATCAACACCAAAATGTCCCCCAAAATCAGAATTATGACATTTTTAGATAATCTCATAAGTTTATTCTAATGGTACACATCTTCGAATAATTAGATCCTTTCCTTGTTTATATAAAAATGGGTTATCCCAAAAGTAAGTCTTAGCTTCAGAAATAAATTTCCTCTTATATTGGTATGTCATTCCATAGGATATATTATCACTAACAATAAAGTTCACAATATCGACATATCACGGAACACACCACTCATTAATAGTGAACAATTTTTCATCTGAAAAATGTTCATTCATTTCATTTTCAAAACAAAGTGATTTTTCTAATTCAAGACTGGACAAATGATCAGCAATTTGATTTTCAATCCCCTTTCGATCTACTATTGCAAAATCAAATTCATGTAAAAGAAGAATATATCTTATAAGTCTAGGTTTAACATCCTTCTTTTTCATTAAATACTTAATAGCAGAATGATCTATATGCACTATACATTGAGTTCCAATTAAATATGATCTAAATATATCAAAAAGAATATACTATTGTTAATAACTCTTTTTCAGTTGTTGTATAATTAATTTGAGTTTCATTAAGAATTTTACTAACATAGTAAATAACTTTAAAAATTTTATCATATATTTGTCCTAAAACAGCTCCTATAACATAATCACTAGCATCCACATCAATTTAAAAGGTTTTTCCCAGTTTGGTGAAATTATAATTAGTGCAATGATTAATTTTTGTTTTAATAATTTAAAAGCTTTTAGGCATTCCTCATCAAAATTGAAAATTACATCTTTCTCCAGTAAATGACATAAAGGCTTAACAATCTTTAAAAAGTCTTTAATATATCGTTTGTAGAATCCAACATGTCCTAAAAGACACCTAATTTACCTTGCATTTGTTGGATAAGGTAAATTATCGATCACTTGAATATTAGCAGGATCTACTTCCATACCACTTTATGATATTTGATGATCTAATACAATTCCCTCTATTACTATAAATTGACATTTTTCTTAATTAAGGACTAAATTTGTTTCTTCATAGTGCTTAAGAACTTTAGATAAATGTTCTAAACATGAGTCAAATGAAGTTCCAAATCACTGAAAAGCTTAAGAACTTTAGATAAATGTTCTAAACATGAGTTAAATGAAGTTCCAAACACTGAAAAGTCACCCATAAGGACTTCAATCCCTTTTTTAATTAAATCAAAAAAAATTGTCATCATACATTTTTGAAATGTAACACAGACATTACATAAACCAAAGGAGATTCTTCTAAAAGAAAAAAAATCATAAGGACTGGTAAACATTATTTTCTCTTAATCCTCAGGAGATATTTGAATTTGGTGATAACCAGTATATCCATCTAGAAAATAAAAGTATTTATGCCCAGCTAGTCTATCCAGCATTTGATCTAGGAAGGGTAGTGGAAAATAATCTTTCCTAGTGGCAATATTTAATTTTCTATAATCTATGCATATTCACCACTTTGTAACTTGTCTAGTAGGTATTAACTCATTATGTTCATTTAAAGTTATAATTACTCCTCTTTTCTTAAGAACGCAATGAATTGGACTAACCCATGCACTATCTAAAATAAGGTAGATAATTTCAGCATCGAACCACTTTAAAATTTCTTTCTTAACAACTTCGTTCATAATAGGATTCAATCTCTTTTAGGATTAACCCTGGGTTTGTAGTTCTCTTCCATATGAATTCTATGCATATAAATTGAAGGACTGATTCCTTTAATATCAGCAATTGTCCATCCAAAGGCTTTTTAAAAAATTTTTAGAATTTTCATCAACCTTTCTTCTTCTTCCATTGTTAATTTTGAGGAAATTATAACAGGTAAAGTAAAGGAATCTCTTAAAAAGGCATATTTTAAATGATCAGGAAGTAACTTCAACTCTAATTTTGGAGGTTTTTCAATAGATGGACAAAATGATTTATCTTTATCAATCTTGTCTAAAACTTTAAAACTTTCTCGAACATAGTTTGAATTTTCCTCAAGAAGATCTTCACATTGATTTAATTTCTCTTCTTGATCATGTTCTAAACTTGAATCTTCATTAAAAAGGTTTACACATTGATCTAATTCTACTTCTTGCTCGTGTTCCAAATTTTTCTTCATAAGTAGTCTTGAAATGGAATTCGCTCAGAATATTATAACATCCATTCTAAAATATTCATCATCTTTACCTTTTGCAGGGTATTTCATTGATCTTGAAATGTTAAATGTAACAGTTTGATCATTGACGTGCATTTTTAATTCCCTATCTATCATTGCTCTTCCTGTGGCTAGGAAAGGTCTCCCCAAAATGATAGGTATCTCTTTATTTCCTCCATATCTAGGACAATGAAATCAATAGGAAGGATAAATTGATCTACTTTCACTAGGAGGTCTTCTATAAGTCCTTTAGGGTATGTTATCGAACAATCTTCTAACTATAGAGTTATAGTAGTAGGGATTCTTTCTCCTAATCCCAATCTTTTAATTATTGATAATGGCATAAGGTTAATGCTTGCACCTAAATCACATAAAGCTTTCCCATAGAATTACTGTCTCCTATTGCACATGGAATTGTAAAGCTACCAGAATCTTTAAGCTTTTCAGGAAGCTTCTTCCTGAATTATTTACTAACTCCTCATTAAGTGCAACGCTCTCATTATCTTCAAACTTCCTTTTCTGTTGAGAATATCCTTCATAAACTTTACATAGCTTGACTCGTTATCTTAAAACTTCCTTTTTGTTGAGAATATCCTTCATAAACTTTACATAGCTCGACATTTGTTCTAAGGCTTCAGCAAATTGAATACTAATGGTAAGCTTCTTAAATATTTTTGGAAATTTTGAAAATTGCTTATCCAACTTCTACAGACAAAGTCTCAGATGAAATGGAGGTGGTGGTTTTTCCAAATCAATTTTCAGCGGAGAAATAAGTCTCCCAGAATCATTTGGAGCATCCTCTTTTGATTCTTCAATTTCTTCTCTCTCTACTTCAATTTCTTTTTGAACTCAACCTTCCAACTCTCTTTCGCTTCTAAGTTTAACGACTTTTACTTGTTCTGTATTTTGGTCTTTTGGATTTAACTCAGTATTACTAGGAAGTGTTCCTTGGGATCTATTACTTATTGAATTTGCTATTTGCCCAAGTTGATTCTCGATATTTCTAATTGTGGCTCATTGACTTTGTAATTGATTTCCCATTTGTAACACCACATCTTCTATAGACAACTTACTCTCCTTAAACAGTTTATTATTGTTGAAACCTGAAGGATAAGTAGATTTATAATTATTATTCTCTTGGTTGGTCCAGTTTCCCAATGGGTTTCCTTAATTGTTTCCCCATTGTTGATTATTACCACCCGAATTGTTATTCCAGTTAAAATTGGGATGGTTCTTCCAACCTGGGTTACAATAATTGGAATATGGGTTATTGTGCTTATTATTTATGACATTCAAAGTTTCTAATGATACTTGAGAATCTACCATTTGTTTTAATGAATTCTCTTCGATCATGGAAATTTGCTGAAAAAAATTCATTCCAAATTGGTCTAACTTCCTTGAAATTGGAGAAACTTGATTTGCTAACACGATAAATGCATCAGATTCATGAATGTTGGCTACTTTTTTAGGATTTACCCTCTTAGAAGGCCATTGAAATTTATTAGTAGACATTTCTTCAATTAAAGCGTAGGCGTCATGAAATAGTTTTGACATCAATGAACCACCACCAGCAGCGACATTGATAATTGATCTAAGAGATCCAATTAATCCATTATAAAAAAATTGAATTATTAACCAATCTAATATAGCATGGTGTGAACACTTTCTTAAGAATTTGTTAAATCGTTCTCATGCTTCATAAATAGATTCCCCTTCAAACTGATTAAAAGATGTAATATCATTTCTAAACTTTACAGTTTTTTAAGGTGGAAAATATTTAACAAGGAATTTTTGTGCTAAATCACTCCAAGTTCTGATAGATTCAGGTGCTGATGAATTCAACCACATCTTAGCTTTATCCCTCAGTGAAAAAGGAAATAACATAAGTCTTATGACATCATCTGGTACACCATCGTATTTAAATGTAACGCAAAATTCTAGAAAATTGGCAAGATGTAAATTTGGATCTTCAGTTGGTGATCCCCCAAACTGATTATTTGATACTATTTGGATAATAATAGGTTTAAGCTCAAATGAATTAGCCACTACAGTAGGTTTTTGAATACTACAATGAAATACATCTACAATAGGGTTGGCATAATCTCTTAAAGGTCTAACATCTTGATGAATTTCAACATTTTGATTATATTGGTCGACCATTTCAATAATTTTTTTATTTATTTTTCAAAATTTATAATTTTTTTTGGTTTTTGTGATTTTTCTAATTATTCTTTATAATTCAGAATTGTAGGGCACTAGTCCTTCAGAACCTGAACTACTCATACACTAACATATAATAAAATAAATAAAACAAAATAAAATAAGATAAGATAACTTAAAGTTTAAATAAGACTTTCTAAAAATAGAAATTTTGCTTTCTATTCCCCAACAATGGTGCCAAAAACTTGATCCATTGATATTGCTAATATGCAAAGTACAACACTTATTCAGATTATATTTCACTTATATTTCCTTATTTTGTGACAAAACAAAAAACTTGATCTTGAAGAAAAATAAGAATTTAACTTTTAATTTATTATCATTATCAAGTGATATAGGAATTTTTTATTAGGACCCGAATATCGAATCCACAGGGAATTTATACAATATGCACTTTTAGAAAATTTTCTATTTTAAAAAAGACAATTACTTAAACTGAATATATTTTGCAGTAGTTAAAATTCAAATATTTTTGGTATTTTTTATATTTTACAAAATAGTAACAACATAAAAAGATAACTAGATTTTGTAGATGAAAATTGCTTAATAAGAAAAATATCTTTCTTCTTATCATTAATCAGTAATAAGTATAGGAATTCTGTTGTGGAAGTATAAAAATTGTGTTGTGCCAAATAGGAGCAATAATATACTTTACCCTTACTAGAGTTGCTATAAAGAGCATTAACTAATTTAAAATTTGAATAGTTCTGAAGACCGGCTAGGCAGGGAAGATACCAGCTCTCACTCTATAAATCTCTCAATTCCCTCCACCTGGGGGCTAACATCTCGTATCAAAACCTAAAACAATAAAGCAATTTGGGGGCTTTAACCTGTCACTTTAAAGTCCTCTAATTCTACACCCTTCAATGAATATTTCCCTATTTATTTGCACCCAATCATATGAATTACATTCTCATTCATACAATCTCATGTGATTCTTTCTAATTGTTGATTGAGATAATACCAGCCCGACTTACATGTTCTCACAATAAATTTTAACATCTGGATTGACCAAATCAAGAAGTAAATGAAGTGCATGGATTTTAATCATCACAACTTCTTCCAACATTGAAGATGAATACTCTCTATAATTTCCATCCAAAACTTAATTACTTATCATTTTAAGAAGAAAGATAAAGAAAATTACTAAGAATCCATGAAGAAAATAAAACCACACTTTACATTAAAAGTAGAAATCATTGTCAAACCAATAACAAGTCTCAATTAAAACCAAAATTAGTCTCAAAGAAAAAAGATAAAAACTTATCTCAACCGTTTTTGTAACTCAATTGCTGAAGCTGTTCTCTTTGATCTAGGGTACTCTGGATCTCCCTATAGTTGGAGAAAAGGATTTCTTTTACAAAGACTTGATCTTTTTTTGTCTAACTCAGATTTTCTAAATCATTTTGCTATCACTTGGGTTCAACATCTAAACTATGCTTCTTCCGATCATAACCCTCTTCTTCTTACCTTAGCTTTTGATGACAAGCCTACTATTTCTAGATTTAAATTTCTCAATAATTGGACATCTCATGAAACTTTTTTGAGTAATGTACAACAAGTTTGGAAGGTGGATGGTGCTAGGACACCTTGGTTTACTCTTTGGCAATTGCAAAAGAAGCTAGTTGCCCACCTCTGAAATTAGAAACATAAGGTTTTTAGTAACGTGCACAATAAAGGTTTCGAAGATCAACATTAGATGGATCAGCTAGAAGCTCAAGATAATTACACTCCTGATATGGTGGAATTGGTTGCCCAAGCGCATCTCTCCATATTGGATGCAATCAGTATGGAAGAAAGTTTTCTTCAAAAAAAAAACCCAATGATTTCTCTTTCAGTATTGAAGATAGAAACACTAAGTATTTTCATGGCACTTTAAAGCATAGAAGAAACATCAATAGCATTCTGAAAATTAAAAATGCTAATGGTCACATATTAACCAATACGGAGGATATTGGTGATAATGATGTGCTCTACTTTACTGAACTTTATCAATCTACTATGTAGGTTACACCTGTTGATTCTAATGTCTTTGATGCTGAATTTAGTTACATCAACAACCTTGCTTTTGCCCAAGTGTTAGATGAAATTGAAATACTATCTACTTTCAAATATACAAGCTCTAACGAATATCCAAGCCCAGATGGTTTGACCTCCTCTTTCTATGTGCATTGTTGGGGCATCATTAAAACAAAGGTCATTCATGGTATTCAAAGTTTCTTTCGTGGGGATAGCCCATGTAAATTTTTTAGTTCTTCTTTGATAGTGCTTATCTCTAAAGGTAATGATAAAAATTCTTGGGATATCTTTCATCCTATCTCTCTTACCACGGTAATCTCTAAAGTCTTGAGTAAGATTAGGCTATAGCCTCACCTCTCCCAAACTATTTCTTCCTAGCAATCTGCCTTCATTAAAGGACAAGACATTACTGATAACATTCTCTTAGCTCAAGAAATCATTGAAGATCTGGATAAGAAATGTAGGGGGAAACATGGTTTTTAAACTCAATATCTAAAAGGCTTTTGATACTATTAGCTGGGACTTCATTCTTAATACTTTGTAGGCTAAAGGATTTCGCAGGATTTTTGCCTTCTTATTAAAAGACGGTTATCTAATAATCATTATAGTGTGCTTGTGAATGGCAAATCACATGGTTTTTTCCTTCTTACAGGGGTATTAAACAAGGAGATCCACTCTCTCCTACCATCTTTATTATTTCTTTCAATTATCTATCCAGACTTGTTAACAATCTGCACCTTCAACATCCTCATATCCAATACTCCCATAAATCTAAAATTATTGTTAGTCACCTTGCTTAAGCTGATGATGTCATTTTGCTCTCTAATGCCAGTAAAACTGCTATTAAAGCTATTATGGATCTTTTGATGGACTTTCAAGAAACATCAAGATTAAATTTTAACATGGCTAAATGCTCCATATATTTCGGGAAATATGTGCATCAAAATATTCAAAGCTGGGCTTCCACCTTCACTAGCTATATAATAGCTAATCTTCCCCTTAAGTATCTTACGATTAATGTCATTAGAGGGATAAAGAAGCATATTCAAATGGATGATATTGTCAACAAAATTAAATTCAAAATTATTGATTGGAAAAATATCTTCTTGTCTAATGGTGGTAGACTTATTCTGTTTAAAAGTGTGCTTTGTAGTTTACCCCTTTATTCGATGCAGGTTCTTAAAACAAAGAAAAGCACCCAGAAAACCCCTGAAGTGCTTTTCAATAAATTTTTTTGGAGCGGTACTCGCTCTTCTAAAGTTTGGACCAATTGGAAGAGTAGTTGCAGACCGACTGCCTCTAGTGGACTTGGTTTTAAAAATCTACATATAATTATTGATATCAATATGTGTAAGCTTTGGTTCAAATTTAGATCTGGAGACTCCTTATGGGCTCAGTTTATACATCACAAGTATTGCACGTATAAGCATCCCTCCACTGTTAATTGGAAGACGATTTGGAAGGCTATTACTCTTGCTAGAAATGTGGCTTCTCAATTCATCTTTTGGGATGTTGGGGATGGGAACATTTTGTTTTGGCATTGGGGAAATTCTAATTTTACGAACTTACCACATTCATTTTCTAACCCTAATTTGCTTGTTTCTGATTGTTGGTTGAACGGGAACTAGAATATGCTTAAATTGTTTTCTTTAGTTGGGGAGATGGCCCCCTCTATTGTTAATATTCCTATCAATATGCAGGCTAGAGATACACCCATTAGGAAATTTAATTCTAGAGCTTCCATCTCTAAAATGCTTTATACTCACCTGCATAGCTTTCCTCATTGGAAATGGAGCTCTTATATTTTGCATAAATATATTTCTCCTTCTGTTTCTTTCTTTCTTTGGAGACTCTTTCATAATATTTTTCCTATTGATGATATACTTAAAATGAAATGTTTGAGGCTTGCTTCCTTTTGTTATGTCTATAGAAAGGAGGCTGAAACTTCCACACATCTTTTTTTTGCTTGCCCCTTTCCTAGAGAGGTCTGGGATAAATTGGGCTGCTACTTTGGTATTCACTGGCCCACAAATTTATTCTTAGATAAGACTCTTTCTATTTGGAAAGGTACTGATAATTCCCATAAACAACTTTTCTATTTTCCCTTAATTGTGTTGTGGTTTATCTGGGTGGCTAGAAATAGCCACACATATGATTCTTATCACTATACTTCTAATACTACTATGGCTCTTATTGTGGCCACATTTTCTAAGGCTTCGAGAGCTGCTAACTTTGTTTCCACTTCTTGTTAACATGGGAGTGGTAGGAGACCAACTTTAATTAGTTGGAGAACACCCTCCCATGGTTGGATTAAAGTGAATATTGACTATAGCTTCAAATCTGATGTTGTTGGTATAGGTGGCCTGTTTCGTGATACTAATAGGAAATGCCTAGTTTTTCTTGCATCACCATGTAATGCCTATACCCCTTTGGAATCAGAAACATATGTTGTGTTGGCAGCTATGCAAGTTGCTATATCTTTTCATTTATCTAATGTCGTTATTGAGATTGATTCTAAAAGTTTGTTTAACATTTTAACGGGGAACTTGATGCTCAATTGGTATCTCATCACTTTGCTGAAACCGATTAAGACTATTGTGGAGATCAATCATCTTACTATTCAATACAAATTCATACATAGGGAAGGTAATTGCTCTGCATATTGGTTGGCTAAAAGGGGGCAAACTGGTATTGTTATTGGATTTAATCCTCCTCTTGCTCTATACATACTTATGCACGGTGACTTAATTGAGGCACCTTTTATTTGGGCATAGTTGCTTCTTTTTCATTTTATGATATTGGTATATTATATTTTTACGGATTGTATCATTGGTTTTGAGGTTTTTGAGGCTTTTGGGTTTAATTTGATGCTCACGGTGATGTTCCTGCAAGGCTTTTTGAAGTAGAAAATTCTGCTTTATTATATCTATTGGATTGGTTTTTATATTGCTTTATGTATGCTCTACGGGAAATTATGGAAATATTGAATTGTGCCTTTATGGTTTGATTACTGTCGCAGAAATGTTTTTTATAGTATCAGGGGCTGGGTGTTTATATACACCTATGTTTTCCATTCATTTTTCTCTTTTTTATTTTAAAAGGAGTCGTCAGCTTGTCGATTGTCGTATACTTCCCCCATTCAAATAAATCTCCCTCCCGAATCATATAAATGATTTGAAGAGGAGAGGAATCGAATAAGAAGGGACATACGACAAAAAGACAAATAAGAGAAAAAGTAAAATGTGGAGAGTCTACGTGCGATAAACCTCACAAAGATAGGTTAAGCATGTCTGCCCAAACAAGCTCGGGCGGAGGCACCTTAAACTAATATCCGCGAAAGAAGTATCTACATAGAGTACTCATAACCTGAGAGTCAGGTGTATGTACCTGTTATGGGGTCAAGAGCACTCTTAGAGGAACGTGTTCCTACTGGTTAATTACATCTTGGGGGATACCCAAGAATACTCTTGATAAAAGGAGTTTTGCTTTATCATTATGAACATGGGGTATAGGTTATCAAAAGGTGATTATTTTGTATGGAACAATCTCGATGCTTTGAAGCTCACGCTACACCATCGGGCGGAAAGTGAATCTCCCACGCCAAATGGGTAGCGGCTTCTCAACTCACGAAACCTACAAAATAACCATAAATCACTTCAACAGGGGTATTCCAATACGTCATAGCACATCCAGACCGTAAAAGCAGAGGACAAATCGTCGTATCCCGAACAGGCGGCAGCTTATCGATATCGGGCCGTCAAAGTGACACCAACGAAGTCAAAGGAGCAGAAATGGCTCAACAGGGATAGTCAAAAGGCAAGGAAAAGTAATCCTAGGAGGTAGAGGTAGTCAGGTCAGGGTATCATAGACCCGTCATCCCAAACCACTAGGACCCTAAGTCTACCTGGTCATGATGGTAATCGACCCAACACAACCTGACACCCCCAGTCAGCAATCCGTGAATTGCATCATCCACGAGAACCTCGGTAGCCCTAAGGTCTATAAATTTGAGCTCCAAGAGGTGGGACTTATACCTGCCGAAATGACAAGGATGCCTCCGGAAAGAAAAGAAAGCAGAGGTTCAACTACAAAGCTGTAAACACTCCATCAAAAGGACTTACACCCCTTCTGGGTCGGGGATCCTTCTAACACCTTAGGCGCACTAGACAACCACCTATATGAAGGTATGTTGGGCCAGTCAGGTTGGAAAAGTATGGGGACTCCTCCTCGGAACATGTAAATATGAATGCAGTTATCTAGAATGATCCTAAGTATTGTGGAGACCCTATTAATATATGTAATAAAGTAATTGTTGTAGTTTTTAAATCCTGAATATTTTAATCCTAAATTTTAATTATCTTGAATATTTTATTTAGGATTTTGTATAAAATTACAATTTTAGGGTCCTTAATGAGTCTATGTTGTATCGTGAAATCCCAGATAAAATACAGAAAGAAAATAAGAAAAACACATGCAATTGCAGACATGCAAGAAGATGCAAAAATAAAGCAAAGCAAGTCAAACCAAAATGATAAACAGGTCGGTGCCGCTGGGTCGGCAACATATCCCAGAAAAGAAAAGGGCGGCCAGACTCCGCATATACATGCCCTGTCCTAATTATATACATCAATATAAAATGCAGAATTAAGATAAGAGGCACGAGCATCTGCTCCTGGTCCCCTCCACGTAGTTCTCGTGCTAACGACTCAGAACCCTGCCCGTATCTTATTTCTGTTACAGGACTCTCCTAGACTCTAAGGGACCCGTGCCAGTATCTTATTTCTGCTACAAGACTCTCCTAGACTCTAAAAAAAATACATAGAGAAAAGGAAAAAGACGCAATCCTGCATGGAAACAAGTGTCAGCGGGAAAATCACATGCACATAGCGTATCATGAGCCATGCCTTAAAAGTCAAGTGTCAGCGGGAAAATCACATGCACATAACGTATCAGGAGTCATGCCTTAAAAGTGGGGAAGCACCTGCAAGCAAAAGGGTCAGAAATCATTACTTGCTCCCCCCATAGCGGTACTTGTGTGTGATTATGAAAATAGGAATGAGTCCCTGCAGAAGAATGCCCTAACACACTACCACACATATGCAACATGTAGCACACCACAAGCATAATGCAAAAGAAAGATACCTGACTAGGGCAACCAATCCAACAGAGAACAATAGCAAGACATCAAAAAGACTATCTAGCACCCTAAATCCTATGCACACCATCTAACGAAAAGTGCATCAACTTAGTATCTAAGTGGGGGGTAAGTCTAGGTATAATATGACTTTGATGGGGTCGTCATACTGACCCCATCCTAAAGATCCAAAGGATCTAAAGGGTGTCATGAAGAATGGTGACATGAGTTAGATCTATTTAATCTTTAGCACAGTCATACTGGTGTCAATCCCGATGACTTAACTCGCATTGCTCACTGGGATCAACCCAGCAAGCAATGCTCGTTAAGGCATCGCGACCAACACGGGGTCACTCTCCTAACGGGCCTGGCTCACTATCCATGCAAACATGCAAATGCAAATGCTAATGCAGGTAAATCAAACATATAAGTAGTGAAAAAGAGTATGCTGGTAAGACAGTGGCTCGTAGGAATGGGCATACCGTAGCGGTAGGGGCCCGAAAAGAGGGTATGCCAGTAAGGTAGTGACCCGAAGGAATGAGCATACCATGACGAAAGCGGCCCGAAAAGAGGGTATGCCGGTAAGGCAGTGACCTGAAGGAATGGGCATGCCGTGGCGGCAGCGGCCCGAAAAGAGGGTATGCTGGTAAGGTAATGACCCGAAAGGAATGGGCATGTCGTGGCAGCAGCAACCCGAAAAGAGAGTATGCCGGTAAGGCAATCACCCGAAGGTAGGCATGCCGTAGCGGCAGGGGCCCAAAAAGGGGGTATACTGGTAAGGCCGTGACCCGAAAGAATGCAACTCAAGGAGATGATATCGATCATGCAAACAAACATGTACATGCACATACACAACATGCAATGGAGAAAGTGGTAGGTCGATTGGGATGGAGCATCCGGTCAAACCAAAGTATTGTGTGAATCGGGTCGGGGTAGCCGGCTGAAATACAAGTAATGTGACCGATTTAGGATAACCGATCAAGGCACAAGTGGTGTCAGTGCAGGTGCAAGTGCAAGATATAAGATGCAAGTGCAACGTGCAAGTGCAAGGTGCAAGGTGCAAGGTGCAAGTGCAAGATATAAGATGCAAGTGCAAGTGCAACGTGCAAGTGCAAGGTGCAAGGTGCAAGGTGCAAGGTGCAAGGTGCAAGTGCAAGTGAAAGTGTGATATATGACAGACAATATATAACGATGCAAGACACTCCTATGCAAATAATGAGGTGTAAATGACCACACATGATAGCGAGCCACACTCGTACTAATGACCTCACCTAGGAAACCTATAGATTAGACCCTTGGAAATGAGGCATCGCCGCCTCTTGTTTTGGTGAGGAAATGTGGGGAGTTTCTCCCCAGATCTCCGAGAGGGAAACTCTCCACTCCTCCAGACTTTGCAAATCGAGCCAGCTACAAAGCTTCTCTCTCTTTGCCAAGTCCGACCTCCTTCTAGCTTTTTCAAGTAAAGCTTCGGAAACCCAAAGCAAGGGGAGATAGGGACTCCAACCCATCAGGACTTGTGCTAAGGCTCACAACAAAAGGGAGACACTCGGCGCTATGGGGGGCGTTTGGTTACGCACAAAAAGTCTTAACCTAAAGGCTAGCTCTAGAAAATTGACGGACGATCCATCATGCAGGAACGTCGTCGCGCCGACCCATGCCGGCGCACGCACCCCGTGTGGGCAATCGAACTCACACACCCAGACACCTCTAAACCTAAGGCTAGCTAGAAGTTTAGGGGATCCCACCACCATGACGGTTGCAGACGCGTTCTCTTTACTTGCTCCAAGCTCGCCGACATCCGATCCATGCTCCATGTGCCTCGCAGAACATGCATAGATCAACAGAAAGACCCAATGAGGGCAAGGAGGGGAATCAGTGAGGTCGCTTTCCGGTGAATGTCGCAACAAATCAACGGGAAAGCAACAAATAGCAGGCGAGGTATGCAAAGTACCCAAATAAATACTCCGAGCAAAAAAAAAAAAATGCAAACAAAACATATACCTTCAGAAAGGGGTCAGACGGGTTGAGATCTTGCTCGGATTCGCTTCACAATAAGTAACACAAAGTGAGTGGGAGAATGCGATGTAAAAAGCTCACCTTATCGTCCTTCAACGATAAAAGAGACCACACTTGATAATTAGCACGTCTCCCGAATGATTTCAAATCACAAGAAATCCATTTGCTTACAAATATGAATCGACATTTCTGCATACAAGTGAAAATCCAAGTGAAATCTCATTAGATCCACACCATTTCATGTTTTGAAAATCATAAATAATCCACTTGTTTACTTCTACAAATCAATATCCCCACATTTAAGAGATTTAGATTTTACCTAGATTTGAACTCACCCCATCTACATCCATGATTTCGGGTAAGAGAAGAAAAAAATGGGGATTTTTGGATCTCTGGCGGCAAACCAAAAGATAGTTGGAAAGGATGAAGATCAGGCTCACCGGTGTGAAGAGGAGATATCGCCAACGTCAGAGATCACGGCGGCAAAGTAGGCGGCTAAGGGGAGGCCGACGAGGCTCGCCGACAGCGTTGCTGGCCGAGAACAAGCTTGGTGCCGTCAGCGTGCCCTAGGTTGCGAGGAGAGAGTCTTGGTCAAAGGGAAGAAGAGGAGAAGGCCCACTAACACGAGGAGATGAGGCCTAAGCGCGGTGGTCGCCGGCAAGGACCGCAGACTGGCGAGTTCGGAGCAGGGACAAGCGGTTTTCGCGAACGGGCGAGAGGGAGAGAGAGGGTGCGTGGAATTTATATATATATTAATATATATTATAATATATTATAATAATAATTATTATCATATTATTATAATTATCCTTCATGTATTCTTCCCCTATATACGTCCTCACGGCGAAGTGAACGTCCTTCTTGGCTAAAATCGACGTTCTAGACGCATTGGCACAGTCTGTTTCGTCATTCGGGGTCGTTTGGGCCACTTTTTTTACGATCGTGCCCAAAATGATAACTTGTGCACTTTCACCTCGCCCGCGAAGCTGTAGCGAAGTGGACATCCCCCCTAAGTGAAATCGATTTCATCATCCGGGGTCTTCTAGACAACTTCACCGACGATCGAGTAAATTTCACGCGTGACGCGAGACAAAATATTCATTAACCTGATCGGAGCCGTCAATCATGCTAAATGTCGACCGGCCTTTACCTAGGTGAAAGCCAAAGCCTAGCAGAATGACCATGGCTACGTGCCCCTCAACACGTGCCAAAAAGGTCTCGAGCGCGTGTCTAAACTATCGGATGTTACGGATGGACCGTAGACTATCCCGAGTTAAGCAGATGGACATGTTACACTTGTGACATCAAAAATTGATGCCAACACACAGCATTTAAGGCTACTTGATCTTGGCTGCCACGTTTCCCATCTGATTGGGTTCGATGGTTTAATCTCTGTTTAGATCTGCTGAATTTTATTGTTAATGCGGCTGAGGCAACTTCTATTACCTATCTTATTATTTTTGGCTGCATTTATGTTACTGGATCAAAAATATGGAGATGATATTATCGGTTGGAGGTTATGGGATTGCTTTGGCCGCCTCTGCTCTTTAGTTTATACCTGCCTTGGTTTTTACCTCTCCTGGTCAAAGGTTTCCTTTGTCAGAATGCTTTCTTTCGTCACCTCTCCCTGTTTGGCTCGTTTTATCTTATTTGCAAGATACACACAAACTATTTTTTTGAGCCATTTCTGTTGGCACTCTCAACTCTCTTGTTGAGATTTACTTACAAGCAAATTTATTTCTTCCACTCATGACTTTTGCTATGGGGCATTTCCTCTCAACGACTTTTGGCGGTAGTATTGCTTAACTCAGCTCTCTACTATGGCGGCACCACAAGTTATTTGGCCTCCTACAAATGCGGCATCTTGGATTACCTTATACTTTTTTACTTGCCTTTGTTGGTTTAATCTTTGGTTTTGGTATACTTGCATATGCGCGGGTATAATATATGTATTAGGTTTACTTTCTCTCTTTAGTTTTGGGTGGAGTTGTATTCTCTATTTTGAGCACGTTATGTATTTCATTTTGTTTTTAGTTAGGGATCCGCTCCCACCAAAATTTGTACCAATTTTTTATGATTAACACGCAGAGAGAAATATAATGCTCCTTTAATTATAAATAAATAAATACATATATATATAGGACTCGCTAGTTTGGTCCTCTCCAGTTTCACAGCCCTGGCGTTGTGACCTCCGTCGCTCTCTTCTTCGCAGCGTTCTTCTCTCCCGCCATTTACCTCATGGAATAATGACTTCTCCACATTGGGACGCTAACGGCTCTTGAGTTGCTACTGTGCGAATAGCTGGTTCTCTCCACTTTCACAGCCCTAGCGCTGCTACCTCTGGCGCCCTCTTCTTCGCTGCCTTCTTCTCTGCCGCTACTTATCTCCTGGAATAATGAATTCACCACATGTGACGCTAACGGCTCTTACATTGCTACTGTGTGAATCGCAGATCCTTCATCTCCGATTGTCCCGATCGAGGGGACTGTTGCTATGTCGAAGGCCTGAATCTATACTGACGTCAATGTGATTCATCCCAAAGAGTACTCAGGTGCGAGCCTAGGCTCAGCCCGTGTTCTGTTCATTTATATTACGAGCTCAAAAAACGTGTTCGTATTGGCTCAGTTGCTTTCACGAACAAAGAGTTTAATCATATAGCCAAGATGTTAAGAATTGAGGCAAGATTTAAAACACNTTTAGTTTTATATTGAGAGTGTTATAAAAGAGAAGAGATTCAAAGAAACTTCAAGAGTTTGGTGGAGGACTTAGAGATAAGTTTTTATCTTTTGTTTTAAACTACTTTTGGTTTTAATTGAGACTTGTTGTCAGTTTGACAATGATTTCTACTTTTAAACTAAAGTGTGGTTTTGTTTTCTCCATGGATTTTGATTAGTTTTCTTTATATTTCTTCTTAAGATGATAAGTAATTAAGTGTTGGATGGAAGTTTTGGAGAGTACTGATCTTTAATGTTGGAAGAAGTTGTGATTATTTAAATCAATGTATTTCATTTACTTCTTGATTTGGCCAATCCAAATGTTAAAATTTGTTGTAAGAACATGTAAGAATCGGGCTGATATTGTCTTAGTCAACAATTGGAAAGAATCACATGAGGTTGTATGAATGAGAATGTAGTTCATATGATTGAGTGCAAATAAATAGGAAAATCTTCATTGAAGGGTGTAGAGTTAGAGGAGTTTATATTGACAGGTTAATGCCCCCAACATGGTTTTTTGCTTTAGGTTTTGATACGAGATGTTAGCCCCCAGGTGGAGGGAATTGAGGGAACTCTAGAGTGAGACCTAGTATCTTCCTTGCCTAGCCGATCTTCAGAACTATTCAAACTTTAAATTAGCTAATGTTCTTTATAACATATCTAGTAAGGGTAAATAATATTATTGTTCATATTTTGCACAAAATAATATGCATACTTCCACAACATAATTCCTATACTTATTACTGATTCATGATAAGGAGAAAAATATTTTTATATGTAGTGATTTTCTTCTACAAAAACTCAAGTTATCTATTTAAGTTTATTTTGTTTTTGTCAAAATATTAAAATTACCAAAAGTATTTAAACTTTATTTACTGCAAAAATGTCTTTAGTTTGAACAATTGTCTTTTTAAAAAAAGACAGTTATCCAAAAAGTGCATATTACATATCTTCTCTGTGGGTTCGATATTCAGGTCTTAATAAAAAAGTCTTATATTACTTGATAACGATATGTATATTTGCGTAGTATCCCAATATATATAAATTAAAAGTTAAAATCTTATTTTTCTTCAAGATCAAGTTTTTGGTTTTGTTGCAAAATAAGGAAATATAATTGAAAAATATAACCATAATTATTATTATACTGTTGCACATAAGCAGTTTCAGGATTAAGTTTTTTGGCGTCGTTGTCGGGGAATCGAAGTGAAAATTGTAAGGAATCTATTGATTTAAAAGAAAATTTCTATTTTTAGAATGTCTTATTTAAACTTTAAGTTACTGTATATTTTCTTGTGTGTGTTTAGTTTTATTTTATGTTAGTGTATGCATAGTTCAGGTTCTGAAGGACTAGTGTCTTACGATTCTGAGTTAGAGAAAACTGTTAGAAAAATCAGAAAAACCAAAAAAATTAAGAATCTTGAAAAATAAAAAAAAATTACAGAAATGAAAAACCAAAATGATTAAAATGCTGAAATCTATTAAGAGTTTAGATCTTTAAGAGATTATGTCAACCCTACTATAGATGAACTTCATTGTAGTATTGAAAATCCTACTACAGTGGCTAATTCATTTGAGCTTAAACATTCTATTATCCAAATGATATCAAATAATCAGTTTGGGGGATCACCAACTGAAGATCCAAATTTACATCTTGCCAATTTTCTAGAATTGTGCGCTACATTTAAATATGATGTTGTATCAGATGATGCCATAAAACTTAGGTTATTTCCTTTCTCACTGAGGGATAAAGCTAAGATGTTGTTGAATTTGTTAGCACCTAGATCTATCAGAATTTAGGGTGATTTAGCACAAAAATTTCTTGAAAAATATTTTCCACCATAAAAAACTGCAAAGCTTAAAAATGATATTACATCTTTTAATCAGTTTGAAGGGGAATCTATTTATAAATCATGGGAAAGCTTTAAAGAAATATTAAGTGTCCACACCATGCTATTCTAGATTGGTTAATAATCAAACTTTTTATAATGGATTAGTTGGACCTCTTAGATCAATTATCAATGTCGTTGCTGGTGGTTCATTGATATCAAAACTATTTCATGACACCTATGCTTTAATTGAAGAAATATCTACTAATAATTTTCAATGGCCTTCTAAGAGAGTGAATCCTAAGAAAGCAGCCAATATTCTTGAATCTGATGCATTTAATAAGTCTTAAAATCAAGTTGTTGCAATTTCAAGGAAGTTAGACCAATCTGGAATGAATTTTTCTCAATAAATTTCCATGATTGAAGAGAATTCATTAGGCAAAATGGTAGATTCTCAAGCATCATTAGAAAATTTGAATGTCATAAATAACAAGCAGAATAACCCATAATCAAATTATTATAACTAAGGTTGGAAGAATCATCCTAACTTTAACTGGAATAACAATTTAGGTGGTAATAACCAGCAATGGGGGAACAACTAATTAAACCCATTGGGGAACTATAACAATCAAGGGAATAGTAATTATAGATATACTTATTCTCCAAGTTTCAATAGTAATACACAATTTAAGGAGAAGAAGTTGTCTATAGAAGAAGTGGTGTTACAAATGGGAAATCAATTACAAAGTCAAGGAGCTACAATTAGAAATATTGAGAATCAACTTAGGCAAATAACAAATTCATTAAGTAATAGATCCCAAGGAACACTTCCTAGTAATATTGAATCAAATCCAAAAGACCAGAATAAAGAGCAAGTAAAAGCCGTTCAACTTAGAAGTGGAAGAGAGTTAGAAGGTAGGGTTCAAAAAGAAATTGAAGTAGAGAGAGAAGAAATTGAAGAATCAAAAGAGGACGCTCCAAAAGATTCTGAGAGACCCATTTCTCTGCTGAAAATTGATTTGGAAAAACGACCACCTCCATTTCCTCAGAGACTTTGTCAGCAAAAGTTGGATAAATAATTTTCAAAATTTCTGAAAATATCTAAGAAGCTTACAATTATTATTCCATTTTCTGAAGCCTTAGAACAAATAACAAGCTATGTAAAGTTTATGAAGGATATTGTCAACAGGAAAATAAAGTTTAAAGATAATGAGACTGTTGCACTTAGTGAGGAGTGCAGTGCTATAATTTAGAAAAAGCTCCCTGAAAAGCTTAAGATTCTGGTAGCTTTACAATTCCATGTGCAATAGGAGCAAATTTTATGGCAAAGTTTTATGTTATTTAGGTGCAAGCATTAAACTTATGTCATTTTCAATATCCAAAAGATTGAGATTAGGAGAAATAACCCCTACTACTGTAACTCTGCAGTTAGATGATCGTTCGATAACATAGCCTAAAGGAGTTATAGAATATTTCCTAGTGAAAGTGGATCAATTTATCTTTCCTGTTGATTTCATTGTGCTAGATATGGAGGAAGAACCTATCATTTTGGGGAGACCTTTCCTAGCCACAGGAAGAGCAATGATAGATGTGCAGAAAGGGGAATTAACAATGTACGTTAATGATCAAATTGTTACTTTCAATATTTCAAGATCAAAGAAATATCCTGTAAAAGGTAAAGATGATGAATGTTATAGGATGGATGTTATAAGATATCTAAGTGAATGCCATTTCAAAACAACTTATGAAGAAAAATCTAAGGAAAAAGATTTGGAACACGAGCAAGAAGAGGAATTAGATCGATGTGAAGAACTTTTTAAGGAAGATTCAAACTATGTTCGAGAAATTTTTAAATATTTTGACACGATAGTCAAAGATAAATCATTTTGTCGATCAATTGAAAAACCTCCAAAACTTGAGTTGAAATTACTTCCTGAACATTTAAAATATGCCTTTTTAGGAGATTCCTCTACTTTACCAGTTATAATTTCCTCAAAATTAATGATGGAAGAAGAAGAAAGGTTGATGAAAATTTTGAAAAATTTTAAGAAAGCCTTTGGATGGACAATTGCTGATATTAAAGGAATCAATCCTTCAATTTGTATGCATAAAATTCATATGGAAGAGAACTGCAAACCCAGGGCTGATCCTCAAAGGAGACTGAATCCTATTATGAAAGAAGTTGTTAATAAAGAAATTTTAGATTGGTTAGATGCTAGAATTATCTACCTTATTTCAGATAGTGCATGGGTTAGTCCAATTCATTGTGTTCCTAAGAAATGAGGAGTAACTGTTAGTGTAAATGAACATAATGAATTAATACCTACTAGATAAGTTACAGGGTGACGAATATGTATTGATTATAAAAAATTAAATCTTGCCACTAGGAATGATCATTTTCCATTACCCTTTCAAGATGAAATGCTGGATAGACTAGCTAAGCATGAATACTTTTGTTTTCTGGATGGATATATTGGTTATCACCAAATACAAATATCTACTGAGGATTAAGAGAAAATAACTTTTACCAGTCCTTATGGTACTTTTTCTTTTAGAAGGATGCCCTTCAGTTTATCTAATGCCCCTGCTACATTTCAAAGATGTATAAATGAAATTTTTTGTGATTTAATTGAAAAAGGGATTGAAGTCTTTATGGATGACTTTTCAGTGTTTGGAACATCTGTCCTTTGGTTTATGTAATGCCCCTGCTACATTTAAAAGATGTATGATGGCAATTTTTTGTAAATTGAAAAAGGGATTGAAGTATTCATGGATGATTTTTCAGTGTTTGAAACTTCATTTGACTTATGTTTAGAACATTTATCTAAATTTCTTAAGCACTGTGAAGAAAAAAATTTAGTCCTTAATTAGGGAAAATGTAAATTTATGGTCGCAGGAGGAATTGTATTAGGTCATAAAATATAAAAAAATGGTATGGAAGCAGATCCTGCTAAAATTCAAGTGATTGCTATTTACCTTATCCAACAAATGTAAGGGAAATTAGGAGTTTTTTGGACATGCTCGATTCTACAAGCGATGTATTAAAGACTCCTCAAAGATTGCTAAGCCTTTATTCCATTTATTGGAGAAAGATGCAATTTTTAATTTTGATGAAGAATCCCTAAAAGCTTTTCATTTATTAAAAGAAAAATTAATCACTGAATAAATTATAGTTTCACCAATCCGGGGAAAACCTTTTGAATTAATGTGTGATACTAGTGATTATGCTATAGGAGCTGTTTTAGGACAAAGATATGAAAAAAATTTCGAAGAAATTTACTATGCTAGTAAAACTCTTAATGAAACTCAAATCAATTATACAACATTTGAAAAAGAGTTATTAGCAATAGCATATGCTTTTGATAAATTTATATCATATTTAATTGGAACTCATTACATAGAGATCATTCTGCTATTAAGTACTTAATGAAAAAGAAGGGTGCTAAACCTAGACTTATAAGATGGATTCTTTTTTTGCAAAAATTTGACTTTGAAATAGTAGATCAAAAGGGGATTGAAAATCAAATTCCTGATCATTTATCCAGGCTTTAGTTAGACAAACCACTATTTTTTGAAAAATAAATTAATGAACATTTTCCAGATGAAAAATTGTTAAATTGTTCACTATTAATGACTGGCGTGTTTTTCGTGGTATGTTGACATTGTGAACTTTATTGTTATTGATATTATACCCTATGGAATGACATACCAACAAAAGAGGAAATTTATTTCTGAAGCTAAGACTTATTTTTAGAATGACCCGCTTTTATATAAACAAGGAAATGATCTAATTAGTCGAAGATGTGTACCATTATAAGAAACTTATGAAATTATTCAAAAATCTCATAATTCTGATTTTAGGGGAAATTTTGGTGTTGATAAAATAACATACAAAATTTTACAATCTGGATTCTATTGGCCTACAGTTTTTAGCGATGTTAATGCTCATATTATAACTTGTGATAGATATCAATGAGTAGGTAATATTTCTAGAAGAAATGAGATGTCCCTCAATTATATGCTAGAAGTTGAAATATTTGATGTTTGAGGATTAGATTTCATGGGACCATTTATACCATCTTTCAAAAATTTATATATTTTGTTAGCAGTGGACTATGTATCCAAATGGATAGAAGTTGTTATTTTACCTCGATGTGATGCTCAAAGTGTTGCAAAATTTTTTAAAATGAATATTTTTTGTGGATTTGGGATGCGAAGAGTTATCATTACTGATGGGAGAATTCATTTTAGAAATGCCATAATGGAAAAGATATTAAAGCAATATCATATAAATCATAGGATTCTTGACCGACCTTTTTTTATTGTAAATTGACAATAACAAGAATTGATGACGCTATTAGAAAATTTAAATTCTAGTGTAAATCGACAATTACAAGAATTTGATGCCGCTACTAGAAGATTTAAATTCCAGCAACGGTGTCAAAATCTTGACTGCGACTTTATATATATGTGTTTGATTTAATAAAGATGTATAGATATAATTATCAATAATGTCAAAGTCAAAATTTTCAACTCAAGTATACATATCGCTCAAGTAAAACAGGGGTCTAATGAAGTCCTAGTTTTCGATCCCACAGTGAGAAATATAATACTACGAACTAAGGCTTAATAAAAAGTAATACTTCAACTACAACGACAACGTTTAATTTGCTTATCTATTACTAATAGGCAATTGAAATAAGTAGATAATTTGGATAACTAATAAATAACTAATGATAGAAATTAGGGTTTAATTGTAATATTCAATATATAAGAAAGCATCCTTCTCCTTGTCAAGAAATTAAAGTCAGTGGATAAAATGAATTAGCTCAATTTATATTGTGTCAAATAGGAGCATATCTATTCTTTACTCTTTGGTCCAGGCATAAAGAACATTGACTAATCCTATGCTTGGTTACTGATTCTACGATTACCCTTTGGTCCTGGCATAAAGAACATTGACTAATCCTACGCTTGTTTACTGAATCTGCGGCTAATCTTTGGTCCAGGCATAAAGAACATTGACTAATCCTATGCTTGGTTACTGATTTTGCGGCTAGTGGTCCAGGCATAAAGAACATTGACTAATTCTATGCTTAGTTACTGATTCTGCGGCTAGGCTGAGGCATAAAGAACATTGACTAATCCTATGCTTGTTTACTGATTCTGCGGCTAGGCTGGGAGGATACTTAAAGAACATTGACTAATCCTATGCTTGGTTACTGATTCTATGGCTAGGCTGGAAGGATACCTTAAAAAACATTGACTAATCCTATGTTTGGCTGATTCTGCGGCTAGGCTGGGAGGATACCGAATAAAGAACATTGACTAATCCTATGCTTGGTTACTGAATCTACAGCTAGGCTGGGAGGATACCGGATCACTTCGGAGCTCCCACGTTCCCCTCACCTGAGGGCTAACATCTACACTCTGATTCTGCGGCTAGGCTGGGAGGATACCGAATAAAGAACATTGACTAATCCTATGCTTGGTTACTGAATCTACAGCTAGGCTGGGAGGATACCGGACACTTTGGAGCTCCCACGTTCCCCTCACCTGAGGGCTAACATCTACACATCAACACCCAAACATCAGAGCTCCCACGTTCCCCTCGCCTGAGGGCTAACATCTACACTTCAACACCCAAACGATAGGATTGAATTGAGCTCCCACGTTCCCCTCGCCTGAGGGCTAACATCTACACTTCAGCACCCAAACGATATGACTTACCCTTTGGTCCAGACATAAAGAACATTGACTAATCCTATGCTTGGTTACTGATTCTGTAACTAGGCTGGGAGGATACCGACTCTCACTTTGGAGCTTTGGGATTTTAGTCTATCACTCTAAAATCTCCAATTCTACGTCTACCGGCTCTCACTTCAGAGCTCCCACGTTCCCCTTGCTTGAGGGCTAACATCTACACTTCAACAGAAACGATAGGACTAAATTGACCCAACCGATAGGACCGAATTGAGGATTTTAGTCTGTCACTCTAAAATCTCCAATTCTATGCCCTGATCGATAAGACCAAATTGGGGATTTTAGTCTGTCACTCTAAAATCTCCAATTCTACGCCCGATAGTAATATTTCATTATTTATTTACACCCAACTTCCAAGGGCTTTGACCTCCCTAAATCTTGGATGAAATCTTCACTTTAGTTGTAAAAATCAACATAATTTAACAAATCAATTGACCAAATTGAAGGTAAATTAAGATCGAAGTGAAAATATCATCACAAATCTCTTAAACATTTTCATGGCTTCACCAATTCAAATCATCAAATATTAGGAGCTTTCTACACATATAAATAATCAGAGAAATTTCTGGGAAATGAAATTTTGAAATAAGTATAGAAACTAAAACAAAAACATACAACATTTCCTAACACAATTATAATGCTAAACAAAAGACAAAAATACTAAAATGAAAATAAATATCACATCGCATTACATTCCATAAAGCACTGAGCAACATCTACAACTTACACATGCTCATTTCTACTACCACATTAAACATTTAAAATAATAAAATTATCTAAGTACACAAAATGAAAGTCCAAATACATAAACATCCATTTCTCTTACAAAAAGATTACATAAAATAAAAATACAAACATAAGTACACCAATTTTATTCTAAATATCAAAATCCTAAGCTATTTCATCGTCGCCTTGGTCAGCAGGTGGATTGGGTTGATATTGAGTGTATCGGGGGCATTCAGAAAATGTAACATCAGACTCTCCTCTGTAGTGTCAGGCCTGAGCGTCATAATAAGCTATCTCAAAATTTAAATGCCTCTACAGGTACTCACTATCATAATCATGTGGGCGTTCTAAACCTCCAATCCTTTCGTTTCTTAAATCTATGCTCTTCCTCTGCAAGGTCAACTCATTCATCAAATCTGTTAAGGNAAACCAAATCCAAGCTCAATTGGTCCATGATTTGAACCCAATTTTGATTTGGGTCAAAACCCCAATTTTGATCATATGACCTAAACTCACCAAATTGAACCCATAGCCTAGTCGATTGGCCTCAATTAATGTTGTAAAATCTTTATGACATTACTATACATCAAATTCAACCATCAATTTTCCTTGGTAAAGCCTCAAATCCATTTGATTTTAGCCTAAATCCAAAATTCTTAAATTTAGCCCCAAATCGGCTAAGTCCCCAAATTTCACCCAATTGATTGACTTAACCTCCAAATTGGCATCCAATTCATGTTGGACACTCTTCATGAGGTCCCTATTGAACATTTACAACAATCAATTTGGACTTAATCCAAGGCTAACCCAAGCTAGACCCATGTCTAACCTAACATGACCAAATTGATTAAAGTTCAAAATTCCTTCAAATTGACCTTTCAATTGAACTCAA
>JXCR01147862.1:132793-217734 GCA_002079205.1 Phalaenopsis hybrid cultivar | reverse complement strand
CAATATGTGGAATTTCAAGCTGAGTAAAAAGAAGAGTTTTGAATTTCTAATGGTGGGGTACCTCTTCTAATTTTCTAAGACTAGTCAATAGGAAAGTCCTATGGCTAGACCTAGGCTACTAAAGAAGTTTTCTAGACCTCAATCAAAAGTGAGGTCAACAGTACAGTATGAAAGTATAAGAAAGACGACGTTGTAAACTCTAAAAGCGTACTTGGCATTTCTTCTTGCTCCACCACCTGAAACTCAAAATGCATGTCAAGACATTTTATACGAAGTAGGAAAGTAAGGTTTTGACGACATACCTAACCTTATGTCATATCTTGGTGGGTCCCTATTAGTTTGATTAAGGATGATTTTTGCTAAGCAAAACATATAAAGTTTAGTAGACCTTCGAGATATCCAACAGGTCTGCAAAAAGAAGCAGGTCCATGCTTCCCTCTCACCGCCTGGTGAAAAGCCTCGAGCTCATTTTAACTTATTATGTTGCTTAATAAATCCATCCTAAAAATAATTTTAATGCTCAGTGAACGTTGATGTTTCAATTACCCCTAAGAGTAGGGTAATTATCGTTTGTTATTTAATTTGTAAATTATGTGGCTGAAAAACCCTTGAAGAGGCAAGTTAGCGCTATCAAAGACATTTAGCCAATTTTTTATAATTTGGGCTTGTAGTGTTCCAAAGGTGTTTAATTTTAGCTATGTTCACTTTTCTAATCTTCATTTAATCATACTTGATTTAGCCTAGGTCACTATTAAGCCCTTAAGGTTTTGGTGGATGTCTTAGTTATTTTTGAAAGAGATTAAAATTTTAGGTGATGATGATTTATTTTTTAAAACTTTTGAAAATCATTTGATCCTTAAATAGCGGTATTAAATTAGTGAGTTATTAACACCCAAAACTATACCCCTAAGTCTAGGATCATTTGGTTGACTAGACTTCCAAATTTTAATATTTTTAAGGAAGTTACAAATTTATCCTTTAATTAATAAAAGTTAGATTGCTTTCTACCAATTAATCCCCTTGTATTTCAATCATCCAAATAAGTTAGTTAAAATCAGAGGTTACCCTTTTCTCTCTTTGAATTAAGCCTAAATGTTTAATTAAGGCTCAATTTCCAAAATTACACTTTTGCCTCTAAGGCTCTATCACTACATAACTTATAAAATTTAATTCAAATGACTTTAGAATTTTCATCTTACCTTACTCATCGGTCAATTATGACATCAGAGGAGAAAATGTGATTTTTCAAAATTTGATTTAATTTACATATTTATTTTAATGCAAAAATAGGATTTTTCAAATAAAATTCCATAACTTGACCAAGACAAAGCCTAATCCCTTGAATTTTATGCTGGAGGTAGACTTAGATAAGAGAATAATTTGGAACAAATTTCATGATTTATTGATTTGTTTGTGAATTATTAGAATTATTTTTTATTTGTGGAGCATTTATTATATATAAAGTAATTTAAGTGTGGAAAATTGAGTCTTATATTTTTGAAAAGTCTCCCTAAGTTCAGAGAACCTAGAGAAGCAAATTTTACATTTTTCTAATTTTTCTTTGATTTATTGGAATTATTTTGGTGAAAATCCATTTTTAGCCTTTAAACATTATTTTAAACTTTAAAATTCAATACCTTCACTTAGAAAAGGAAGAAAAATATTCCAATTGATCCTAAGTGCTTGGGAAATAATTTAGAACATTTTCATGAATTTTATTATTTTTTTTTATTTTTATCATTTTTAATTATCTAAAATATTTAGGAATAGGCTAAAAATGAAGTTTTTATTTTACCATTTTATTTTGAAAAAATCCATCTAATCATAGAGAACTCTAAAAGCTCATTTTTATAATTTTTTAAGTTATATTTTGATTATTAAAAATCATTTTAGTGTCAAAAATGTCATTAAATGAGCTCTAAATGTTTTGAAATTTTTATGGGTAGTTCTCTGAACTTTGAATCTTAGTGGAGATTAAAAATCAAGTCATTTATATATTTTTGTTACATAAAAGTAATTTTCTTTGTGTTTTAGTGTTTGTGAAAATTAGGTGCATTCTTAATGACTTAATCTATGAAATATTTTTCAAAAGGTTCTTTGGTCATAGCAAACCTTCCAAAATTTTCTTGGAATTTTCAAAGCTACATGCTAATTATTATGATTAATTTATGCCAATAATAAACATATAATTGAAAAATATAGATCTTTGTCTAAAGATCTCTTATGAGTTTGGAAACATGAGAGAATGTTCTTAAGACAGAGGCAACAACATGCTAAAATTTCAAGTCATGGTGAAATGTCTACATGCATGAAGAATTAAATAACTCAAAATCATATTTAATTAATCAAAAATAAAATATGCATCAAACAAACTTCAAACCCTTTCCACATTGTTCTCCTCTATTCACTGAGAACTACGGTATTGTTATTTTATTTTTATGATTTTTCTACTTCAAGATATGAATTTTTTAAGTTAGGGAGCATTTTATGAATTATTTAAATCTCTATTTATCTATTTTAATGCGCGACGTCATGTCAACCTACAGTGGCTCCGAATCTCCACGCGACACTCTCATATTTGACACCGCCATCCACCTCAGCAGTGACTAGGCCGCGGTTCGCGTAAGGAAGCGCTGTCCGGCTTGATCTCATTTGTTGATGAGATAAACGCGGGATCGAACGATTCTCCATCATCGTCCCCAATGGCCTAGCTCGAGAACTGTCCATCTTCAAGGCTTAATATCTCCCGCATTTCTCAACCAAATTGAATGAATTTTTTTTTAAATGCTCGTCTAGACTAAAGGAACATATCTATATGGTTAAGATGTCATGAAATTAAGCCTAAGAAAATGGAGAATTGAAATAGGCTCGAGAAGAAAGAGAGTTCAATACTTTTACTCTGAGAAGGGAAGTTTCAATTAGAGGTACACGACACCTTTGTTGGAGTTCAAGGAGGCTAGGAATTTAGCCTCTTGTTGTGGTGAAAGGTCTAGGCATGAATTCGACCAAGCTTGATTTCAGGTGTTGGTCAGAACTATGATAGGGTCTCTGCGGAAGGGAGATTTGATGGGGCTTCTCCTTCATTCACTGTGGTGAAGGTGTGGGTAAGTTTAATTTGAGTTTGGTGGACTGTGGAGGTGTATTGAGCTCTGTCCTTATTTTAGGCAGAAGTTTGAGCTCAAAATTGAGCTTCCATAGTGGGAATCAGTGGAGGAAAGTGGTTGGCTTGAGCTAAAGAGGTCTCAAAGAGTCTCTATAAGAAATTTGGAGGGCTCTCTCTGAGAAAATTTTAACTCCCCTTCCATGGCCATGTAGGAGAGTTTTTTTATAAAAATGTCTTTAGGCTTGTTGTCATGGCCAATTAGGGGGTGAAAAGTGATGCTTAGGTGGAGGGCAGAGAGGCTCTAACATTTTATTTTGATGAGGTGGACTATAGGTTTGAAATTAGTTTGATTCCATTGGGATGGATCACATTTTTAGTGTTTTCCAGCCACTAGACTGGCCGGCCATGCCAGGGGAGGTGGCTAGGTGGTCAGGTGAGCCAGGGGAATATGTCACAAAAATTAAATGAGTTGAGGTTTAGTTTTGGCAAAAAGATCCAAGGCTTAAGCAAATATGGAATCAAACTCCCTTGATTTAGGGGACCTTTGGTCCATGTCTTAGCTTAGGTAGTTTTATGGGGTTCATCTTGGTCACTAAAGTCCAACTAATGGTTGTGGAGTCATTAATTTGGTGACTTTGGGGTGGTTAGGCTAATTTTAGTACATGGGTCCAATGTGGGTTCCAATGACCAAAACTTGGGTTTGGCCTGAGCTAGCCATGTCAATTGACCAAATTTATTGATGCATTTGATGTACATGATTGTATTGAACAATTTTGGTGAAGGGTGAAAAGGATTTTGAGTTCCATTGGGGGGTCAATTTGGAGGATTTTTCAAATTTGGTCAATTTGTGCAAGTTGGGATAGACTTGGGTCTAGATTTATCTAGGCTTGTAATTTTGCTCAATTGAATAGTCCAAACGATCAAGGGATATGTTATAAAGATTTTTCACGAAGGAATGGGATGGAAATTTTAGGGCTAAGGCAATCAATTTTGGTGAAATTTGGAGGCAAAGCCAATTTGGGGCTTTTGACCTAGGTTGAAATTAAATAAAATTTAGGCTTCACCAATGCCAATTTAAGGTCAATTTTGATGTTTAAGAATGTTACGAAGAGTTTAGGGTCCGAATTGTGACCAATGGAGTAGGCCATGCGGTTCAATTTGGTGGAACCAAGTCATAGGACCAAAATTTGTGGTTTTGATTTATGTCAAAATTGGGCTCAAATAATGGGCCAATTGAGCTTGGATTTGGTTCAGATTGGTCATATGAAAGGTGAATTTTGGTTTAGGATTGAAATTGGGGGATATCAGGACCAATTTGATGGACATTTGAAGTGGATTTGGGGAAATTGAGCCTTTAAAGGAAATTTGGGGGTTTTCGTCAAAGATGGTCAAATTGGCCAAATTGGGTTATGTGGTAGTTGAGAAAAGTGAAATTGAGAATGTTTAGAGTGTTTTCGGAGTTTTTGGAATTCTCTCAAATTTTCAGAATTTTTGGCTAAGGAGGGGTATTTTGGTAATTTGACAATTTTTGGTGATTTTGGGTAATTTGGATGTTTTCAAAAGGTTTGAAATGGATTTTTGAACAAATTTGGGTATTTTGGGTAAATTTGGAAATTTTGGCCAAATTTAGGGTTTCAAGGGTACTCAGGTAATTTGGGGGAGTTTAGGGGCGAAAGGCTAAGTTGGGTATTTTGGTAGAGTTAGGGTGCCAACCACCATAAATAAGCCATGGACGAATGGAAACCCCATTTGGGTCCTTTATGTAGTGGTCTTAGCTAAAACCCTAGCCTAGGGCCAGTGGATTTAGGGGACCATCTACATGAGTATCCCGAAGGATCAAGAGATCAAGTTTAGAGAATTTTGGGTTTATATTTGGGAGTGGTTGTGAGTGAGGTGATTGCTGGTGAGTGTCTTAGCTTTAGACCAACACCCAGGGTCAACCCTAAGGTCTAACAGTCCCTTGGGAACTCTCATTGAGCTCCCTCATAATGACCCCACCTACTAAGTGCTAGAGGTTAGGACCAATATGTAGAGCTTCAAGTTGAGCAAAGAGGAGTTTAGAATTTCTAACGATGAGGGTTCCTTTCGTACTTTTCTAGGAATAGTCTACAGGAAGTCCTAAGGCTAGACCTTAAGCTACTAAACAGGAAAACTAAACCTCAACCAAAAGTGAGGTCAACAAATGGACCCCCAATAGGTGTAGGGTGTTGGGCAAAGCACACCGCGCGTATTGGCGTTGACCGGAGAGATAAAAAAAAAAACCAATACAAACTCCTAAGTTGAGATACGTTGTAGGAGTGTGGGATTGTGAGTGCTATTTGCTTCCTGGGGAATATAGCAGGTGAATATTTGATCAAAGTCAAGAAGTAGGGACTCTCGCTGGGGATTGGAGAGTGTGTTATGAGTCATTAGATTTTAGGAATTTGTAGAGGATGGAAGTCAGTGTGTAAGTGCTGACCCTAGGGTGGGATTTGAAATTAAGGTATTAATTTCAGAAGAGGGTCGGTAGTTAAGCACTGATCATGAAAAGAGAGGAATCAGAAGTTAGGGACTGATTCCAGGATAAGGATTGAAAGTTAAGAATCAATCACAAGAGAATGTCAGAAAGTAGGGACCAACCTCAAAAGGGTGAATCAGAGGTTAAGGACTAATTCTAAAATGAGGATTGAAAGTTAATTCTCAGAAGAGAGCGTCGGAAGGTAGGGACCGACCTCGAAAGGGTAAATAAAAAATTAGGGACTGATTCAAAAATGAGAATTGAAAGGCAAGGATCAATCTCAAAAAGAGAGCGTTGGAAGGTAAGGGCTGACCTCAAAAGTGTGAATCATAAATTAGGGACTAATTCAAAAACAAGAATTGAAAGTTAGGGATCAATCTCAAAAGAGAGCGTCGGAAGGTAAGGACCGACCTCTAAATTGTGAATCAGAATTTAGGGACTGATTCGAAAATAAGAATTGAAAGGTAGTGATCAATATCAAAAGAGAGCGTCGAAAGGTAAGGACCAACCTCGAAAGTGTGAATCAAAAAAATTAGGGACTGATTTAAAAATGAGAATTGAAAGATAGTGATCAATCTCAAAAGAGAGCGTCAGAAGGTAAGGACCGACCTCAAAAGTGTGAATCAGAAATTAGGGACTGATTCAAAAATGAGAATTTGAAGGTAGTGATCAATATCAAAAGAGAGCGTCAGAAGGTAAGGACCGACCTCGAAAGTGTGAATCAGAAATTAGGGACAAATTCAAAAAGGAGAATTCAAATGTAGGGATCAATCTCAAAAGAGAGCGTTGGAAGGTAAGGACGGACCTCAAAAGTGCGAATCAAAAATTAGGGACTGATTTGAAAATGAGAATTGAAAGGAAGTGATCAATCTTAAAAGAGAGCGTCGAAAGGTAAGGACCAACCTCAAAAGTGTGAATCAAAAATTAGGAACTGATTCAAAAATGTGAGTTAAAAGGAATGAATCAATTTCAAAAGAGAGCGTCGGAATGTAAGGACCGAACTCGAAAGTGTGAATCAGAAATTAGGGACTGATTCAAAAACGAGAATTAAAAGGTAGTGAACAATTCATAAGAGAGCATCGGAAGGTAAGGACCAGCCTCAAAATTTTGAATAAAAAATTAGGAACTGATTCAAAAATGGAATTGAAAGGTAGTGATCAATCTCAAACGACAGCTTCAGAAGGTAAAGACCAACCTTGAAAGTGTGAATCAGAAATTAGGGACTGGTTCAAAAATGAGAATTGAAAGGTTGTGATCAATCTCAAAAGAGAGCATCGGAAGGTAAGGACTGACCTTAAAAGTGTGAATAAAAAATTAGGGACTGATTCAAAAATGAGAATTGAAAGGTAGTGATCATTCTCAAAAGCAAGCGTCGGAAGGTAAGGACCAACCTCAAAAGTGTCAATCAGAAATTAGGGACTGATTCAATAATGAGAATTGAACGGTAGGGATCAATCTCAAAAGAGAGCATCGGAAGGTAAGGACTGACCTCAAAAGTGTGAATCAAAGATTAAGAAATGTTTTGAAAATGAGAATTGAAAGGTAGGGATCAATCTCAAAAGAGAGTGTCAGAAGGTAAGGACCAACCTCGAAAGTGTGAATCATAAATTAGGGACTGATTCAAAAATGAGAATATAAAGGTAGTGATCAATCTCAAAAGAGAGCGTCCGAAGGTAAGGACCGACCTTGAAAGTGTGAATCAGAAATTAGGGACTGATTCGAAAATGAGAATTCTATAGAGCTTGTAGTGTTTAATTTAAAGGCATGTGTTGTATCAAAGGGTGACATTGTTGAAGAGGATTTGTGAAAATTTGTGAGTTTTTGTGCAAAATGTGAATTTCCACGGGGATATAAAGAGAATTAGTGTAGACAAAGATATTTGTGCTGCGCGAGCAAAGAGTAAGAGACCTCAAAGTCGAGAGAATCCACTCAACAGATTTATTTTCTTTTCTTGTTGTTTTTATCACATTTAATTTTTCAAAATATGTTTTCTAAATTTGATTTTAGTTGGTTGATTTTTCAAAAAGAGAGTTGTTTTGTTGTTTTTTTGTTGATTATTTTTGTTTAAATTTTATTTTCGTTAAATTTTTTGTTTGTCGTTTTGTTCTTTGTTTGTTGTAATTTTGAACCAACGTGAGGTTCGTGGCTTCCATCCATCGCAGAAAAGGCAATTGACAAAAAGACACAAATCTAAAAGAAATTTCGTTAATCTGCTTCAACAAAATGTTATAGATCAAGTGTAGGCCAACGCCTCAAAAAGTATAATATGCAAAAATGCATCAAAGTACATCCAAAATATTTCACGGCAAGTATAAATTATAGGCTGAGCATCTTTGATACATATCACATTGCTATAATGTAGTAAAGGAGAAACGAATCCTCTGACTTCCTGTTCCTGCTGTGACGAGCTCCTGATCGAGCTAATCTTATAAGCCACGCTTCAGGACAAGAGTTCCCTTTGCATGTGCTAAGAGGTGCAACCCTCTCATAGCTCGTAAGGTAGTAGTTCCTCCAATTTTGGATCTGGCTGAAATCCGTGCGGCATTTTGCTGTCGTCCATCCGTCAAAAGGTTACGGACACCCTGCAGTGTCACACTCCTGGAATGCAATGCTTGGCAATGTCTGCACAGTTGCCTTTAAGAAAAAGCACTGAGCCAACTGGTAGGGGAATCTCCACAGAGCCTCTGAACTCATCAGGGCCAACGATGTTAATTTCTTTCCCAAATATGATGTTGCTTTTACTCATGAATGATACCATACAAAAAGGTCTTACGAAGTCATGATGGTCTATATGTGGAGGAATGCAATCACCCTCATCCTAGATGTTGATAATACAACTATTTAAAATGCAAGTAGTGGGCAGAATACTCCATCTAACCATTCTCTTGATCATCCACTTTATCATTGGCGGTAGTGGATCTACTTGATCGTGTCTGAGGATCCCAGGAGGATTCCCCCATCTATTATTTGTGAAGTTGTAGTAGTAGCCACACTGGATGGTAATCCTTCATTTTCCTCGCATCCATTTTCTCGGTTCAAAATATGTTCTTTCCATGAGTAAACTTGCTTGACCTCTATCCCTTAGGTCAAAAATGCAGTCAAGAATACTTTGTTCATCAGTCTCTAAGAAGACTCTGACATACAGTTCTAATCCCTCCAACATGTTGATAAATTTTCCATGTACCACTTCGTAGAACTCAAAGTCACTTTTTATTACTTTGCTCATTTTATAGTTTTCCACCGTACTAGGTGTCGGCAGTTGTCGTGGGTATTCCCTCATTTGAACTTCAGCGGGAACCGAAGCTAGTGTTGTCTCTGGCTCTAACAAAATGTACGATTCTGCATCTGACAGGATGTTTGGCTCTGTATCCCTCGGAACATATGGCTCTGCATCCATTGGGACATATGGCTCTGCCTCTATCAGGTAATCAGGGGTCTGAGATCCATCATCGGTAGATGCATATCTCTCTAATGTCCTATAGTGTTGTAGGTGTAGGACATTGCAGTCTGGGCACTCCACAAATGCCCTCGTAACTGAAGATCGTGCAGGTATTTCAGCATTGTAGGTAGGGCAACCCGTACACAGAACATCTGAAGTTGTTAGTATATTTGGCTTTGTAACAAACTCGGGCTCCTCATCTGTAGTGGGCTGGCTGGAGGAGGTCGCTTTCATGGTCGGATCATAAATGTGTCCCTTGGGAATAGGAGTGAGCAAGTTGTCTGCCTCTTTCTGACGTCTCTTCTCTTTTCGTAAGAAAGCTCTCTATTTGTAATGGATGGCTTTTCTTTGTTGTGTTCTTCACAGTGGAGCAAATTGTATTCCTTCATTATCAGCAGCAACTAAGCCCCCGGTCAAAGTAGCTATCATGGATGGTAAACGGCTTGGCGCCTCCATTGGGTCCTGTTGTACCATCACGTTCTTTCGTTTCAGTGACGCGCTGTCTTTGGTGGCCACCCTTAGTAGTGAAGGCAGCCCTTCCTTTTCCCGCCGACTGACGAAATTCATTAAAGGCCCCTCGTAATCTATGCCGACTTGGTTAAACTCCATGTTGAAATCTATAGTGCCACCCTGCGGCACCATTTCTTCATTTAGTGCGAGAATCCAACCATCTTTAAAGGCGAAGGTCAACCTCTGGCCTGACATTTCTCTACAAACGGCAGGAAAAATGTTAGTGGGCTTAAACTTAGCGTGAACAAGAACAAAACAAAGTATTTATTAAGGGAATTTTTTTTTTATTTTGGTGAAGAGATCATTTATTTATGTGTGAATTTTGTTTAAATTAGTAGCATATTAAGTTTGAAAAGAGAAAATTGAGGTGTGTAATTTTGAAAAATCTATTTTTTTTATTATGTTGAGGTTAATTTGGTTACAAAAATTTTAGACCCAGTCACAGAAGTTTGGCCACATAGATAACCCCAAAATAATCAAAATTTCAAACTTTCAAATCAAGCGAAGGCAAGCAATGTCAGGTTGCGTAGTATGTCTTCAGATATCGTCCGTTGATTGGTAGCATGGGTCTTTCTCCTCGAAAGTCTACTAACTAGTAGGCTCCTCCTACATAAAAATTTTCAACGATAAATGGTCCCTTCCAAGTTGGCTTGAATTTTCCACCTATCTTGTAGCATGCAAGAATAGGCCTTTTGAGTACGAGGACAAGTTCACCAATTTTAAATGTCCTTGGGTGGACCAATTTGTCATGATCTTGTACCATCTTTGCCTGGTAAAGTTCCAGATGTTGTTGTGCTTCAAGTTGTTTTCCTTCCAGACTCACTAGTTCCTTGAGCCTGAGCTTTGCATTTTCTTCTGTTGTGAGTTGGTTGGCGATTGCGACTCTGATAGATGGCGTCTGAATTTCTAATGGTAGCACAACCTCGGACCTGTACACGAGCATGTAGGGTGTACACTAAGTGGAATTCCTAAACGTCGTCCGGTAGCCCACAAAGCTTCTAACAGTTTGTTGTGCCAATCCCTTTTGTTTTCATCCAGTGTTTTCTTTAAAATCTGTACCAATATTTTGTTGAAGGCTTCAGCCAATCCATTTGCTCTGGGATAGTAAATTGAAGAGTATCTCCAATCCATCCCATGTATTTTGATGAAATTGTTGATTTTGGTGCTTTTAAAGGTTGTCCCATTGTCGGAAATTATTCTTCGCGGTACTCCAAAACGGTAGATAATTTAGCTTTTGAAGAATTGAAGAATGTGCTGTGTTATAACGTCTTGTAACTGTACTACCTCTGCCCATTTGGAGAATTAATCCGTAGCTACAAGTATTAACCTGTGTCCTTTGGAGAATAGAGGGTCTATCAAACCTATTATGTTCATGTCCCAACACTCGAATGGCCACGAGGCAACAGTTGGGTGTAGCACATTCAGAGGTTGGTGCAAGACCACCCCATGCACTTGGTACTGGTGGCATTTTTTGGCTGTATCCTTGCAGTCAGACATCATTGCTGGCTAATAATATATGAGTCTCTTAATCTTCATTTTCATTTTTGGTCTTGACTGGTGAGCACCACACAATCTGGCATGTACTTCTTTGACAATATTTTTGGCTTCAAATTTGCTTAGGCATCGTAGCCACATCTGGTTGAATGATCTTCTGTAAAGGACATCACCCACTAAAGCATATGACATAGCCCTCATTGTAATGTGATGTGCTTCAGACTTGTCTTCCTGCAATTTTTCAGTATGCAAATATTCTATTAATGGCTTGCGCCAATCTTTGATGATATCCTCAACTGCAATCATTGTTTCTTCTTTTCTGAGCTTGTGTAGAGTATTGTGGTCGATTCGATACAAAATTTGTCTTCCTTGTACTGTGATTTCAATGAAATCCTTCAGGGGGCATGCCAGCTCCTTAGCGAGTTTTTCTAGAGCGTCGACATGGGCATTATCTCCCCGAGGAATCGAGTAGAAATTCACGTGGGAGATTTTCTCCAGTAGCTTCATCGCGTATCAGTGGTTTTCTACTAGTCTTGGTTTTAGAATTTTGTATTGTCCAATGACTTGCTGAATGATGAGTTGAGAGTCACTGTAGATGGTAATGTTTGTTATATCCATTGAGATTGTCAACTCCAATCCAGTGATTAAAGCTTCATATTCTGCTTCATTTTTGGTGCACGACTCTGTCAGGTGGTATGAGAACCTCAACGTACCCTTATCTGGCGTGATAAAGATCAAACCAATCCCTTCTTTTCCTGGTATGACTGTGTCTGATCCTTTGTCTTTCCTGGCTGATGAAGCTCCGTCGAAGTACATCTCTTAGTGTTGTGCACTGGAGAATTTCATTTGTAGTATTTGCTCGTTTGGTAACTCATCTTTGAGAGGGGAACCAGCTGGCAGTGGGTGTGCAGCGAGAAAATTTGCTAGAATCTGTCCATTGATAGCACATACGGGAACAAAATTTATATCGAATTCCAATAATATCATCGACCATCTTGCTAGATGTCCGGAGAGTGTTGGTTGGGTCATCAAATATTGCAACAGATTAACTTTCAAAATTAGGGTAATTTTATGAGAGAGCATGTAATGTCTAGGAATTTAGGCGGCGAAAACTAATGTCAGACAATGCTTCTCAATAGGTGGATACATTACTTTCGTTAGTATCAGATGACGACTCAAGTAGTAGAGTGCATTTTCTTTGCCCTCATCATTGACTTGGGCCAAGAGGGCTCCAAGAGAGTCATTTAGGGTCATGGTATAGAGTATCTAGGGTTTTCCTGGGATAGGGGTTGCCAAAATAGGAGGTGTCATTAGATATTATTTAACATCCTCAAAGGCCCACTGACATATCTCTTCCCAAAAGAATTTGGCATCCTTTTTAATTAATGCTGAGAAAGGCTGACACCTACCTAAGAGATTAAAAATAAAGCATCTCAGATATGCCAACTTCCCCTGAAAGGAACGTAGTTGTTTTAAGGTTTTAGGAGGAGGCATTTCCAAGATAGCTTTAATCTTATCTGGGTCGATCTCAATTCCCTAATGACAGACAATGAATGCTAGAAACTTCCCAGAGGTAACGCCAAAGGCGCACTTTAAGGGATTCATTTTAATTTCATATTATCGTAATCGTTCGAACACAATCCTCAAATCACACAACGGATCTATTTTTCATTTGCTTTTGATGACCAAATCATCTACCTAGCATTCTACTTAATTGTGAATAAGGTCATCAAAAATTTTCGTCATTGCTCGTTGATATGTTTCACTGGTGTTCTTTAACCCAAACAACATCATTGTGTACAGAAAATTCTGATCGGTGTTCTAAAGGGTGTAAGTGCTGCATCCTCGCATCCTCGGGAGTCATCTTGATTTTGTTGTATCTCGATGATTTGTCCATGAAAGAAAATATTTCATGTGTAGAAGCATTATCCACATCATTTCTGATATGGTTAGTGGAAACTCGTCTTTCGGACATGCTTTGTATAGATCTCTAAAGTCGACACAAAAATGAATTTATCCATTTTTCTTCTTGACAGGTACAATATTGGCTAACCATGTGGGTTATTGTTCTTCTTTTACAAAGTTAGCGTCTATTAATTTCTTCACCTTGGTAATGACTTGTTGTTCTATTTCAAAGCGCATTTATCTTGGAGCTTGTTTTACTGGGGTTATATTTTTATCTACCCCGAGTTTATGAACTGTAACTTCTGTAGACAACCTTGGCATTTCATCATAACTTCATGCGAAGCAATCTTTGAATTCAATTAATAATTTGATCAAATATAGAGATTCTTCATCGTTGAGTAGAGAACTTATAAATGTAGGTCGGGGTCGTTCTTAGATCTCGAGGTTAATTTCCCTCAATTCATCAACCATTGCTTTAATTTCCTGCTCAAATTTTGGCGGAGCATCTTCTATCAGTTGATCAGTAGAGTCATCCTCTATATCGAGGCAGTCCTCTCCCGATTCACTAGTAAAAACTATACAAATTTCTGAATCATCGACCGGTCTGACTATACCAAATTTGAGACCCTCTTTTGTATTGGGAGTTCGACTTTTAACACTCCATAACTTTTCAAAAAGTTGTAACTTATCTTTTGGCATTTGTTTTGGCAAATTTCTTTGTTGAATTAACTTTTGTACGTAAGGCAAAAAGTAACCAACAGGCAATTCCATTAATTCAATAGGATCATCATCCAAATTTACATGATTTTCAAGATTGGTAGACGTAGAAGCACGGTAGAATTTGATCAGGTTTAAACCAACATTACAGACTTCCTTGATCTCTAAACTCTTGACCTTTTGAGGGAGGATCGGAGTAAGGGTCATAGAATTCACATAGTGGTTTATCCGATCGTACATCATCTCATATTTATTTTTCTCTACATCTTCTAAGGATATCTCGTATTGAGGTTTCCTCTATTTTGTCATCATTATTTCTTCTTTAGAACTATTTTTATCACCGATGCTAATGGTTGGCCTAGTCCGTTCAACGATTAAGTTGGTTCTTGCTTGTTCAAGTCCCCGGCCTCGACCTCGGGTGTGTGAACTAAAATAACCTCCACCAACTTGTTGTAAGAGAGTAGTGGAAGATCGATGAAGTAGAGTTGAATGGCCCTGCCATTGTACTTCTTCTGGATCTTTACTTTTGTTTATTGCAAATTTGTGAGAGAAGACAGTTTTCTTTGAAGGCGCGTAGTAGGCAGCATCTTCATGAATGCTAACTTCATGAACTGAAAATGGTTGTAGATCTCCTTTGATGCAATTTTCTTATCCTTCTTTGTAGTACTTGATGCATTGTTGTAGAGATGATGGAACCATGTTGTGTTCATGAATCTATGGTCGACCAAGTAGATCGTTGAAAGAGGTCTCGGCGTCGATGATATGAAATTTGGCGGTTGTTGCTAGTTCTCCAACCTTCATAAAAAATGTAATTGTTCCAAGGGCTCTTTCTCCCTTTTCGTTGAATCCTCTTAACATCTTTTTCTCATCCGTAAGCTCATAAGCTTCAATGTCCAAATAGGCCAAAGTTCATAGACTCATCAAGTTGAGTGATGCTCTAGGATCTACTAAAAAGTCGACAACACAAATCTGCCGATGTTAATAGAGATGTAGAGTGGTCGGTTGTGGTCGGCGGTACTAAAAAGCAAATATTCATCGATGAAGGTCTCCCCATGCTACTCTTTCAACGAGCAAACTTCATCTGAGGATGTGCTAGCCAACTGAGTTAAGCAAATCTCTGGGTCAAGCAAGGTTGTAACCAGAGCTTCTCTCATCTTCTTTGATAGGATCAGAGCATCGTAGATGCTTAATCAGGCCGATAATTTCTTAAGATGAGCTAGCATGTTATAATCCACTTTATGTGGTGCTCCAATTTTCACTTGATTGTATGGTTCTTCCACTGGTGGAGGTGGAGGTAGTTCTTCTCGAGTTACTATTTATTTTCCTTTATCCACTGGAGCTGTTCTCGAGGGTAACACTTTCCCGCTCCTTAATTTTATTTCTGTAATGTCTTCTTCATGAGGTACCTTTGTTTAATTTTCCTATGTTTCTTCTTTATCGGAAAGTTATAAGTTGATGGCAAGCGGTGTACCGTGGTGCTCGAGGATTGGCTCCTCATTTCCAGTGCTATCGTAGCTGGTAACGTTGATGTCTTTATCAGTCTTGTTAGCGAGTTCATCAAACTCAAGTACGATTTGAGGATCATTTTGGGAGTCGAGATTGAAGTTAGATTGGTCATAATCGATTATGTTATCACTATAAATAATTAAAATGTAGCCGAAATCATAATCATTATATTCATAAGACCTCAGAGGGGTAAAAAGATAATCATAGAAGGTCAGGGGTTCGAGGATTTTCTTCCTCGAATCTGAGATAACCAATCTAGTAGAGGCAGCCCCTACCATACCCCCCGTGCTATCAATCTTTGTGGTAGTGTTCTTCTTCTTCTTTGTCTTTGATGATGACGGATCTTGTGGTGAAATCTTTATCTCGGGTTTGGCATACTGAAGACTCTAAACGGAAGTTTGTTTTGACGCGCTTTGGATTTGGTTCAATATTTTCTTAAATGATTTTCTCCAAACTGCACTCCATCCATCTTTTCCAGTGTATGTGGAAGATTGTTTTGATGAATTCTGGATTTGATTTAGGACCCTCTTGAGTTTGTCCCAAGTTGTACTCCATCCAACTTCTTCAGTATATGAATCAATCAGATATATTTGCTCAACCGTAATCATATTTATAGAACCTTTTTCAGGTTCTTTTAAATATTCTTTCAGAATTGTTATATTCCCTTCTTTAAGATTCTTTTTGAGCCAATCCTTAAAGATGAAGCATTCTTCTATAGTATGTCCGAGAAATCGGTGGTAGGGGCAATGATTTGGTTGATCTTTCTTGTCAACTTCCTTGGGCTACTTTGGCTTTGGTAGTCTGAACTCAGGCTTCTTCATCAAACTTCTAAAAAATCTGGTTGATCTTTCTTGTAAACTTCCTCGGGCTTCATTCTGCCAGAGATATTCTCTTATTCCCTGTCTGAGATGACCCTTCTTGAGGTGGTCACTGGTTGGATTGGCTATTCTGTTCCTGAGCCTGCTGTGATGAAGCTGATGAGGATTTTCTGCATATATCTTCATTGGCTATTTTCCTTTGTCGACATTCTCTACTGTTCCTGATTGCCTTGGACTTCTTGTGTGAATCCATATGTTTGATTTCTTCTTGAAGACTGCTGGCTTTACTGAGTAGCTTCTCGAAGGATTTGATGGTGAGTCCCTTGAGCATGAAAGCTGTTGTGTCATGAATGCTTTTGAGTAAAATCTCAATCGCATGATGTTCCTGTAGCTCAGGTTCACACTTCATGCTAAGGTTTCACCACCTCAAGATGTAATCCACCAAAGTCTCGTTGGGCTTTTGCTTTTCCATCATGAGCTCTCCTATAGACACATGATGTTGCGCTCCGGCAAATCTTCTCACAAAAATTTTTCCAACTCGGCTAATGTCTTTGCTTATTCGTTGGGCAAATTGACATACCAATTGAAGGCGATTCCTGACAAGCTGCTGACGAACTATTGGAAGATCAAGGCTTCGCTATTTCTTGTGTTTCCACAACTGGCTCGGAAGTGTGCTAGAAGTTTTTTGGGATTTCCAGTTCCATCAAATATTTTAAAGTTTGGGGCCACGAAACCCATGGGGAAGGGTACAGCATCGAAGTCTTCTGGGTAAGGTATACCTTTTAGAATCGGTGCACCTCCCTTAGATTGCATTAAGGCCTCCCAAACTTTCTCGACCATTTGCTTAAATTCTTTCTCCGGTAAAGCGTCTGATGGAGAATCCTTCTTTTGTTGCTCATCTTTTTTTGTCGAGGCAACCTCTCTTCTTTCATCTGTAATGTGTATTACCTCTGGTTGGTTGACATCTGGAGATGTTAATTGCGGTGCTTGTGATTGCCCTTGAATGGTGACCATGGCGGTCATGGCTGCGGCCATCTCTTCTATCCTTTTCTCTAGTTGACTGACTTGTTCATCCCTTAGGAGAATAGCCCTATGCAGCTCATCTACGACGTTCTCTTCGACGAGAGGTTGAGCCTCGCACGAAGATGTAGCAGCTCTTGTTTCAATGACATGTACATCCATGAAATACTCTTCAAGGTAGTAATTATAGTCAAAATCTTCATCATTGTTGTCGATGGAAACTCCGTGTTCCCGAGCCAACTCAAAAATCTCAGCCCCTTTCAACTTTTTCTTTGATCATTGATTCTTTGATTGTTCTAAGATCTGGGGGACCGTGCTAGACCTCCTCCTTTTCCTCTTCCATTTCATTAGCAATTTCTGTGACGATGTCAGATACTTTGGACCTTGGCTTCATTCCATAATCTTGCTCTGCGGGTTTACTGGACTGTATTGGTACAGCGACCTTGGGTATCCATACCTTTTTCTTTAATGATGATGCCTCAGGGTGGGGTGTCCTAGCAGCAAAATCGGTATGTCGAGGAAGAGTATGCTCCCCGTGGTGCAGACCAGTTGTAGTATCGAGTAATTTCTTCATCTTTTCCTTTAGAATTTTAGGAATGTCTTTGAAGTGGGTGATCAGTAGGATTCTCGAACCCAGTCTTGNTTTAGGAATGTCTTTGAAGTGGGTGATCAGAAGGATTCTCGAACCCAGTCTTGACTTACCCAGCCGACGGCTTGTGGTCCTGGTAGCGGCAGAAACTGTGGTGACAATAGTACTGTCGACTCTGCTTCCCAAGCGGAACCAAACGGCAATACGAGCAAGCAAATCTTCAGTCAACCCTTGAGGTCGTTTGGCAGTCTTGAGGTTTTCTAAAATTTCTTTCTTCATACGAGGGGAAATAGGACGTCCCACTCATTTAAGTAGTTCACTCACTGAACAGCCTTCTTTGGTGGCTAGCCTCTGAAAGACTGAACTGACTCGGGTGACAGGAGTATGTTTCTTTCTCTCCGCACCCTGTCCATGAAGTGATGGTAATGCACCAATGATTTTTTGGATACTCTCGTATCCATCATTATCCATTAAAGGATGGAATCTACTTGCATGCAGAAGTGGATATACTTCCGGTAATTCTAACTCCTCTTAGTGAGGATCTTCCTCGACAGGTATTTCCTCATGTTTCTGGGCTTTAGTGGCCCTCCAAACTCTCCTGCTATGATTTCTCCTTTGAGTACGGGTTAGCAGTGCAGCCTTTGAACTTGATCTGATTTCAAATACTGATGGAAGGACAGCTAATCCCTCGATCGGATCTTCAATGATCATTACTTCTTTCCCCTTAGCTGTAGTGGGGACAACAGGCTTGGGAGGTGCCACGGCGGCATTAGTGTTGTCTTTTTTGTAGGAAGGGAAGTCCTGAAGAGAGTTCAGGTTGAACTCAATAGATGGCTCTTGAACTTCTCTTGCGGTGACTTTCATTACGACGAACCGAGCCTTCTCGAGGATAACCTCAAGATCTTTAAATTCGGCTCTGAACTTGATGGTGGGAGCAGCGTTGCAGGTTTCATTGCTTGTCGGCAAGCTGCAGGAAAAAGTCAGCTTTGGGTAGGCCATTACAACAGCTTTAAACAATAAGTTATGGGGTTAGTTATATGGCCAAAACCTTGTAATCTTTTGTGCAAGCACTGAAAAGTAACAGAGGTTGATCTTTACACCCGGGTAAATTTTAGTGTGCAGGGATTTCAAAATTTTTAGTAAAAAGGTAATTTGAAAGTAGAAAATTTTAATTAATTTTGATGTGTGTACAACACAACACAATTTGATTTAATTTGCAAAATAGCAAATTAGATTTGGAAGGGAGGTGTGAAGTGTTTAGGACCCAGTGCAATACCCATTTGACAACTCACAATACCCAGGTGGAACTAGTCCACCAACACACCTTTTGGAGTCCAACCCCATATGAAGATTTAAAGAGTCCTTAATGGCCTCCTGAACCTTTCTGTCTAAAGGTGATTGAACGTACAGTCCTGAAGTCCAAAAAGTTGGCCGTACTTTTCCAAGACAGAAATGGGTAAAATATGTCAATGAAAGAAGGGTAATTTGGTCCAAGAGGGACATGGACATATTACCAATCTATGGAGAGAGTACTTTCCTGATTTAAATGGAAAGAGAAACTTGTCCCAGCAGAGTCACCAGAAGTTGTTGGCGCTATTTCGGTTTGGGGAGAGTTGCCCGTAAGAAGCTGTCGGTCACAAGAATCGAAATCCTGTCGCCCACTTTGGAATGACATTTTAATGTTTAGAAAAATATGAAATCAAAATGACACCATACTTTTCATAGTTTAAATGAAAGAGCGATGTACCTCAATTCCTGTATCTATTCCGAAGAATAAACACAAGAATTAAGGGTGAAGCTCGATCAAATAAATTAAGAAATGTATGACGTTTATTTGGTCTGTGAAACCATTTTATTTTCTGACAATTTCTCTTATTTAATATGAAGAATTAAATAGAGTTTATATTAAGCTGGGTTCGGACAAGCTTCCTATAAGGGCAAGCCCCTATAGTTACTTACATCCTAAATGACCAAAGTCATCTAAGAAAACTCCCAATAAAAATCAGGAAATATTATCTTCAAGGAGTTCAAAAGGATAGGAATTTTCAATGATATCGGACAAAGAGGTGTGAAATCGGATTGGCTCAAATTTGAAACAATTTATTTTTAGAATCCAATGGAGGAAGAACTAGGGAATGTCATGGATCCAGAAGAGAACCTCAGTGACTTCTCGATCTATCCGATTGTTTGGTTTCAGTTTTGAGGAGATATATTTAGGTGTTTCTTCCTACCAATTTTATTTGTTAGGGCTTACATTTGTATGAGACGATCACACAAATAGCCTGGAAGATGTGAGGTTTTAAGTCGTGACAAATGAAAACTTAGGAATCCTAAGACAATTTAGGGCTTATATTATACGACATGTTTGTACAAAGGCCTAAAGATGAGGTGAGGATTTATGTTTCATAAGCAAAAAACCTCAAAATCCAATGGTTTGATTGTTTAATTCTAAGAAAGGAAGTTGGTTTAGCTGATGTAGATGTGTTTTGCTGTTGAAGAAGGCCATGCTGCACACAATGCTAGCTCTAAGCTCCTTTCTGTGATGAGTTTAAGTTTTCTAGGGTGTCCAGTTATGATGTCAAATCAAGTAGCCCTACGGTTGTAGTTCTTTAAATTTTATGAGGGATGTTAAAGTTGATTAGAGCGACACTGGTTAGGATCCCACAGTTCCCTCGTTCTGGAGCCACTATTTTCTATTGGATTCACTTAGTCTAAATAACTTACTAAACTCAACTTAATCAGTTCCATAATTTCATTTAGACCGTGGGAAGCCTCGTTAGCAACCGTAGGTTACCTCCTCATAAGGATTCCCGATCATCCAATAAAGACATCTTAATTTAGCTGCAATTGTTATTTTGTGATCTTTGTGATTAAATTTGGAGTTGTCTTATATTTTAAATGTTGTGGAGGTGAATCTTATCTTAGTTGATTTTAATTTTTGTTTTGGTTTTGGTTTTGTGGCTATCCTGACAGTTTCGGCTTTCATGCAGAGTGACATCGTTGTTTAACATGTAAGTTTGTGTTAACATCAAAAGTACAGTATGAAAGTATAAGAAAGACGGCGTTGTAAACTGTAAAAGGGTACCTGGCGAGTCTTCTCGTTCTACCACCTGAAACTCAAAATGCATGTCAGGGCATTTTATATGAAGCAGGAAAGTAAAGTTTTGGCGATATACCTAACCCTAGGTCATATCTTGGTAGGTCCCAATTAGTTTGATTAAGGATGATTTTTTTTAAGCAAAATATATTAAGTTTAGTAGACCTCCAAGGTATCCAATAGGTCTGGGAAAAGAAGCAATTCCATGCTTCCCTCTCACCACCTGGTGAAAAGCCTCAAGCTCATTTTAACTTATTATGTTGCTTAATAAATCCATCCTATAAATACTTTTAATGCTCAGTGAACGTTGATGTTTCAATTACCCCTAAGAGTAGGGTAATTATCATTTGTGATTTAATTTGTAAATTATGTGGGTGAAAAACCCTTGAAGAGGAAAGTTAGCGCTATCAAAGACATTTACCCATTTTTTTAAATTTGGTCTTCTAGTGTTCCAAAGGTATTTAATTTTAGCTATGTTCACTTTTCTAATCCTCATTTAATCATATTTGATTTAGCTTAGGTCACAACTAAGCCCTTAAGGTTTTGGTGGATGTCTTAGTTATTTTTAAAAGAGATTAAAATTTTAATGATGATTCATTTTTTAAAACTTTTGAAATTTATTCAAACCTCAAATAGGGGTATTAAATTAGTGAGTTATTAACACCCAAAACTATATCCCTAAGTCTACGATCATTTGGTTTACTAGACTTCCAAATTTTAATGTTTTTAAGGAAGTTACAAATTTATCCTTTAATTAATAAAAGTGAGAATGGTTTCTACCATTAATCCACTTATATTTCAATCATCCAAATAAGCTAGTTAAAATCAGAGGTTACCCTCTTCCCTCTTTGAATTAAGCCTAAATGTTTAGTTAAGGCTAAATTTCCAAAATTACACTTTTGCCCCTAAGGCTCTATCACTTCATAATTTATCAAATTTAATTCAAATGACTTTGAAATTTTCATCTTACCTTACTCATGCATCAATTAAGACATCACAAGAGAAAATGTGATTTTTCAAAATTTAATTTAATTTACATATTTATTTTAATGCAAAAATAGGATTTCTCAAAGAAATACCTATAAATTGACCAAGACAAAGCTTAACCCCTTAAATTTTTTTACTGGAGGTAGACTTAGATAAGAGAACCATTTAGAACAAATTTCATGATTTATTGAGTTCTTTGTAAATTATTACAATTATTTTATTATCTGGAGGATTTATTAATTATAAATATGTTAACTGTGAAAAATTAAGTTTTATATTTTTGAAAAGTCTCCCTAAGTTCAGAGAACCTAGAGAAGCAAAATTTACATTTTCATGAATTTTCTTTGATTCATTAGAATTATTTTGGTGAAAATCCATTTTTAGGCTTTAAAAATTATGTTAAACTTTAAAATTCAATATCTTCACTTAGACAATGAAGAAAAATATTCCAATTTTTCCTAAGTGCTTAGGAAACAATTTAGAACATTTCCATGAATTATATTATTTTTGTGATTTTTATCATTTTTAATTATTTAAAATATTTAAGAATAGGCTAAAAACGAAGTTTTTATTTTAAACATCATTTTATTTTTAGAAAACTCCCCTAATCATAGAGAACTCCAATAAATATTTGTTATAATACTTTAAGTTATATTTTGATTATTAAAAATCATTTTAGTGTCAAAAATGTCATTTAACTTAGAAAATCAATTTGAGTTATTAAATGAGCTCCAAATATTTCAAAATTTTTATGGGGAGTTCTCTGAACTTTAAATCTTAGTGGAGATTAAAAATCAAGTCATTTAGATGTTTGTGTTATCCAAAATTAATTTTTTTTGTTTTTTAGAGTTTGTGTAATTTAGGTGCATTCTTAATGACTTAATTTATGAAATATTTTTCAAACGGTTCTCTGATCAAAGCAAACCTTCTAAAATTTTCTTGGAATTTTCTAAGCAACATGCTAATCATTACGATTAATTTATGTAAATAATAGACATAAACTTGAAAAATATGGATCTCTATTTAGAGATCTCCTCTAACTTTGGAAACATCAGAGAATGTTCATAAGACAGAAGCAACAACATGCTAAAATTTCAAGTCATGGTGAAATATCTACATGCATGAAGAATTAAAAAACTCAAAGCCATATTTAATTAATTAAAAATAAAATATGCATCAAACAAACTTCAAACCATTTTCACATTGTTCTCCTCTGTTCACTAAGCCCTAGGGTATTTTTATTTTATTTTTATGTTTTTTCTACATCAAGATATGAATTTTTGAAGTTTGGGAGCATTTTCTGAATTATTTAAATCCCTATTTATCTATTTAAATGGGCGGCGCCGTGTCAACCTACGACGGTTCCGAAGCTCCACACGGCGCTATCCTATTTGACGCTGCCATCCACCTCAACGGTGACTAGGGCCGTTGTTCTTGGAAGGAAGCACTTTATGGTTTGATCTCATTTGTTGATGAGCAAAACGCGTGATCGGACGGCTCTTCTTCATCGTCCCCAATGTCGGCTCGAGAATCGTCCATCATCAAGGCTTGATATCTCCCTCATTTCTCAACCAAATTGAATGAATTTTTTCTTAAAACTACTCGTCTAGACTAGAGGAACATATCTATATGGTTAAGATGTCATGAAATTAAGCTTAAGAAAATGGAGAATTGAAATAGGCTTGCAAAGAGTGGGAGTTTAATACCTTTGCTCTGAGAAGGGATGCTTCAATCAAAGATGCCACGCACGTTCGATGGAGTTCAAGGAGGCTAGGGGTTGAGCCTCTTGCTGTGGTGACAGTTTTAGGTATTAATTCGACCAAGCTCAATTTCAGGTGTTGGTCTAGAGCTACGCTAAGGTCTCTGTGGAAAGGCGATTTGATGGGTTTCTCCTCTTTCACTGTGGTGATGGTGTGGGTAAGTTTAATTTGAGTTTGGTGGACTGTGGAGGTGTATTGAGCTCTGTCCTAGTTTTAGGCAGAAGTTTGAGCTCAAAATTGAGCTTCCACAGTAGGAATCAGTGGGGGAAAGTGGTTGGCTTTAGCTGAGGAGGTCTCAAAGAGTCTCTATGAGAAATTTGGAGGGCTCTCTCTGAGAAAATTTCAACTCCCCTTCCATGGCCATAGAGGGGAGATTTTTATCAAAATGGCTTAAGGCTTGCTGTCATAGCCAATTAGGGGGTGAAAAGTGATGCTTAGATGGAGGGCAGAGAGGCTCTAACATTTGACTTAGATGAGGTGGCCTCTAGGTTTAAAATGGGTTTGAATCCATGGGGGTGGCTCACAATTTTGGTGTTTTCCAGGCACTAGGTCGGCCGGCTTGGCCAAAGGAGGTGGCTTGGTGGTCTGGTTAGCGAGGGGAATATGTCACAACAATTAAATGAGTTGAGGTTTAATTTTGACAATAATATCCAAGGCTTAAGCAAATATGGAATCAAAATCCCCTGATTTAGGGGACCTTTGGTGCATGGCTAAGCTTAGATGGTTTTATTGGGTTTATCTTGGTCACTAGGGTCCAATTAATTTTTTTGGAGTCATTAGTTTGGTGACTTGGGGTGGTTAGGCTAATTTTAGTGCATGGGTCCAATGTGGGTTCAAATGACTAAAACTTAGGTTTGGGCTAGGCTAGCCATGTCAATTGACCCAATTTATTGATGCATTTGATGTATTTAATTGCAATGAACAATTTTGGTGAAGTATTTAACGGATTTTGAGTTCAATTGGGGGGTCAATTTGGAGGATTTTTTAAATTTGGTCAATTTGGGCATGTAGGACTAGACTTGGGTCTAGATTGAGATAGGCATAGAATTTGGCTCAATTAAATGGTCCAAATGATCAAGGGAGATATTATAAATATTTTTGATGAAGGAAAAGAATGTAAATTTTGGGGCTAAGGCAATCAATTTTGGTGAAATTTGGAGGCATAGCCAATTTGGGTCAAAATTTGGGGCTTTTGACCTAGGTTGAAATTAAATGAAATTGAGGCTTCACCAAGGCCAATTAAAGGCCAAGTTTGATGTTTAATAATGTTGTTAAGAGTTTAGAGTCCAAATTGAGACCAATGGAGTACGCCATGGGGTTCAACTTGGTGGAACCAAGTCATAGGGCCAAAATTGGGGGTTTTGATTTAGATCAAAATCGGGCTCAAATAATGGGCCAATTGAGCTTGAATTTGGTTTATATTGGTCATATAAAAGGTTAATTTGGGTTTAAGATTAAAATTGTGGGATATTGGTACCTATTTGATGTACATTTGAAGTGGATTTGGGGAAATTGGGCCTTTAATACGGTCAAATTGGCCAAATTGAGTTATGCGATAGTTGAGAAAAGTGAAATTGGGAATATTTGGAGTGTTTTGAGAATTTTGGAGATTTTTTGGATTTTTTGGAATTTTGGGCTAAGGAGGGGTATTTTGGTAATTGGACAATTTTTGGTGATTTTGGATAATTTTGATGTTTTCAAAAGGTTTGAAATGATTTTTTGAACAAATTTTGGTATTTTGGGTAAATTTGGGAATTTTGGCCAAATTTAGGTTTTCAAGGGTACTGAGGTAATTTGTGGGAGTTTAGGGGCAAAATGTTAAGTTTGGTATTTTGGTAGAGTTGGGGTGCCAACCACCATAAATAAGCCATGGACCAATGGAAACCCCACTTGGGTCCCTTATGTAGTGGTCTTAGCTAAAACCCTAGCCTAGGGCCAGTGGGTTTAGGGGATCATCTACATGAGTATCCCAAAGGATCAAAGGATATTTGTGAGCGGTTGTGAGTGAGGTGATTTCTGGTGAGTGCCTTAGCTTTAGAACAACACCCAGAGTCAACCCTAAGGTCCAGCAGTCCTGTGGGAACTCTCCTTGAGCTCCCTCATAATGAACTCACCTACTAAGTGCTAGAGGTTAGGACCAATATTTAGAGCTTCAAGTTGAGTAAAGAGGAGTATAGAATTTCTAATGTTGACGATTCCTTTTCTAGTTTTCTAGGAATAGTCAACAGGAAGTCCTACTGCTACACATTAAGCTACAAAAGAGGAAAACTAACCTCAAGCAAAAGTGAGGTCAACAGTTATCTTTACATTTAATATTTTCATTTATAAGTAGTTGTTGGTTGTTTTAAACTTATGAATTATATTTAGGAGTACTTGTTAGAAAAATCACTTAAATCGATCTTCCAAACTAGACCTGATAAAAGTATTCTACAAATTTTACTAAGGACCTCTTACTTTGCTTCCCTAAGGGATCAATAAACGGGACTTCACTAGAGCCTTGTATTACTTGAACGATATGTATAATTGCGTAGAACCTTTAGTGTGTGCACGTACATACCAGGTACATCAATTTTTTAATGGTGTCTCTGGGAATTTAATTGATATAGAACAACCAGAAAAACACCACACTCGTGGGACACATCAATAGACTACAAACACTATTGCAACTCACTACTACGACTAAAGTGACTAACTATATTTTACATAGTTAATAGCTCATGTAGTTCCCAACTTTTCCCTCTATCGCCTATGGATGTTATTGCAGCTCACTATTATGGCAAATGTGACCAACTAGGACCTATGTGGTCCACAACCCATGTATCTCCCAACTTCAACATTTGTAGCTGATCCCAAAATTGCTTATATACAACAGTATAACAATAATTCTGATTATATTTTACTTATATTTCCTTATTTCACAACAAAACAAAAAACTTGATCTTGAAGAAAAATAAGAATTTAACTTTTAATTTATATATTTTGGGATACTACGCAAGTATACGTATCGTTATCAACTAATATAGGATTTTTTTTATTAAGACCTGAATGTCAAACCCACAGAGAAGATATGCAATATGCACTTCTTGGAAAACTTTCTATTTTTAAAAGGACAATTATTTAAACTAAAGAAGTTTTTGCAGTAAAGAAAACTGAAATATTTTTTGTAAGTTTAATATTTTGACAAAAATAGAACAAACTTAAAAAGATAACTTGAGTTTTTATATAAGAAAAATACTAAATAAGAATATATATTTCCCCTTATCATGAATCAGTAATAAGTATAGGAATTTTGCTGTGGAAGTATGCATTTGTGTTGTGTTGAATCAGTAATAAGTATAGGAATTCTGTTGTGAAAGTATGCAAATTGTGTTGTGCCAAATAAAAAACATTCTTTACCCTTACTAGAGTTGCTATAAAGAACATTGGCTAATTTAAAGTTTGAATAGTTCTGAAGATCGGCTAGGCAGAACCCTTACTAGAGATGATATAAAGAACATTGGCTAATTTAAAGTTTGAATAGTTCTGAAGACAGGCTAGGCCCTTACTAGAGATGCTATAAAGAATATTGGCTAATTTAAAGTTTGAATAGTTTTGAAGACCGACCTTACTAGAGATGCTATAAAGAACATTGGCTAATTTAAAGTTTGAATAGTTCTAAAGACCAGATAGGTAGGGAAGATACCATGTATAGGAATTCTATTGTGAAAGTATGCAAATTGTGTTGTGTCAAATAGGAGCAATAATATTCTTTACCCTTACTGTTGTGGAAGTATGCAAATTGTGTTGTGCCAAATATGAGTAATAATATTCTTTACCCTTACTAGAGATGATATGAAGAACATTGGCTAATTTAAAGTTTGAATAGTTCTGAAGACCGGCTAGGCAGGGAAGATACTAGCTCACACTCTAGAGTTTCCTCGATTCCCTCCACATGGGGGATAATATTTTGTATCGTACCTAAAATAATAAACCAAGTTGGGGGCTTTAACCTATCACTTTAAAGTCCTCTAACTCTACAACATTCAATGAAAATTTTCTTATTTATTTGCACTCAATCATATGAATTGCTTTCTCATTTATACAACCTCATGTGATTCTTTTCAATTGTTGACTGAGACAATACAAGCCCGGTTCTTACATGTTCTCACAGCAAATTTTAACATCTGGATTGGCCAAATCAAGAATTAAATGAAGTAAATGGATTTAAATCATCACAACTTCTTCCAACATTAAAGATAAATACTCTCCACAACTTTCATCCAACACTTAATTACTTATCATTTTAAGAAGAAAGATAAAGAAAACTACTCAGAATCCATGGAGAAAACAAAACCACACTTTAGTTTAAGAGTAAAAATAATAGTGAAACCAACAACAAGTCTCAATTAAAACCAAAAGTAGTCTAAAACAAAAGATAAAACCTTATCTCAAGTCCTCCACCAAACTGTTGAAATTCCTTTGAATCTCTTCTGTTTTACAACACTCTCAATATAAAACTAAAATAAAAAAGGATAAATATGTGGTGCCTGAAAATCTCTCCAACTAACTCCCCAATTTTTGAACTTTTAAAATTTTTCCAGTACTTTTAGGACCCCTTTCAAAGTCTCAATGTTTCTTCTTTTATAATTTTCCAAAAGGTGCCTTGGTATTTCTTCAAAATGTGTCTTGATTCAATGTATTTCCCCAAGATGCATCCTTTCGCAATAATTTTCGTCCATGGTGGTTGTAACACCTATTAAGCCTATAGGTGCCTCAAAAATTTCTTCAAAATTTGCAAAAACTGAATTTACTTATCCAATAACTGCCACTGGTGCTTAAGCGTGGAGCCTCAGGCGCTTAACAGCCTTCTCTGTTTAACCGGCGCGTAAGCACCGGATCTGACGCTTAGGCGGCAAAACACTTTTGCACATTTTTCTCCTATTTCCTCCAAATTTGATTCTTTTTCACTCCTTTAAGCATTTATCACCTTCTTACCTTTACATGAAAGAAAAACACAAAAATAACTTCCATTAAAGCGCAATATCTCAAAAATAGACTTAAAAATGTGTCTAAAAACACTATATTTTAAGCGTATCAAAATCTCTTAGACTTAAAATGTTACTTGTCCTCAAGTGACACTTCAATCTTTAAAAAATAAATATGTATGATATGTATATGAGTTTCTTTAAGAGTTACTAAAATTTAGATTTAGAAATATAGTAGTCCAATTTAGAAAAAATATTCAGAAAATGAGACTAACTTAAAGTTTAGAAATTTTTAATGTTAAGAAAGATGAAAATATGAGTTCCTATCTAATTTAGAATTATTATAAGTCTTCCAAATTTAGAATTTAGTTCTTTTATTATCTCCACTTAAACATTTATCAAGAATAACTTTACTTACTATATTATATCTATAAGCTTAAGATTTTCTAAAAGATCAAATGTAAAACCATTTTTTGATTAGGCACTAATCCTCAAGCTTCTCCTCCCTCACTTCTTCTTCTTCTTCTTCTTTTCTTTTTCTTTTTCTTTTTCTTTTCTTTTTCTTTTTATTTTTTTTTTAGGCAAGGATTACTATATCTGGATAAGCCTTGAATACTTTTGAATTCTAGTTTTCCTTTCCTAAAGCAAAGCCTTGATACAAAACTTTTACTTATAAATATATTAATAGCTTTTGGAAATTATTTTTAATAAAAGAAATTTAAGTATTAAAAATAAAAGTCTAAATTTCTAAAATTTTCAAGAATACAATGTTTCTTACTAAAGATAGTTACTTATATTAATCATTTTCTACACTAAACTTTTAACTTAAAGTTTTTCTTCATTACTTAATTTTACTTATATTAATCATTTTCTCATATAAAAACTTTTAACTTAAAGTTTTCTTCATTACTAAAAATTTTAACTTCTCTTACTCATTTCTAAAATCAAATTTTACTTCCCTAATATAACTTCATATACATGATCAATTTTTCTTTTCAAATAAAATTCATTTGTAGTTCATTTGAGAACAAATAAAATTTAAGTTTTAAAAATATTTTTCATCCTCTCCAAACTTAAATTTTTAACAGATTAAACAGTTTAGCATCAAATATATATAAGCAGGAATGAAAATTAAAATAACTGCTAACAGGAATTTTTATATCGTAATGATACAAGTATAAAACTAAAAATAGGAGTAAAAATAATTTTGATCAAATTTTCTAATATTTTCATTTCAATTCAACATGTAGAGATTCAATAGAGTTCTAAACAGTGGTATAAACATAAAAGCAAACTAACACACTGACTTGACTTCACAATCTCAACATAAAAAAAAACTCACAAACATGATAAAGAAAAATACGGGGTAGCAGTTTTTGAAATTTAATATTTAAGACCTAAGTTAGTAAGATTTTCATCTTTTTAAAAGAAATATAATTAAGTTAAGTCCTAAACTAACTAAATCACAAAACTCACAACAGTTACTACCTTAGAATTTTAAAACAAGCTACTAACTAACACAAACATCACAATAACAATAAAATTCAAAAGTGCAAAATACAATACATAGTACATATCATCACAAAGATGCAAATGTAGCAGCACCACACCACATAGTCCACAACATAAAAATAAATAACACTCACAAATCTCAAGTCGAAAGCACATAGTCTAACACATATTAAAAACATAAAAATCTCTCAATTCTACTCCTCATCTTCTGAATCACCATTATAACACTTTTTTGTAGGCTCATAATCAGGATATCGAGGATATGGAGGAAATTGCACTCTTGGGTCACCCCTAATTAGGTTCTCCAGAGATGAGTGAAATTTCTCTTCATAATCACTCTTTCTCCTACTATACCTATCAGTATGCTCTGCAAAATACTCTAAATTCTGAACTTTATGAGCGGTAAAATTAATGTGATCCATCATCCTCTGTAGTAATTGATCTTGGGTTTCAGTAGACTCACCTATAAATGTAGAAGCATGTGGGGTAGATGGTCTAGATGTAGAAGCAGCAGAGGTAGAAGCAGCAGACGCCTCCATTCCATAACTCCCACAAAATCCTCCTATTCAGCTAAAAATAGAATGCTCAAAATAAGTCTTCACATTCACCTTAGTGATGGGCTTTAGAGGTAACAACACTTCCTCTCAGCAATCATATTTAACTCCAGCATGCTCACACAAAGAAAAGATCAAGAAAGCAAATCCCAGACCTGCAGTAGTAACGGCAGTGGCAGAACTGATGATAGTCTGCTAAATCAAAGCTCCTATATTGATGAGCTTTCCTTCCTAGATACAATAATTTAACGTCGCTCTCTTCTGGTCACTTCACTGAGATGATTTGGTGGTACCAGACGAGCAGAAATAAAATAGTGTCAGACCTATGAAGGTGCACATAACTTTGAAGTTGGGAAGTTGACTCTCTTCTCATTAGTGATCTTCCAAAGCCCTCTTCCAACAGTCAAGTATAAAATAATCTCATCTAACTCTTCTTCAAACTGACTATAATTTGCATAAAAACATAACGTATCAGGTGGCAGATGATAAAACAAGTTGATTACCTTTTGTGAAAAAGGTACCAACTTTCCTCAAACCATGACTTTATTGTTTTCAGCCTCAGCGAGGTTAGCATAGAACTCCCTAACAATAGAAATAACCGCCACACGAGAGAAATAGTAGAATCATTCCCACTGTCGGTGAACGATCAAATCCTCTGCGTCTTCACCTAGATTCCTAAAACACCGCTCCTGAATCAGTTTCCATAATTACAACTAATCACTGTACCAATCCTGAGCCTTCAAACTAACAAATTTACTCGAATTGAAAGGGCTATTTCCTTTGCTCCTCTTCTTTCTTGGTTCCATTCTACAAATTTTATAAATTCCAATAATAACTTCAAAAATCAAGTCTAAATTACTAAACTAAACTTTCAAAGTATAAACTACACTTCCCATGCAATTTCCATATATTTTTTTTCTCATTTTTCACCATGAATAGTGAATTTTTGAATTTCTTCAAATGTGCTCAAAATAGATAGTGAATTCCAATTTTTTTGCATAGAAGTAAAGCTCTTACCTCAAGAAACTTGGATCTAACAAATTTCACTTGATTCCACCAAAAAATCTTCACTTTAGATGTGCCCTAGCCCTAAAAAATTGTGAACTCGAGAGGTTGAAGGTGACGGTGGCATTAAAAAAGGTGGTTTTCAGGCTGAAATTTTACTTTTAACCATTCACAAACAAATTTTCTTGAACCAGTGCTTAAGCGCAAGTAAATGGCGCTTAGGCGCTTGCCTCTCAGGTTAACTACCACTTAAGCACGAGATGTGGTGCTTAGGCGCCAGTGCACGATTTTTAAAATTTTCAAATTAAAGTAAAATGCACTATTTGCCTAAGTAAACCACCCCTAAATGGTCTCATAGCACTTAAATGACTATTTTCAACTTCCTATAACTCCCCTCTCTCTCAAAATTCTCCATAATAATTATTTCAATTTGAGGCTAAAAATAACACAAATTTTCACACAAACAAACTTATATTAATTCACAAAAAAGTACAAATACCTTTACACACTTAATTCTCACTCTAAATAGTCTTGGATGAGAAAATTTTCCTAAACACAAATACACAACAATCAGTTCACAATTAAACAGATATAAGAAGTCATAAATACTAAAAACAAGACTTAAACACTAAACTACTTGAAAACAATAACTTCTAACACAAACATTCTAACACCAAACTTAATTTCATTCTTCATTTGGAGCAAATTCTTGTCTTTCATTAGTCCCTCCAGGAATATAGAGTTGATAAAACAGACGATGATGATGAGCTCTAATACTATCTTCTTCAATCCACTTATGCTTTATTAAAATCGCCTTATCGCTTCCTCTATATAACTTATGTGGCTAAATTGCATCTTCAATTGCCATCCAATATGCTCTAGATGTGCATGCAACTCAAGTACCTTGGTATCCAATAAAGCCATAGTATTCTCAATTTTGTTGATTTTCTCTGATATACCTTCATTACTAATGGCTAAGAAATTGTTATACATCTTATGTGCACTTTGACTAATGAACCTCTTCCTCATGGTTTCTTCCTTCTTTAAATCCATCTCCCACGAAGACATTTTCTCTAAATCTAACTTTCTCTTAGACTTTTAGGGCTAGAAATGATCTCGGGTGAAATTCCTTCACGAAACCCTTCAAAGAATTCTAGGGTAGTAACTGCTTATTGAGGACCTAAGTTAGCAAGATTTTCATCTTTTCAAAAAACATAGAATTAAGTTAAGTTCTAATCTAATTAAATCACAAAACTCTCTTCTCTGATATCCCTTCAATACTAGCAGCTAAGAAACTGTTATACATCTCTTGTGTACTTTGATTAATGAACCTCTTGCTCATGGTTTCTTCCTTCTTCTTCAAATCCATCTCCCATGAAGATATTTTCTTTAAATCTCACTTTCTCTTAGACGTTTTGGGGTAGAAAGCATCTGTGGTGAAATACCTTCATAAAAGCTTTCTATTTATAGGCTTAAATCCTTCCAATAACTCCTACACACGTTTAGAAACTGCCTTAGCAGGTTTTTTCAAACTAAATGGTGATTAAACTTTCTAGAATATTAATTTTGCACATGTGTTTAAACTATCACGCTTAAGCGCCAGATCTGGCGCTTAAGCGTCAGTGCACATTTTTGCACTAGTCAACTTAACATCCAAATTCTCATTATAACATATCCTGGTTACTAAATAAAGTCTTAATATCTTTACTAACACATAATAGTTTCAAAAATACTACCCCAATTTTTTTAATCACACACAAAATAATAATCAAAATAAAAACACACTGATAACTATGGGTTGCATCCCACAAGGCGCTTGGTTTTATGTCGTCAGCCCAACGTAACCAATGCTTATTCTAGTTGACCCAACATCATTTCATCATTAAATTTATGTTGATCCCCTATAAAAAAAGTTTCATTCTATGTCCATTAACTTTAAATATTTTCTCAGACTTAGAATCTTTAATATTCATAGCTCGATAAGGATAAACTTTTATCACAACAAATGGACCCATCCACCTGGACTTAAGTTTGCTTGGAAATAATCTTAACCTTGCATTATATAGCAAAAGTTGAATCCTTCGGTCATGTCACATCTTCATCTTTTCTTTATAAATCTTGGCACTCTCATAAGATTCATTCCTTATCTCTTCAAGCTCATTTAATTGCAATAATCTTTTCTCACCAGCATCTTTCAAATTATAATTGAACTCTTTAATTTCCCAATATGCTTTATGCTCAAGTTCAACTGGTAAGTGACAAGTTTTCCCAATCATTAGTCTATATGGAGACATTCCTATAGGAGTTTTGTATGCAGTCCTATAAGCCAACAAAGCATAGTCAAGTTTGACTGACTAATCCATTTTTGTTGGATTCACAGATTTTTCCACAATTCTTTTAATTTTTCGATTGGATAATTCAGCCAAACCACTTTTTTGAGAATGATAAGCAGTAGCAATCCTATGATTTATATGATATTTCTTTAATAACTTCTCCATTATGGGTTTCTAAATGACTTTCCTCATCAGTAATGATAACTCTCAGCATCCCAAATCTACAAAATATGTTCGTTTTCAAAAATTTTGCAACACTTTGAGCATCACATCGAGGTAAAGCCACAACTTCTATCCATTTGGATACATAGTCCACTGTTAACTGAATATATAAATTTCTGAAAGATGGTATAAATGGTCCCATGAAATTTAATCCCCAAATACTTTTAGCATATAATTGAGGGGCATCTCATTTCTTCTAGAAATATTACTTACTCATTGACATCTATCACAAGTTTAGATATAAGCATTAACATCTTTAAAAATTGTAGGCCAATAGAATCCAGATCGTAAAATTTTGTATGTTGTTTTACCAACACCAAAATGTCTCCCAAAATCAAAATTATGACATTTTTGGATAATTTCATAAGTTTCCTCTAATTGTACACATCTTTAAATAATTAGATCCTTTCCTTATTTATATAAAAATGGGTCATCACAAAAATAAGTCTTAGCTTCAGAAATAAATTTCCTCTTTTGTTGATATGTCATTGCACAGAGTATAATATCACAAATAATAAAGTTCACAATGTAAACTTACCACGAAAGAATCCACTCATTAATAGTGAATAATTTTTCATCTGGAAAATGCATTAATTTCTTTTTTAAAACAGAGTGATTTTTATAACTCAAGCCTGGTCAAATGATCAGCAATTTGATTTTCAGTCCCCTTTCGATCTACCATTCCAAAATCAAATTCTTGTAAAAGAAGAATCCATCTTATAAGTCTCAGTTTAGTATCCTTCTTTTTCATTAAGCACTTAATAGCAGAATGAATCTTGCAAAAGAAGAATCCATCTTATAAGTCTAGGTTTAGCATCCTTCTTTTTCATTAAGTATTTAATAGCATAATGATCTATATGCATTACACAATGAGTTCTAAATAAATATGATCAAAATTTATCAAAAGCATATACTATTGCTAATAAATCTTTTTTAGTTGTTGTATGATTGATTTGAGTTTCATTAAGAGTTTTACTAGCATAATAAATTACTTTGAAACTTTTATCATATCTTTGTCCTAAAATAGCTCCTATAGCATAATCAATAGTATCACACATTAATTCAAAAGGTTTTTCCCAATTTAATGAAACCTTAATTGGTGCAGTGATTAATTTTTCTTTTAATAAATTAAAAGCTTTTAGGCGTGCTTCATCAAAATTGAAAATTACATCTTTCTCCAGAAAACGACAAAAAGGCTTAGCAATCTTTAAAAAGTCCTTAACATATCGTCTGTAGAATCCAGCATGTCCTAAATAACTCTAATTTCCCATACTATTGTTGGATAAGGTAAATTAGCGATCACTTGAATTTTAGTAGGATCTATTCCATACCATTTTTGGATATTTGATGACTTAATACAATTCCTCTTGCTACCATAAATTGGCATTTTTCCCAATTAAGCACTAAATTTATTTCTTCACAACGCTTATGAACTTTAGATAAATGTTCTAAACATGAGTTAATTGAAGTTCCAAACACTGAAAAACTATCCATGAATACTTCAATCACTTTTCCAATTAAATCACAAAAAATTGCCATCATACATTTTTGAAATGTAGTAAGGGCATTACATAAACCAAAGGGCATCCTTCTAAAAGAAAAAGTACCATAAGGACTGGTAAAAGTTGTTTTCTCTTGATCCTCAGGAAATAATTGTATTTGGTGATAACCAGTATATCCATCCAGAAAATAAAAGTATTTATTCTCATCTAGTTTATCCAGCATTTGATCTAGAAAGGGTAAAGGAAAAAGATCTTTCCTAGTGGAAAGATTTAATTTTCTATAATCAATGCATATTCGCCACCCTATAACTTGTCTAGTAGGTATTAATTCATTATGTTCATTCACAGTTACAGTTACTCCTCCTTTCTTAGAAATGCAGTGAATTGGACTAACCCATGCACTATTGGAAATTGGGTAGATAATTCCAGCATCTAAACACTTTAAAATTTCTTTTTTAACAACTTCTTTCATAATAGGATTCAGTCGCCTTTGAGGACCAGCTCTGGGTTTGCAGTTCTCTTCAATATGAATTCTATGCATACAAATTGAAGGATTGATTCCTTCAATATCAGCAATTCTCCATCCAAAGGCTTTCTTAAAATTTTTCAAAATTTTCATCAACCTTTCTTCTCCTTCCATCGTTAATTTTGAAGAATTTATAACTGGTAAAGTAGAGGAATCTCCTAAGAAGACATATTTTAAATGTTCAGGAAGTAACTTCAACTCAAGTTCTGGAGGTTTTTAATTGATGGACAAAATGAGTTATCTTTGCCTATCGTGTCCAAAATTTCAAAACTTTCTCGAACATAGTTTGAATCATCCTTAAAAAGTTCTTCACATAAATCTAATTCCTTTTCTTTCTCTTGTTCCAAATCTTTTCTTCAATTTTTTTCGTCATAAGTTGTTTTGAAATGACATTCACTTAGATATCTTATAACATCCATCCTATAACATTCATCATCTCTATCTTTTGCAGGATATTTCATTGATCTTAAAATATTGAAAGTAACAGTTTGTTCATTGACGCGCATTTTTAATTCCACTTTCCGCACATCTATCATTGTTATCTCCATCCAAAGGTCTCCCTAAAATGATAGGTATCTATTTATCTTCCTCTATATCCAGCACAATGAAATCAACATGAAAGATAAATTAATCTACTTTCACTTAAACATCTTCTATAACTTATTTAGGGTATGTTATCGAATGATCTGCAAACTGCAGAGTTATAGTAGTAGGGGTTATTTCTGCTAAAGCCAATCTTTTGAATATTGATAATGGAATAAGGTTAATTTTTGCACCTAAATCACATAAAGCTTTCCCATAAAATCTTTCTCCTATTGCACATGGAATTGTAAAGCGACCAGGATCTTTAAGCTTTTCAGGAAGCTTTTTATGAATTATAGCACTGCACTCCTCACTAAGTGCAACAGTCTCATTATCTTTAAACTTCCTTTTTCTGTTGAGAATATCCTTCATAAACTATACATAGCTTGACATTTGTTCTAAAGCTTCACCAAATGGAATATTAATTGTAAGCTTCTTAATTATTTCAAGAAATTTTGAAAATTGCTTATCCAACTTCTACTGACGAAGTCTCTGAGGAAATGGAGGTGGTGTTTTTTTTCCAAATCAATTTTCAGCGAAGCAAGAGGTCTTTCAGAATCTTTTGGAGCGTCCTCTTTTGATTTTTCAATTTCTACTCTCTCTACTACAATTTCTTTTTCAACCTTACCTTCCAACTCTCTTCCACTTCTAAGTTGAACAACTTTTACTTGCTCTTTATTTTGGTCTTTTGGATTTGATTTAGTATTACTAGGAAGTGTTCCTTGGGATCTATTACTTAATGAATTTGTTGTTTGCCCAAGTTGATTCTCAATATTTCTAATTGTAGCTCCTTGACTTTGTAATTAATTTTTCATTTGCAACACCACTTCTTCTATAAACAACTTCTTCTCCTAAAATTGAGTATTACTGTTGAAAACTGGAGGATACGTAGATGAATAATTATTACTCCCTTGATTGTTCTAGTTTCCAAATGGGTTTACTTGGTTGTTCCCCCATTGATGATTATTACCACCTAAATTGTTATTCCAGTTAAAATTGGGATGGTTTTTCCAACCTGGGTTATAATAATTTCAATATGGGTTATTTTTCTTATTATTTATGACATTCAAAGTTCCTAATGATGCTTGAGAATCTACCATTTAGCCTAATGAATTCTCTTCAATCATGGAAATTGGTTGAGAAAAATTCATTCCAAATTGGTCTAACTTCCTTAAAATTGCAGCAACTTGATTTGCTAACATAGTAAATGCATCAGATTCATGAATATTGACTGCTTTCTTAGGATTCACCCTCTCAGAAGGCCATTAAAAATTATTGGTAGTCATTTCTTCAATTGAAGCATAAGCGTTATGAAATGGATTTGACATCAATGAACCACTAGCAACGACATTGATAAGTGATCTAAGAGATCCAACTAATCCATTATAAGAAAGTTTGAATTATTAACCACTCTGGCATAGCATGGTGTAGACACTTTCATAAGAGTTCTTTAAATCTTCCCATGCTTCATAAATAGATTCCCCTTTAAACTAATTAAAAGATGTAATATCATTTCTAAGCTTTGCAGTTTTTTATGGTGGAAAATAATTAGCAAGAAACTTTTATGCTAAATCACCCCAATTTCTGATAGTCTAGGTGTTAACGAATTCAACCACATCTTAGCTTTATCCCCCAGTAAGAAAGAAAATAACCTAAGTCTTATATCATCATCTAGTACACTATCGTATTTAAATGTAGCGCACAATTCGAAAAAATTGACAATATGTTTATTTGGATCTTCACTTGGTGATCCCCCAAACTGATTATTTGCTACCATTTGGATAATAGCAGGCTTAAGCTCAAATGAATTAGTCACTATAGTAGGTTTTTGAATACTACAATGAAGTTCATCTATAGTAGGGTTGGCATAATCTCTTAAAAGTCTAAACTGTTAATGAATTTCAGCATTTTGATCATTTTGGTTTGCCATTTCAATAAATTTTTTGTATTTTCCAAGATTTTTAATTTTTTTAGTTTTTTTAATTTTTCTAATAGTTCTCTCTAATTCAGAATTGTAGGGCACTAGTCCTTCAAAACCTGAACTATGCATACACTAACATAAAATAAAATAAATCTAAACACACACAAAATAAAATACAATAGCTTAAAATTTAAGAAAGACTTTCTAAAAATAGAAATTTACTTTTAAATCAATAGATTCTTTACAATTTTCACTTCACTTCCCCGGCAACGGCGCCAAAAACTTGATCACGAAACTTCTTATATGCAATAGTATACAAATAATTCTGATTACTTTTCACTTATATTTCTTTATTTCGCAACAAAACCAAAAACTTGATCTTGAACAAAAATAAGAATTTAACTTTTAATTTATATATATTAGGATACTACGCAAGTATATGTATCATTAACGATTAAGACCTAAATATCGAACCTACAAGGAAGATATGCAATATGCATTTTTTGGAAAACTTTCTATTTTAAAAATATAATTGTTTAAAGTAAAGACGTTTTCACAATAAAGAAAGTTTAATATTTTATTTTAATATTTTGATAAAAAAGTACAAACTTAAAAAGATAACTTGAGTTTTTGTAGAAGAAAAACACTAAATATGAAAATATATTTCTCCTTATCATGAATCAATAATGAGTATAGGAATTATGTTGTGGAAGTATACGTATTGTGTTGTGCCAAATATGAGCAATAATATTTTTTACAATTACTAGAGATGTTATAAAAAATATTGGCTAATTTAATGTTTGAATAGTTTTGAAGACAGGCTAGGAAGGGAAGATACTAGCTCTCACTCTAGAGTTTAATTGATTCCCTCCACCTATGGATAACATCTCGTATCAGAAACTAAAATAATAAACCAAGTTAGAGGCTTTAACCGTCACTTTAAAGCCCACTAACTCTACACCCTTCAATGAATATTTTCTTATTTATTTGCACTTGATCATATGAACTACATTCTCATTCACGCAACCTCATGTGAATCTTTCCAATTGTTGACTGAGATGATACCAGCCCAGTTCTTACATGTTCTCATAACAAACTTTAACACTGGATTGACCAAATCAAGAAGTAAATGAAGTACATAGATTAAAATCTTCACAAGTTCTTCCAATATTAAAGATCAATACTCTCCACAACTTGGGAGTGCATGGATTTAAATCATCACAACTTTGTCCAACATTAAAGATCAATATTCTTTACAAGTCTGATTTAAATCATCACAACTTCTTCCATCATTGAAGATCAATACTTTCCACAACTTTCGGTTCATGGATTTAAATCATCAAAACTTCTTCCAACATTAAAGATCAATACTCTCCACAACTTCCATCCATATTTAAATTTTCACAACTTTTTCCAACATTAAAGATCAATACTCTCCACAACTTCCATCAAATAATTACTTATCATTTTAAGAAGAAAGATAAAGAAAACTACTCATAATCCATGGAGAAAATTTAATTACTTATCATTTTAAGAAGAAAGATAAAGAAAACTACTTAGAATCCATGGAGAAAACGAATTACTTATCATTTTAAGAAGAAAGATAAAGAAAACTACTCAGAATCCATGGAGAAAAAAAACCACACTTTAGTTTAAAAGTCATCACAACTTCCAACATTAAAGATCAATACTCTCCACAACTTCCATCCAAAACTTAATTACTTCTTTTAAAAAGAAAGATAAAGAAAACTACTCAGAATCCATGGAGAAAACAAAACCACACTTTAATTTAAAAGTAAAAATCATTGTCAACCCAACAACAAGTCTCAATTAAAACCAAAAGTAGTCTAAAACAAAAGATAAAAAATTATCTCAGTCCTCCACCAAACTCTTGAAGTTCCTTTGAATCTCTTCTCTTTTACAACACTCTCAATATAAAACTAAAATAAAAAGGATAAATATGTGGTGCCTGAAAATCTCTCCAACTAACTCCCCAATTTTTTAACTTTCAAAACTTTCCCAGTTCTTTTAGGACCCCTTTCAAAGTCTCAATCTTCCTTATTTTATAATTCTCCAAAAGGTACCTTAGTATCTCTTTAAAATGTGTCTTGATTCGATGTATTTCCCCAAGAGATGCATCCTTTCGTAATAATTTTCATCCATGGTGGTTGTAACCACCTATTAAGCCAATATATGCCTCAAAAACCTCTTCAAAATTTGCAAAAATTGAATTTACTCATCCAATAACTGCCACTTGTGCTTAAGCACGGGTGTTGACATCACTTTTGGTTGAGGTTTAGTTTTTCCTCTTTAGTAGCATAAGGTCTAGCCATTGGACTTTCCTATTGACTATTCTTAGAAAACTAGATAAAGGGGCCCTCACCATTAGAAATTCTAAACTCTTCTCTACTCAACTTGAAGTTCCACATATTAGTCCTAACCTCTAGCACTTAGTAGGTGGGGACATTATGGGGGAACTCAAGCTGTGTTACCCTTAGGACTGTTGGACCTTAGGGTTGACCCTGGGTGTTGGTCTAGGGATAAGGTACTCACTTGCAATTACTTACACTCATAATCACTCACATCCCTAAACCTAAACTTCTAGGCTTTGATCCCTTGATACTTTTGGGAGACTCATGTAGGTGGTCCCCTAAACTCACTAGCCCTAGACTAGGGTTTGGTTAAGACCACTACATAGAGGACCCAAAATGGGGTTTCCATTGGTCCATGGCTTATTGATGATGGTTGGCACTCCAACTCTACCAAGACACCCAACCCAGCCTTTTGCCCCTGAATTCCCCCAAATTACCTAGATACCCTTGGGACCCCAAATTTAGCCAAAATTCCCAAATTTACACAAAATAGCCAACTTGGTTCAAAAATCATTTCAAACACTTTGAAAACACCCAAGCTACCCAAAATCACCAAAATTGGCCAAATTACCAAAATACCCCTCCTTACCCCAAAATTACAAAAATTCAAAAAAATCCCAAAAGTTCCAAAAACCTCCCAAATATTCCCAATTTCATTTTTCTCAACTATCACATGACCCAATTTGGTCAATTTGACCACTTTTGACCAAGACCCCCAAAGTACCCCACAAAGGCTCATATTTTCCCCAAATTACCCCAAATGTCTATTCAATTGGTCTAAATTTACCCCAATTTCAATTCTAAGCTCAAATCTACCCTTGATATGACCAATATAGACCAAATCCAAGCTCAATAGGTCCATGATTTGAACCCAATTTTGAGCTAAACCAAAAACCCAAATTTGGCCCTATGACTTGGATCCACCAAATTGAACCCATGGCCTACTCCATTTGCCACAAATTGTGTTGAAAAATCTTCATAACAGTCCTATACATCAAAAATGACCTTAAATTGGCCTTGGTGAGACCTCAATTTCATTTGATTTCAACCTAAGTCCAAAAGCCCAAAATTTGCCCCAAATTGGCCATGTCTCAAAATCTCACCAAATTGAGGGCCTTAACCCCAAAATTTCCACACCATCCCTTCCTTAAAAATCTTCACAACATCTCCCTTGATCATTTGAGCCATTTAATTTGGACTTATCCAAAGGCTAGCCCAACCTAGACCCATGTCTAGTCCAATATGCCCAAATTGACCAAATTTCAAAATTCCCTCAAATTGACCTACCAATTGAACTCAAAATCACTTCAACCCTTCACCAAAGATCTTCATAACAATCATCTACACAATATTGATCAATCAATTGGGTCAATTGACATGGCTAACCTAGCCCAAGCCCAAACTTTGATCACCTGAACCCACATTGAACCCATGCATTAAACATGATCAAACCACCTTAAAGCAATCAAATTAACTCCACCTCAGCCATTGGTTAGATTCTAAGACTGAGCCAAAACCCATCTAACCCAAGCTAAATGAGCCATGGACCAAAAGTCTACCAAATTAAGGGATCTTATTTCCAAAAATGCACATGCTTAAGATACCCTTACCAAAACTAAACCCCATTGCATTAAATTACTTTAGCAGATTCCTCAATATGCCCTGAGCACCTAGCCACCCCCCCTGCCATGGTTGGCTGGCCTAGTCACTGGAGAAGCTCAAAATTAAGAGCCAACCCCATTGAACTTCACCCAAATCAATCCTAGAGGCCAGCTCAGCTAAATCAAATGGTAGAGCTCCTGTTCCCTCCACCTAAGCAGCACAATGCACCCCCTAATTGGCCATGACAACCACCCCTTGACCATTTTTATAAAAAGCACATCCCACGGCCATAAAGGTAGTGCTAAAAATTTCTTAGAGAGACCTCTCCAAATTGACCACAGAGCTTCCCTAAGATCCCCTCAGTGCATTCCAAATGTTTTCCCTCACCAATTTCCACTGCCGGAGTTCAATTTTGAGCTCAAAATCTTACCGGAAACGAGGACAGAGCCCAAAATACCTCCACAGTCCACCAAACTCAAATTAACTTCACCCACACCTTCACAACAGTGAAAGGAGCTAAAGCCCCATCAAATTCCTCTCTTACAGAGCCTCTACCATAGCTCTAGACCAACACCCAAATTCGGTCATGATTGAAATCATATCTAGGCCTTCAACCAAGACCAGAGACTCAATCCCTAGCCTCTTCGATCACAACGAACGTGCCGAGACTCTCTGATCGAAGCTTCACTTCTTAGAGAAAAGGTATAAAAATTCTCTCCCTCCTGAGCCTATGTTGATTCTCCATTTGATTAGACTTAATATAATTGCATGATTACCGTATGGAAGTGTTCGTCTCACTTAGACGAGTCTATAAGATCTAACCTGAAGTGATTTGGTTGAGTCTAGGCTGAGATCTTAAGGTTTTAGTGTGGACGGTCACGGGATCACTCTACCAAAGATGATGATGGGGAGCCATTTGATCAAGCGTGTATCGAATGGACGGAGGAGATCGAGTCAGACAGCGCTTTGGAACATAAATTGCGGGACAAGTCAGCGCTGAGGTGGACGGCGGCGTCAAATGGGGGCGTAACGCGTGGAGCTTCGGAGCCGCCGTAGGTTGATGTGGTGCCACGCGTTTAAATAGATAAATAGGGATTTAAAAAAATCAGAAAATGACCCCTAGCTTCAAAAATTCATATCGTGGTGTAGAAAAATTAGAAAAATAAAGCAAAAATACCCTCTTGCTCAGTGAACAGAGGAAAAGAATGTGGAAATGATTTGGAGTCCATTTGATGCATATTTTATTTTAATTAATTAAATACTAATTTGAATGTTTTGATTCTCCATGCGTGTAGTAATCACACTATGGCTTGAAATTTTAGCATATTGTTGTCTCTATCTTAGGGAACAATCCCTGATGTTTCCAAAGTCAAAGGAGGTCCCTAGACAGATAATAATTTTTTTCAAGTTTATGTGCATTATTTGCTTCAAATAATAATGAAAATTAGCATGTTTCCTAGAAAAATCTAAAAAAAATTCGGAAGGTTTATGATGACCAGAGAACCTTTAGAAAAATTTTTCATCAGCCAAGTCATTCAAAATACACTTAATCTTTACAAACCCTAAATCACTAAAATAATAACTTTGTAAAATACAATCAACAAAATGACTTGATTTTTTATCTCCACTATTTTTAAGGATCCATAGAACTGACCATAAAAATTCCAAAGAATTTTAAGTTCATTTGATAACTTAAATTGATTTTCAAGTTAATCAACATTTTGGGCACTAAAATGATTTTTAAAAATCAAAATATAACTTGAAAAATTATAAAACTTGGTTTTTTGAGTTCTTTGTGATTAGGGGTATTTTCTAAAAATAAAATAATATTTAAAATAAAAAACTTGATTTTTAACCTATTTTAAATATTTAAATAATTAAAAATCCCTAAAAATCACAAAAAAAAAAAATTATAGAAATGTTCAAAATTACTTCTTAAGCACTTATGAATAGTTAAAATATGTTTCCTGATTTTCTAAATAAAGAAAATGGATTTCAAAGCTTAAAAAATAATTTTTAAAGGCTAAAAATAGGGTTTCACTATAAAGAATTCCAATAAATCAAATAAAATTCAGAAAAATATAAATTTTCTCCTTTAAGTTCTTTGACCTAAGGAGGATTTTCCATAAAATATAAAACTTAATTTTCCCCTTTTAAAATATTTTATATTTAAAAAATACCCCATAACTTAAAATAATTCTTCAAATTTAACTAAAATTCCAAAAATCCTTAAATTTTGTGCAAGGCCTTCTATATTCTAAGTCTACCTCCAATAAAAATTTCAAGAGATTAGGATTTACCTTGGTCAAGTTATGAATTTTCTTTAAAAAATCCTATTTTTGCATGACAATAAATATATAAATTAAATTAAATATTGAAAAATTACATTTTATCCTCTGATGTCTTAATTGACCCATGAATGAGGTCTACTAAACTTAATATGTTTTGCTTGACAAATATCATCCTGAATCAAATTAATAAGAACCCACCAAGGTATGACCTAGGGTTAGGTAGCTCGTCAAAATTTTACTTCCCTATTTCATATAAACTGCCTTAACATGTATTTTAAGTTTCAGGTGGTGGAACGAGAAGACTCGCCAGGTACGCTTTTACAGTTTTCAGCGTTATCTTTCTTGTACTTTTATACTGTACTTTTGTGCTTATACAAATTTGTTTGCTAAGCAACGATGTCACTCTGCATGAAAACTAAAACTATCAGGATAGCCACAAAACCAAAACCAAAACTAAAACTAAAATCAACCAAGATAAAATTCACTCCCACAACATTCAAAATATAAAATAACTCAAAATTTAATCACAAAAATCACACAAAACTACAACTTCAACTAAATAAAGACGTCTCTATCTGATGATTGGGAATTCCTCGGAGGAGGTAACCTACGTTTGCTAACAAGGCTTCCCACGGTTTAAATAAAATTATGGAACTCATTGAGTTGAGTTTAGTAAATTCATTTGGACTAAGTGAATCCAAAAGAAAATACTAGTGTTGGAACGAGGGAACCGTAGAATCCTAACTGGTGTTGCTTTAAGCAACTTTAATATGCCCCCATAAAATTTAAAGAACTTCAACCATAGGGTCACCTGATTTATAATCATAACTTGACACACTAGAGAACCCAAACTCGTCGCAGCAAGAAGCTTAGAGCTAGCATGGTGGGCAGCACGGCCATCTTCAACAGTAAAACCTGTCTTCCCTAACAAAACCAATCTTCCTTCCTTAGACTTAAACAATTCTTCAATAGAAAAACCTGTCTTCCCCAGCTAAACCAATCTTCCTTCCTTAGACTTAAACAATAAATACATAGGACTTTGAGGTTGCTTGCTTATGCAACGTAAATCCTCACCTTATCTTTAGGCCTTTGAATAGCCCTGCTATACAATATAAACCCTAACTCTGCTTAGGATTCTGAGGTTGTCTTTTGTTGCGACCTAAACCCTCACATCTTCCAAGCTATTTGTGTGATAGTTTCACACGAATGTAAGCCCTAACTAATAAAGATTGGCAGGATGAAACACTTAAATTTTTCTCCTTGAAACTGAAGCCAAACCTTAGGATAGCTTGGAAAGTCACTGAGGTTCTCTCTGGATCTATGACATCCCCTAGTTCTTCCTCCTTTGTACTCTACAACAAAATATTCCAAATTTGAACCAATCCCCTTTCACACCTCTACGTCTGATTTCATTGAAAAGTCCTACCCTTTGAAACTCCTTGAAGATAATATTTTCTGATTTTTATTGAGAGTCTTCTTAGGTGACTTTGGTAATTTAAGATGTAATTAATTATAGAGGCTTGCCCTTATAGGAAGAATGTCCGAACCTAGCTTAATATAAACCTTATTTAATCCATTATATTAAATAGGAGAACTTGTTGGCAAATGCAAAGGTTTCGCAGACCAAACGGATGTCATATATTTCTTAGTTTATTTGATCGAGCCTCATTCTCAAGTCTTATGTTTATCCTTCAGGATAGATACAGGATTTGAGGTGTAGTGCTCTTTCATTTAATCTATGAAAAATATGGGGTCAGTTTGATTTCATATATATTTTTTAAAACTAAATATATATGTAAATTAAAACCTCATTCCGAAGCGGGCGACGGGATTGCGATTCCGGTGACTATAGCTTCTTATGGGCAACTCTCCAACCAAAAATAGCACCGACAGCTTCTGGCGACTCCGCTAGGGACAAGCTTTTCTCTTCATTCAAATCAAGAAATATTATCTTCACACATCAGTAATGTGTCTATGTCCCTCTTGGACTAAATTACCCTTTTTCCGTTGGCATACTTTACCCATTTCTATCTTGGGAAAGTACGGCTAACACATTGGACTTCGGGACTAGCTGTTCAACCATCTTTGAACAGAGGGGTTCAAAAGGCCATTAAGGACTCTTTAAATTTTCATGTGGGGTCGGATTCCCAAAAGGTGTGTCGGTGGACTAATTTCACCTGGGCATTTCTGCCACTAAATGGGTCCTGCACTGGGTCCTAAAATACTTTACATCTCCCTTCCAATTTTGATTTGCTACTTTGCAAATCGTGTTGTGCTGCGCACACTTTGAAATTTTCTTATATTAATTAAATTTTACACATCTTGATGTTTCTTAAACAAAATTTTAAAATACCCATAAATTAAGACCTGCCCGGTCTACAGATCAACCTCTATTTTCAGTGCTTGCACTAAAAATTACAAGGTCTTTGGCCATATAGCTAACCCCAAAACTTTCTGTTTTAAAGCCTGCCGCAATGGCCTATTCAATGTTGACCTTTTCCTGCAACCTGTCAATGAGCCACGAAGCCTGTTATCTCGCTCCTACCATCAAATTCGGAGCCGGATTTAAAAATCTCGAAGTCATCCTAGGGAAAGCCTCATTTGTGGTAATGAAGATCTCCGCACCTAATATAGGAATCGTCTACAGAATTAAATCTGAATTGCCTTCAAGACTTCCCAGCCTGCAAGAAGTCTAAAACTAATGCCATCACGGCACCCGCCAAACCTGCTAGCCCCGCTGCTGCTAAGGGGAAAGAAGCAATGATTATTGAGGATCTGACTGAGGAGTTAACTATCCCACCATCTGTGTTTGAAATTGGATCAAGCTCAAGGACTGTACCACTGACCTGAACTCAAAAGAGAAACTGTAACAAAAAAGTTCGAAGGGCCATAAAAGCCCAGGCTCCCAAGGAGACACCCATTGAGGAGAAGCCTCATCAAGATGAAGAAGTGTTATCGGAAATTTATCCACTCCTACGAGGGAGTAGATTCCATCCTCTGATGGATACCAATAGATATGAGAGTATCCGGAGAATCGCCGCCGCATTACCACCACTTCATGAACATGGTGAGGAAAGAAAGAAATTCACCCCTATCACCCGAGTTAGTGCAGTTTTTAAAAGGCTAGCTACCAAAGACGGATGTTAAGTTAGCGAGTTGCTTAAACAAGTGGGAGATGCAATTTCCCCTTGCATGAAGAAGGAAATTTTGAAAGGTGTCAAGTCCGTCAGATAGTCTCACAAGACAACTGGAGTGCCACCTACTCGCATCCCCATTTGGTTTCGTTTAGGGAACATATTTGATACTGCAGTAATTAGTACTGATTATACAGCCACCAAGACCGCAGGTCGTCGACCGGTTAAGTTGAGAACGGGTTCAAAAATCTCCAGTTACCCGTTATGGAGACATTTCTACAATCTCAAAGGCATAGACAAGACGATTACCTGGCACTGTAGTCAGCCTACAACATGGGGAGCATACTTTTCTTATTTGTACTGATGTTTCTACTAAGACACTCTGTTCTGAGACATCATCATCGAAAAAGGAAAAGGTATGGGTACCCAAGGTCACTGCACTAATATAATCCAGTGAGCCCATGGGATAAGGACAGGGAATGAAACCAGGGTCTGAAATATCTGACATCGTCGCAACAATAGCGAGTGAGATGAAGGAACAAGTTGAGGATGTCCATCAGGGTCCTCCAGATTTTAAAGCGATCAAGGAATCAATAATTAAAGAGAAAGTTGAGAAACTCAGGATCGAGATTTTCGAGTTAGCTTGAGAATATGGAGTTTTTTTTGATAGCGATGAGGAAAATTTTGATTACAATGATTACTTGGAGGAAGATTTCATGGATGTCCATGTAATTGAAACAAGAGCCGCCACATCTGTGCGTGAAGCTCAACCTCACACCAAAGATAACGCTGTAGATGAGCTGCGTAGGGCTGTCCTCCTAAGGGATGAGCAAGTTAGTCTACTGGAAAAAAGAATAGAAGAGATGACCGCAACCATGACTGCTATGGCCACTATTCATGGACAATCACAAGCGCTGCAATTGTCTTCTCTAGAATTCAATCAGCCAGAAATTATACACATCACAGATGAAAGAAGAGAGGTTGCTTCAGTAAATAGAGACGAGCAACATAGAAAGGATTCTCCATCAAGTGCTATACCAGAAAAGGAATTCAAGCAAATGGTCGAGCAAGTGTGGGACGCCTTAACCCAATCTTAGGGTGGTGCATTGGTTCTAAAGGGTAGACCTTACCAAGAGGAATTTTGATGCCGTGCCTTTCCCCAGGGGTTTTGTGGCCCCGAACTTCAAGATATTTGATGGGACTGGAAATCCCATAAAGCATATAGCACATTTCCGAGCCAACTGTGGCAACACGAGAAATAGTGAAGACCTACTCTTCTAGCAGTTCGTCAGCAGCTTGTCAGGAATTGCTTTCGACTGGTACGTTGACTTGCCCAACAGGTCAGTTAAAAAATTTTTGGAGTTGGAACAATTATTTGTGAAAAGATTTGTCAGGGCACAACATCATATGTCGATTGGAGAGCTCATGATAGAAAAGCAAAAGCCTAGCGAAACTTTGGTGGACTATATTTTGAGGTGGAGAAACCTTAACATGAAATCTGAACCTCAGCTACAGGAACATCATGCGATTGAAATTCTACTCAAGAGCGTTCATGGGCTAGTAACTTTCATGCTCAAGGGACTCACCATTAAATCCTTCGAGTAGCTACTCAGTAAAGCCAGCAGTCTCCAAGAGGAGATTAAGCACATGGAGCCACACAAAAATGCTAAGGTGACCAGAGTGCTTTGAAAAGAAATCAGGAGTAGTGGCAACCATCGACAAAGGAAAGCGACCGATAAATATATATGCAGAAGAGCTTCGCCAGTCTTCGTCACAGTATGCTAAAAAACAGAGTAGTCAATCCAACTAGCGACCGCCTCAAGAGGGATCACCTCGAACAGGGGATAAGAAATTTTCCCTATCAGAACGACGTAAAACGGTGTATTCTCTTAAAGATGAAGCTATACCTAAAATATTTAGAAGTCTGATGAAGAAGCCAGAGTTCAGACTACTAGATCTGAAGAAGCCCAAAGGGGTGGATAAGAAGAATGAACCAAATTATTGCCCATACCACCGATTTCTTGGGCACACTATAGAAAAATGATTTGTCTTTAAAGACTGGCTTGAGAGTAACCTTAAAGAGGAGAACATAACAATCCCAAAAGAATATTTAAAAGAACCTGAAAAAGGTTCCATAAATATGATTTCAGCCTAGCCAATCTCCCCAATCGATCTGTATACTGGAACACATGGATGGAGTACAACTTGGGATGAACTCAAGAGGGTCCTCAATCAAATGCAAAGTCCATCAAAATAATCTTCTGCATATACCAGAGAAGAAGGATGGAATGAGGTCTAGAGCAGATCATCCAAAAAAATATTGAACAAGATCCAGTTTGCATCAAAACAAGCCTACATTCAGGGTCTGCAACATACCAAGCCCAAGATGAAGGTTTTGCCAAGAGAGCCATCATCGTCAAGGACAAAGAAGAAGAAGAGAAGCATCACTACAAAGATTGATAGCACATGGGGTAGGATAGGGACTGCCTCTACTATATTAGTTGTCTCAGATTCGAAGAAGAAAATCCTCGAACCCTTGACTTTATATGACTATCTTTTTGTCCTTAAGGGGTCTTATGAATATAATGATTGTGATTTCGACTACGTTTTAACTGTTTCTGGTGATAACGTAACTGATTATGACCGATTTAGCTTTGATCTCGATCCCCAAAATGATCCTCAAATCATACTAGAGTCTGATGAACTCGTTGTCAAGTCCTAAGAAGACATCAGTGATACTGTTTACAACAGCACCGATAACGAGGAGCCAATTCTTGAGCATCACGGTACACCGCTTACCATAAACTTAGATCTTTCCGATGAAGAGGAAGAGACAACAGAAGATTCAATAATGATATCTCAAGAAGAAGAAATCACAGAAGTTTACTTAAGGAGCAGAAAAGTGTTACCACCAAGAACAGCTCCAACATACAAAGGAAAGCAGATAATGACCCGAGAAGAGATATCCCGACCTCCACCAATAGAAGAACCACATGATCAAGACAAGATCAAAGGATCATACAAAGTAGACTACAATGTGCTAACTCATCTTAGGAAGTTGCAAGCCCGATTAAGCATCTAGGACGCTCTGATCCTGTCAAAGGAGATGAGAGAGTCTCTGGCTACAGCTTTGCTTGACCCAAAAATTTTCTTAGCTCAGTTGGCCAACACAACCTCAGATGAAGTTTATTCTTTAAAAGAACAGCCTGGGTCAACCTTCACAGATGAAGACTTGCTACTCGGTACCGCTGACCACAACCGTCCACTCTACATCTCCGTCAACATCGGTAGATTTGTGTTGTCCAGAGTTTTAGTAGATCCTGGAGTATCTCTTAAATTGATGAGCCTACAAACATCAGTCTATTTGGATATTGAAGCTCAATAGCTTAAGGTCGATAAAATGATGTTAAGAGGATTCAACCAAAAGGGAGAAAGAGCCCTCGGATCAATTACATTACTTATGAAGGTTGGAGAACTCGTGACAACCGCTAAATTTCATATCATCGACGCTGAGACCTCTTTTAATGCTCTACTAGGTTGACCATGGATTCATGAGCACAATATGGCTTCGTCATCTCTACACCAGTGCATCAAATACCGCAAAGACGGTAAAAAAAATTGCATCAAAGGAGACCTACAAACATTTTCAATGCATGAAGTTGGTATCCAAGAAGATGCTGCCTACTACGTGCCTCCAAAGAGGACTGTCTTCTCTCGTGAAGTTATCACAAACAAAGATGAAGATTTGGAAGAATTACAAGGAGGAGGCCATTCAACTCTGCTTCAGTGATCTTTCACTACTCCCTTACAATGAGTTGGTGAAGGTTCTTTTAGTCTGCGCACCCGAGGTCGAGGTCGGGGACGTGGACGAGGAAGGATCAATTTAATCATTGAACAGACTAAGCCAATCATCAACGTTGGTGATGAAGACAGTTCTGAAGATGAGATAATGATGACAAGATAGAAGAAACCTCAGTACGAGATATCCCTAGAAGATACAGAGAATAATGAATATGAAACAATGTATGATCGGATAAACCACTATGTGAATGCCATAACTCTTACTCCGAGTCTCCCTCAAAAGGTCGAGAGTTTAAAGGTCAAGGAAGTCCGTAGTGTTGGTTCAAAGTTGATCAAATTTTACCGTGCTTCTACCTCTATTGAGCTTGAAAAACATGTAAATTTGGATGATGAACCTAATGAATTAATGAAATTGCCTTTTGGTTACTTCTCGCCTTGTGTTCAAAAGTTAATTCAATAGGGACACTTGCCAAAACAAACGTCAAAGGATAAATTTCAACTTTTTAAGATATTATGGAATGGTAAAAGTCAAACTACAAACTTAAAAGAAGGTCTTGAATTTGGTACAGTCAGACCAATTGATGATTCTGAATTTTGCATGGTTGTTACTGGTTAGTCAGAAGAGGATTGCCTCGATATAGAGGATGACTCTACTGATCAACCAATAGAAGATGCTCTGCCAGAATTTGAGGTTGAAATCAAATCTATCGTTGATGAATTGAAAGAGATTAACCTCGGGACCAAAGAATAACCCCGACCTACATTTATAAGTTCTCTACTCAACAATGAAAAATCTGGAGAATTGATCAAACTATTAACAGAATTCAAAGATTGCTTCGCATGGAGCTACGATGAAATGTTAGGACTGTCAGCAGAGGTTGCAGTCCATAAACTCGGGGTGGACAGGAATATAACCCCAGTAAAACAAGCTCCCAAGAGAATGCGCCTCGAAATAGAACAACAAGTCATCGCTGAGGTGAAGAAATTAATAGATGCTAACTTTATGAAAGAAGAGCAATACCCCACGTGGTTAGCTAACATTGTACCTGTTAAGAAGAAAAACTGACAGATCCATTTTTGTATTGACTTCAGAGATTTGAACAAGACATGTCCAAAAGATGAATTTCCACTACCCATACCAGAAATGATGGTGGATATCACCTTAACAAATGAGATTTTCTCCTTCATGGACGGATCATCGGGATACAACCAAATCAAGATGGCTCCCGAGGATGCAGTACATACAGCCTTCAAAAAACTGATTGAAATTTTCTACTACACAGTGATGTCATTTGGTCTAAAGAACCTCGGAGCAACATATCAGCGTGCAATGACAAAGATTTTTTACGACCTCATTCACAACCAAGTAGAATGCTACATGGATGATTTGGTTATCAAAAGTAAATAAAAAATAGACCATTTGTATGATTTGAGGATTGTGTTTGAATGGTTACAATGATGTGACCTTAAAAAGAATCCCTTAAAGTGCGCCTCTGGTGTTACCTCTGGAAAATTTTTCAGATTTGTTATCCGTCATCGGGGAATCGAGATCGACCCGGAAAAATTAAAGCTATCTTGGAAATGCCTCCTCCTAAAACCTTGAAACAACTACGTTCCTTCCAAGGAAAGTTGACATATCTAAGACGTTTTATTTCTAATCTCTCAAGTAGGTGTCAGTCTTTCTTGGCATTAATTAAAAGGGACATCAAATTTAATTGAGAAAAAAAATGCCAGCGGGCTTTCGAGAACGTTAAACAATATTTCATGACATCTCCTGTCTTAGCAATCCTTATCCCAAGCCTTTGAGGACGTTAAACAATATTTAATGACACCTCCTGTTTTGGCAGCCCCTATCCCAGGAAAATCTTGATACTTTATACCGCGGCTTTAGATGACTCTCTTGGAGCCCTCTTAGCCCAAGTCAATGACGAGGGTAAAGAAAATGCGCTCTACTACTTGAGTCGTCGCCTAATACCGATAGAGATAAGGTATCCACCTATTGAGAAGCATTGTCTAGCGTTAATTTTTGCCGCTCAAAAGATTAGACATTATAAGCTTTCTCATAAGATTACTCTAATCTCAAAAGTTGATCCATTGAAATATTTGATGACCCAACCAACACTTTCCGGATGTCTAGCAAGATGGTCAATGATCTTATTGCAATTTGATATAACTTTTGTTCCACTTCGTGCTATCAAAGGATAGATACTAGCAGATTTTCTTGCTGCACACCCACTGCCAGCAGGGTCCTTTCTCAACGACGAGTTACTAGATGAGCAAATACTACAAATGGAATTCTCCAGTGCGCAATGCTGGGAGATGTACTTCGATGGTGCTTCGTCAGCCAGAAAAGACAAAGGATCAGGCACAGTTATACTAGGCAAAGCAGGGATCAGTTTGATCATTATCACGCCAGATAAGGGTATGTTGAGGTTCTCATACCACATTACAGAGCCATGCACCAACAATGAAGCAGAATATGAAGCTTTAATCACCAGATTGGGAATGAAAATCTCAATAAATATAACAAACATTGATATCTATGGAGACTCCCAACTCGTCACCCAGCAAGTCGCTGGACAATACAGAATTCTGAAACCAAGATTAGCAGAATACCATCAGGACACGATGAAGCTTCTGGAGCAAATTCCTTATGTAAATTTCTATCGGATTCCTAGGGGAGATAATGCCCATGTCGACGCTCTAACAAAACTTGCTAAAGAACTGGTGTGTCCCCCGGAAAATTCCATTGAAATCTCAGTACAAGGAAGAAAATTTTTGTCTCGAATTGACCTCGACAATCTACACAAGCTCAAAAAAGAAGAAACAACAATTGCAGTTGCGGATACCAACGAAGATTGGCGCAAACCATTAATAGAATATTTGCATACTAGAAAGCTGCCAGAAGACAAGTCTGAAGCGCATCATATCGCAAGAAGGACCATGTTTTATGCCTTGGTGGGAAACGTTCTCTACAGAAAATCATTCGACTAAATGTGGCTACGGTGTTTGAACAAAGACGAAGCACAGAATATTGTCAAAGAGGTACATATCGGATTGTGTGGCGCTCACCAATCAGGGCCGAAAAAGAAAATGAAGATCAAAAGACTCAAATATTATTGGGCAGCAATGATGTCTGATTGCATGGATACAACTAGAAAATGTCACCAATGCCAAGTGCACGGGGTGGACTTACACCAGCCTCCGAATGTGCTACACCCAATTGTTGCCTCGTGGTCATTCGAGTGTCGGGGAACGGAAATAATAGGTCCGATAGACCTTTCATCTTCCAAAGGACACGGGTTTATACTTGCCACTACAGATTACTTCTCCAAATGGGCAGAGGCAATACCGTTGCATGAGGTTAAGACACAGCACGTCCTTCAATTTTTCAAAAGTCAATTGTATACCGTTTCGGAGTACCGCAAAGAATAATTTCCGACAATGGAACAGCTTTAGAAGCACAAAGATCAACAATTTCATCAAAAGACATGGGATAGATTGGAGATACTCTATGATTTATTCCCAGAGAAAATGGTATGGCTGAAGCTTTCAACAAAACACTGGTATAGATTTTGAAGAAAACACTAGATGAGAACAAAAGGGATTGGCACAACAAACTATTAGAAGCCTTATGGGTCTACCGGACGACTTTCAGGACTCCCACTCAGTGTACACCCTATATGCTGGTGTACGGGTCCGAGGTCGTGCTACCACTAGAAGTCCAGACACTGTCTCTTAGAGTTGTTATTGCCAACCAACTCACAATAGGAGAAAGTGTAAAACTCAGACTTGAATAATTGGAGAGTCTCGAGAGAGAATGACTAGAAGCACAACGACATTTGGAGATTTACCATGCTAAGATGGTACAAGCCCATGACAAATTGGTCCACCCAAGGACATTCAAAGTTGATGACCTTATACTTGTGCTCAACAGGCCTATTCTTGCACGTCGCAAAATAGGTGGAAAATTTGAGCCAACTTGGGAAGGACCATTTATCGTTGAAAAGGTCTACACAGGAGGAGCCTACCAGTTAGTAGACTTCCAAGGCGAAAGACCCATGTTATCAATAAATGGACGATACCTGAAATCCTATTACGCAACCTGATGTCTCTTGCCTCTGCTTGCTTTGAAACTTTGAAACTTTGATTGTTTTAAGGTTATCTATGTGGCCAAATGTCTATGATCGGGTCCAAATTTTGTAGTTAACCTCAATGTAATGAAAATTTTGAGAAAAATTTTAAAAACTTCAAATTTTCTCCTTTCCATTTTTAAACTTAATGTTCCACAAAAATTAAACAAAATTTATACATAAGTAAACAATTCATTTCACTAAAATAAGCTAAAATTCACTTCAATAACTACTTTATTTTGTTCTTGTTCATGCCAAGTTTTGGCCCACTGACATTTTTCCTGTCGTCTGCAGGAAAATGTCGGGACAGAGGCTGATCTTTGCTTTCAAGGATGGCTGGAGCGTCGTACTAAATGAGGAGATGGCGCCGCAGGGCGGTACCATAAACTTCAACATGTATTTTGACCAGGTTGACATGGACTACAAAGGTCCTCTCATGAATGTAGTCAGTTGCAGAGAGAAAGAGGGATTGCCTTCACTGTTGAAGATGACCGCTAAAGATAATGTATCACACAAAGGCAAGAACGTGATAACAGAGCAAGATCCGATGGAAGGGCCCAGTCGTCTACCCTCCACGGCAGCTACACCAGCTGGAGGCCTAGTACCTGCCAATAACGAACGACTGCCAAGTACTTCACTTTGCAGGACACAACGCAGGAACGCCAGCCGTAAGAAGCAGAGGGCTTTTCTACGACAATAACACAGACGTCAAAAAGAGACGAACAACTTACTCACTCCTATTCCTGAGGGGCATATTTATGATCGGGACATGAAAGAAACTTCTGCCAGCCTACCCACCACAGATGAAGTACTGGGGTTCGTCGCAGAGTTAGATACACTTTCAGCTTCAGATGGTTTATGCAAGAGTTGCCCGACGTGCAACGCTGAAATACCGGTCATTTGTAGAATTCTCGGATTGTAATGTTCTACATTTACAACGTTTCAGTACATTGGAAGAGTATACCTCCAGCACCGATGGGTCTCAGACTTCATATTTTATGATGGATGAGCCATACGTCCCACTAGGGACAGATCAGTATGTACCATGGAGCCCAGGGTCGTACATCCCACTAGACGCCAAGTTTCGTGTTCCAGATCAACTAGCGCCAGTTTGGGTTCCTGCCAATGTTCAGAGGGAGGAACACCCGCAACAATTATCGACCCCTAGTACGATGAAGTACCAAAAAATAAGCAAAGTAAATAAAAGAGAATTTGAATTTTACGAAGAAGTCCAGGGAAAATTCATCAACATGCTGGAGGGATTAGAACTATATACCAGATTCTTCTTAGAGACTGACTAACAAAGTATTCTTGACTGCATTTTTGACCTAAGGGACAGAGGTCGAGAAGGTTTACTTATGGAAAGGACCTATTCCGAGCCGAGGAAATGGATTCGAGGAAAAGGGAGGATTACTATCCAGTGTGGCTGCTGCTACAACTTCACAAATGACAGACAGGGGAATCCACTTAGGATCCTTAGGCACGATCAAGTAGATCCATTACCGCCAATGATAAAGTGGATGATCAAAAGAATGGTCAAATGGAGTATTATGCCTACTACCTGCATTCCAAATAGTTGTATTATCAACATCTACGATGAGGGTGATTGCATTCCTCCACACATCGATTACCATGACTTCATGAGGCCTTTTTGTACGTCTCATTCATGAGTAAAAGTAAAATCTTATTTAGGAAAGAAATTGACATCATCGGCCCTGGTGAGTTCAGAGGCTCTGTGGAGATCCCCTACCAGCCAGCTCAGTGCTGGTTCTTAAAGGCAACGGTGCAGATGTCGCCAAACTTTGCATTCCAGGGGTACGACACCGTAGGATGTCTGTGACCTTCCGTAGGATGGATGATAGCAAAATACCATATGGATTTCAGCCAGACCCGGAACTGGAAGAGCTACTGCCGTACGAGCTATGAGAGGTTTGTACCTCTAAGTACATGCGAAGGGAACTCTTGTCCTTGAGCATGGCTTAGAAGGTTTGCTCGATCAGGAGCTCGTCGTACCTGATACAGATGGTCAGAGGATTCACTTTTTTTTTATATAGCCACATGATATATATCTGATATATTCATATTACAATGTATTCATGGCATGAGATGATCTGGATGTACTCCAACATGGACTATATAATGTACCTTTTTTTGAGGCATTAGCCTATGTTTGATCTGTGGCATCTTTATTGAAGCAGATTAATGGAAATTTCTCTCAGAAATGTGCTTTTTTGTCAGTTGCCTTTTTGTGTGATGGATGGAAGCCACGAACCACGCGTTGGTTCAGAATGTCAATGAACGAAGAACGAAACAACAAATCTTTAACAATAAATAAAATTTAAATAATCACAAATGAATAAATAACAAAACAATTTATTTTTTGAAAATCAACCAACTAAAATTAAAATTTTGAAGACATATTTTAAAAAAAATTAAACATGATAAAGACAACAAAAAAAGAAAATGAATTTGTTGAGTGGATTCTCTTATTTTTGGAGTTTCTTACTCTTTATGCGCGCAACACAACTATCTTTATCTGCATTAACTTTCTTCACATCCTTGCGGAATTTCACATTCTATACAAAATCCCACAAAACTCTACAAATCTTCTTCAACAAAATCAACCTTTTCACATGACACGTTTCTTCAAATTCAAGATCACAAACACTCTACACTATTTTCATATGACTCTTGGGGTCAGTACCCAAATTTTGACTCCCCATACCTGAGGATCGGTGTGAGGCCCCCTTCAATGGATGTTAAGGCTTCTGATTCCTTCAAATTTCAAAGTCTCCGAGGATCGGTGTGAGGCCCCCTTCAATGGATGTTAAGGCTTCCTATTCCTTCAAATTTTAAATCCTTTGAGGATCGGTGTGAGGCCCCCTTCAATGGATGTTAAGGCTTCTGATTCTTTCAAATTTAAAATCCTTCAAGGATCGATTTAAGGCCCCCTTCAATGGATGTTAAGGCTTCTGATTCGTTCAAATTTCAAATTTGTCTGAGAATTGGTGTGAGGCCCCCTTCAATGGATGTTAAGGCTTTCGATTCCTTCAAATATTCTATTCACATATTTCCCATGAATTCACATGTGTGAATCTGCATATTTTCTGCATAAGCACATATATTCTCTTGTCACCGCTTGGGTTGGATGTGAGTCCTAATGCTTTCCTTCCTAACATGACGTACATATTTTCTTGTTACCTCTTCAGTTGGATGTGAGTCCTAGTGCTTTCCTTCTCAATGTAGCATATATTTCTCTTGTCACCTCTTGGGTTGGATGTGAGTCCTATTGCTTTCCTTCCTAACGTGACGCACATATTTTCTTGTTACCTATTAAGTTCGATATGAGTCATAGTGCTTTCCTTCTCAATGTAACACACATATTTCCTTGTCACCGCTTGGGTTGGATTTGAGTCCTAGTGCTTTCCTTCCTAACGTGACGCACATATTTTCTTGTTACCTATTGAGTTGGATATTAGTCCTAATGCTTTCCTTCTTAATGTAGCACATATATTTCCTCTTCACCGCTTGAGTTGGATGTGAGTCCTAGTGCTTTCCTTCCTAACGTGACACACATATTTTCCTGTTACCTATTGAGTTGGATATTAGTCCTAGTGCTTTCCTTCTTAATGTAGCACATATATTTCCTCTTCATCGCTTGAGTTGGATGTGAGTCCTAGTGCTTTCCTTCCTAACGTGACGCACATATATTTTCTATTACCTCTTGAGTTAGATGTGAGTCCTAGTGATTTCCTTCTCAATGTAACACATATATTCTCTTGTCACCTCTTGGGTTGGATGTGAGTCCTAGTGCTTTCCTTCCTAACGTGACATACATATTTTCTTATTACCTCTTGAGTTGGATGTGAGTCTCAGTGCTTCCCTCCTCAATGTCGCAAACCTTTTCTTCATCATCGTTTGGGTTGGATGTGAGTCCTAGCGGTTTCCTTCCTAACGTGACATATATACTCTCCCTGTCACATATCAGTTTAAATATAACTCCCCAGTGGTAACTTGAACTGGTACAGTCCTTTCTTTCTGGAGACATATCCTTAATGGTCGTCATCTTCTACATTGTTATTACCCTTTGGAGTCGGATGTGAGCCTCTGTGTTTTCCATCTCGATTCAGTCCTCCCACACCATCCTATTCTCATCTTTTGAAATAAGTTTCAAGACCACCTTAAATGGATTATGACATCTGATTCTTATTTTGGGGTTGATACCCAAATTTCAATTCCCACCTCGGGGTCAGCACTTGTATATTGACTCCCATCCTTTATAAATACCTGAAATTTCATAACTCAAAATTCACTCTCCAGAAAGAGTCCCTACTCCTCAATTTCAATCTAACGATCATCCGCTAATTTCCACATCGAAAACAAATCACACACACAACTCTACACATACTTCCGGGTCTATTGGCTTAGGAGTTTGTATTGTTTTTTGTTGATCTAATCTGTCAACGCCAATACGTGCGGTGTGCTTGCCTAGCACACCACACCTATTGGGGGTCCATTTGTTGACCTCACTTTTGGTTGATGTTTAGTTTTTCCTCTTTAGTAGCCTAAGGTCTAGCCATAGGATTTTCCTATTAACTATTCTTAGAAAACTAGACAAGGGGCCCTCACCATTGAAAATTCTACCATCTTTTTTACTCAACTTGAAGTTCCATATATTGGTCCTAACCTCTAGCACTTAGTAGGTGGGGTCACTATGGGGGAACTCAGGATGAGTTACCCTTAGGACTGCTGGACCTTAGGGTTGACCCTGTGTGTTGGTCTAGGGCTACGGCACTAACCCTAGAATTCCTCTGAATTACCTAGATACATTTGGAACCCCAAATTTGGCCAAAATTCCCAAATTTACCCAAAATACCCTATTAGTTCATAAATCATTTTCAAAACACCTTGAAAACACCCAAACTACCCAAAATCACCAAAATTGGCCAAATTACCAAAATACCCCTCATTACCCCAAAATTCCAAAAATTCTAAAAAATCTCAAAAAATCCCAAAAAATCCCAAACCCTCCCAAATATTTCCAATTTCATTTTTTTCAACTATCACATGACACAATTTGGTCAATTTGACCACTTTTGACCAAGACCCCCACATTACCCTTTAAAAGCCCATATTTTCCCCAAATTATCCCAATTGTCTATTCAATTGGTCTCAATTTACCCAAATTTCAATTCTAAACTCAAATTAACCCTTGATATGACCAATATATACTAAATCCAAGCTCAATTGGTCCATGATTTAAACCCAATTTTGAGCTAAACCAAAAGTCCAATTTTGGCCCTATGACTTGGTTCCACCAAATTGAACCGATGGCCTACTCTATTTGCCACAATTTGTGTCGAAAAATCTTAATAACATTCCTATAAATCAAAATTGACCTTTNAAAAATCATTTCAAACACCTTGAAAACACCCAAACTACCCAAAATCCCCAAATTGGCTAAATTACCAAAATACCCCTCTTTAGCCCAAAATTTACCAAAAACTCCCAAATATTCCCAATTTCATTTTTCTAAACTATCACATGACCTAATTTGGCCAATTTGACCATCCTTGATCAAAACCCCCAAATTGCCCTTTAAAGCCCAATAACTTCCCTAAATTACCTCAAATGTCTAGACAATTAGTCTCAATTTACCCCAATTTCAATTCTAAACTAAAATTCACCTTCAATATGACAAAAAAACCAAATACAAGCTCAATTGGCCCATTATTTGTACCCAATTTTAATTTAGATCAAAACTCAATTTTGGCTCTATGACTTGGTTACACCAATTTAAACCCATAGCCCACTCAATTGGCCACAATTTGTGTTGAAAAATCTTCATAGCATCCCCATACATCAAAATTTACCTTCAATTGGCCATGGTGAAACCTCAATTTTNGGGCCTTAACCCCAAAATTTCCACTCCATTCCTTCATGAAAAATCTTCACAATATCTCCCTTGATCATTTGAGCCATTCAAATTTGGACTTAGCCCAAGGCTAGCTCAACCTAGACCCATGTCTAGCCCAACATGCCCAAATTGACCAAATTTCAAAAATCCCTCAAATTGACCAACCAATTGAGCTCAAAATCACTTCAACCCTTCACCAAAGATCTTCATAACAATCATCTACACAATATTGTTCAATAAATTGGGTCAATTGACATGGCTAACCTAGCCCAAACCCAAACTTTGATCACTTGAACCCATGCATTAAACATGACCAAACCACCATAAAGCAATCAAATTAACTCCGCCTCAACCATTGGTTAGACCCTAAGATTGAGCCAAAACCCATATAACCCAAAATAGATGAGCCATGGACCAAAAGTCCCCAAGATTAAGGGATCTTATTTCAAAAAATGCACATGCTTAAGATACCCTTACCAAAACTAAAGCCCATTGCATTAAATTGCTTTGACAGATTCCCCTGGATGCCTTGAGCACCTAGCAACCTCCCCTGCCATGGCCGGCCGGCCTAGTCGTCGGAGAAGCTCAAAATTGAGAGCCACCCCCATGGAACTTTACCCAAATAAAACCTAGATGCCATCTCAGCTAAATCAAATGGTAGAGCTCCTCTGCCCTCAACCTAAGCAGCACAATGCACCCCCTAATTGGCCATGACAGCCACCCCTTGACCATTTTTATAAAAAGTACCTCCCATGGCCATGGAGTTAGTGCTGAAAATTTCTTAGAGTGACCTCTCCAAATTGACCACAGAGCTTCCCTAAGATCCCCTCAGTGCATTCCAACTATTTTCCCTCACCAATTTCCACTGTCAGAGTTCAATTTTGAGCTCGAAATCTTGCCAGAAACCAGGACAGAGCCCAATACACCTCCATAGTCCACTAAACTCAAATTAACTTCACCTACACCTTCACAATAGCAAAAGGAGCTAAAGCCCCATCAAATTCCCCTCTTACAGAGCCTCTACCATATCTCTAGACCAACACCCAAATTCATGCATGATCGAAATCATATCTAGGCCTTACACCAAGACCAGAGACTCAATCACTAGCCTCTTTGGATCACAACGTACGTGTCAAGACTCTCTGTTCGAAGCTTCACTTCTCAGAGCAAAGGTATAAAACTTCTCTCCCTCTCGAGCCTATTTTTATTCTCCATTTAATTAGGTTTAATTTAATTGCATGATTATCATATGGATGTTTTTGTCTCACTTAGAAGAGTCCATTGAATCAAACCTGAAGTGATTTGGTTGAGTCTAGGACGAGATCTTAAGGTTTTAGTGTGGACGGTCACGGGATCACTCTATCGGGGATGATGACGGGGAGCCGTTTGATCAAGTGTGTATCGAATGGACGGAGGATATCGAGCCAGACAGCGCTTCAGAACATAAAATGCGGGCCGAGTCAGCGCTGAGGTGGATGGCAGCGTCAAATGGGAGTGCGCAGCGTGGAGCTTCGAAGCCGCCGTAAGTTGATGTGGCGTCGCGCATTTAAATAGATAAATAGGGATTTAAAAAAATCAGAAAGTGACCCCTAGCTTCAAAAAATCACAAAAATAAAATAAAAATACCCTCTTACTCAGTGAATAGAGGAGAACAATGTGGAAATTGTTTAGAGTCCATTTGATGCATATTTTATTTTTAATTAATTAAACACTGATTTAAATGTTTTGATTGTCCATGCATGTAGTAATCACACTATGGCTTGAAATTTTAGTATATTGTTGTCTCTATCTTAAGGAACATTCCTTTTTTTTTCAAAAGTCAGAGGAGGTCCCTAGACTGAGAATCATATTTTTCAAGTTTATGTGCATTATTTGCTTAAAATAATCATGGCAATTAGCCTGTCATCTAGAAAAATCCAAAAAACTTTTGGAAGGTTTATGATGAATAGGGAACCTTTAAAAAAATTTCTTATGAGTCAAGTCATTCAAAATACACTTAATCTTTACAAACCATAAATTTACTAAAATAATTAATTTTGAAAAATACAAACAATAAAATGGCTTTGTTTTTAGTCTACACTATTTTTTAGGATCCATAGAACTCACGATAAAAATTTCAAATCATTTTAAGTTCATTTGATAACTTTAATTGATTTTGCAAGTTAATCAACATTTTTGGCACTAAAATAATTTTTAAAAATAAAAATATAACGTGAAAAATTATAAAACTTGGTTTTTTGAGTTCTCTGTGATTAGGGGTATTTTCTAAATATAAAATTGTATTTAGAATAAAAACTTAATTTTTAACCTATTTTAAAAATTTAAATAATTAAAAATTTCTAAAAATCACAAAAATAATAAAATTCACAAAAAAGTTCTAAATTCCTTCCTAAGCACTTAGGAACAATTAGAATATTTTTCTTGATTTTCTAAATAAAGAAACTGAATTTCAAAGCTTAACAATAATTTTTAAAGGCTGAAAATGGGTTTTCACTAAAAATAATTCCAATAAATCAAATAAAATTCAAAAAAAGATAAAATTTTCTCCTATGAGTTCTTTGACCTTAGGAGGATTTTCCAAAAATATAAAACTTAAAAGAATTCTTAAAATTCAAATAAAATTAAAAAAATCATGCAATTTGGTCCAAAGGCTTCTTTGTTCTAAGTCTACGTCCTGTAAAAATTTTAAGGGATTAGGATTTACCTTGGTTTTGTTAGAAATTTTCTTTGAAAAATCCAATTTTTTCATGACAATAGTTATATAAATTAAATTAAATTTTGAAAAAATCACATTTTCTCCTATGATGTCTTAATTGACCCATGAATGAGTTAGGATAAAAATTTCAAAGTTATTTGGATTAAATTTGAAAAGTTATGAAGTGTTAAAGCCTTAAGGGCAAATGTGTAATTTTGGAAATTTAGCCTTAATTAATATTTAGGCTTAATTCAAGGAGGAAAATGGGTAACCTCTGATCTTAATCAATTTATTTGGATGTTTCAAACACAAGCCTTAATTAACATTTAGACTTAATTCAAGGAGGGAAATGGGCAACCTCTGATCTTAATCAATTTTTTGGGATGTTTGAAACACAAGGGGTTAATTGATAGCAACCTCATTTTCTTAATTGAAAAGATAAGTTAATAAATTTCTAAATTATTAAAATTTGGAATTCTATTAAATAAAATGAATCTAGATTAAGATTAATAAATTTCTAAATTATTAAAATTTGGAAGTTTATAAAAATTAAATGATCCTCGATAAGTTAATAAATTTCTAAATTATTAAAATTTGGAAGTTTATTAAAATTAAACGATCCTGGACTGGGGTATGACTTTTGAAGCCAATAATTAATCAATTTAATACCCCTATTTTGATTTTCAAATAAAATCCAAGTGGGGTATGACTTTTGAAGCCAATAATTAATCAATTTAATACCCCTATCTTGAAAAAAGATAAGTTAATAAATTTCTAAATTATTAAAATTTGGAAGTTTATTGAAATTAAATGATCTAGATAAGTTAATACATTTTAATTATTAAAATTTGGAAGCTTATTAAAATTAAAATGAACCTAGGACTTAGGGGTATGACTTTTGAAGTCAATAATTAATCAATTTAATACCACTATTTTTATTTTCAAATAAAATTCTAATCATGAATCATGACCACCTAAAGTTTAACCTTTTTAGACACTCACCTAGGTCTTAAGGGCTTAGTAGTGACTTAGGCTAAATCAAGTTTCATTTAAACAAGGATTTCACTCACCTAGGTCTTAAGGGCTTAGTAGTGACTTAGGCTAAATCAAGTTTCATTTAAATAATCTAGGTCTTAAGGGCTTAATAGTGACTTAGGCTAAATCAAGTTTCATTTAAATGAGGATTAGGAAAACAAACTCAATTAAAATTAGAACATCTTTCAAACATTACAAGTCCAATTAGGACCAAAATTTGGTTAAGTGCTCCAATAACACTAACTTGCCTCTTTAAGAGACTTCACCAATATAATTTTCAAAATTAAGTTACAGATGATAATTATCTCACTCTTAGGGATAATTGAGACATCAAGGTTCACTGAGCACTAAGGGTATTTACAGGATGAATTATTAAGCAACATAATAAGTTTAAAAGAATTTGGGATTTTCCACCAAGCAGCGAGAGAATAGCACGAATCTGCTTCTTTCTCTAGATCTGTTGGATACCTCAGAGATCTACTAAATTTAATATGTTTTGCTTAACAAATATCATCCTGAATCAAATTAATAAGGACCCACCAAGGTATGACCTAGGGTTAGGTAATTCGTCAAAATTTTACTTCCCTGTTTCATATAAACTGCCTTAACATGCATTTTAAGTATCAGGTGGTGGAACGAGAAGACTCACCAGGTATGCTTTTACAATTTTCAGCATTGTCTTTCTTGTACTTTTGTGCTTATACAAATTTGCATGCTAAACAATGATGTAACCCTGCACAAAAACTAAAACTATCAGGATAGCCACAAAACCAAAACCAAAACTAAAATTTAAATCAACCAAGATAAAATTCACCCCCACAACATTCAAAATATAAAACAACTCAAAATTTAATCACAAACATCACAAAAAACTATAACTTCAACTAAATTAAGACGTCTCTATTGGATGATCGGGAATTCCTCGGAGGAGGTAACCTACGGTTGCTAACGAGGCTTCCCACTATCTAAATGAAATTATGGAACTCATTGAGTTGAGTTTAATAAATTCATTTGGACTAAGTGAGTCCAATAGAAAGTAGTGGTGTCGGAATGAGGGAATCGTAGGATTCTAACCGGTGTCGCTTTAATCAACTTTAATATGCCCCCATAAAATTTAAAGAACTTCATTCATAGGGCCACCTGATTTAACATCATAACTTGACACACTAGAGAACTCAAACTTGTCGCAGCAAGGAGCTTGGAGCTAGCTTGGTGGGCAGCACGACCATCTTCAACAACAAAACCTGTCTTCTCCAGCTAAACTAATCTTCCTTCCCTAGACTTAAACAACAAAGCCATAGGACTTCAAGGTTGCTTGCTTGTGCAACATAAACCCTCACCTTATCTTTAGGCCTTTGCATAGCCCAACTATAGAATATAAACCCTAACTCGTCTTAGGATTCCGAGGTTGTCGTTTGTCGCGACCTAAACCCTCACATTTTCTAGGCTATTTGTGTGATAGTTTCACACGAACATAAGCCCTAACTAATATAAATTGGCAGGATGAAACACTTAAATATTTCTCCTCAAAACTGAAGCCAAACCATAGGATAGCTTGGGAAGTCACCGAGGTTCTCCTCTGGATCCATGACATCCCCGAACTCTTCCTCCTTTGGACTCTGCAACAAAATGTTCCAAATTTGAACCAATCCCCTTTCACACCTGTACGTCCGATTTCATTGAAAAGACTACCCTTTGAAATTCTTTGAAGATAATATTTCTTGATTTTTATCGAGAGTCTTCTTAGGTGACTACCCTTTGAAACTCCTTGAAGATAATATTTCCTGATTTTTATCGAGAGTCTTCTTAGGTGAATATAAAATGTTCCAAATTTGAACCAATCCCCTTTCACACCTCTACGTTCGATTTTGTTGAAGAGTCCTACTCTTTGAAACTCCTTGAAGATAATATTTCCTGATTTTTATCGAGAGTCTTCTTAGGTGACTTTAGATTGAACCAATCCCCTTTCACACCTCTACGTCCGATCTCATTGAAAAGTCCTACCCTTTGAAATTTTTATTCTACAATAAAAATGTTCCAAATTTGAACTAGTCCCCTTTCACACATCTACGTCCGATTTCGTTGAAGAGTCCTACCCTTTGAAATTCTCTTTCACACCTCTACATCTGATCTCATTGAAAAGTCCTCCCCTTTGAAACTCCTTGAAGATAATATTCACACCTCTACGTCTGATTTCGTTAAAGAGTCCTACCCTTTGAAATTCCTTGAAGATAATCTTTCCACCTCTACGTCCGATTTTGTTGAAGAGTCTTACCCTTTGAAATTCCTTGAAGATAATATTTCTACTCTACGTCCGATTTCGTTGAAGAGTCCTACCCTTTGAAATTCCTTGAAGATAATATTTCTCATTTTATCGAGAGTTTTCTTAGGTGACTTTGGTCATTTAAGATGTAATTAACTATAGGGGCTTACCCTTATCGAGAGTCTTCTTAGGTGACTTTGGTCATTTAAGATGTAATTAACTATAGGGGCTTGCTCTTATAGGAAGCATGTCTGAACCCAGCTTAATATAAACCCTATTTAATCCTTTATATTAAATAGGGAAACTTTTCGGCAAATACGAAGGTTTCACAGACCAAACGGATGTCATATATTCCTTAGTTTACTTGATCTAGTCTCATCCTCAAGTCTAGTGTTTATTCTTCGAGATAGATACAGGATTTGAGGTATAGTTCTCTTTCATTTAAATTATAAAAAATATGGGGTCAGCTTAATTTCATATATATTTTTTTAATTAAATATATATGTAAATTAAAACATCCTTCCGAAGCGGGTGACGGGATTTCGACTCTGGTGACTGACAGCATCTTACGAGCAACTCTCCAACCAAAAACAACGCCTACAGTGGGGCCTCTGGTGCTTAGGCGCGACCTTCTCTGTTTAAGCGGTGCTTAAGCGCCGGATCTAGGACTTAGGCGCCAAAACACTTTTGCAAATTTTTCACCTATTTGCTCTAATTTGATCATTTTTCACTCCTTTAAGCATTTTTCACATTTTTACCTGTACCTGGAAGAAAAGCACAAAAATATCTTCCATTAAAGCGCAATATCTCAAAAAATAGGTATAAAAATGTGTCTAAAAGTACTATATATTTTAGGCATATCAGTAGCCTACAAAGAATATAATAGCTCTTCACTATGATCGATGCGAACAACTACGATCTATGTAATCCACAGCTCATGAAGCTCCAAAATCCGATCTCTTTGGTCTATAGATGATAGCTATCTCTTTAAAGCATATTTCCCTAATATTTTCAACTCCCTACAAAGCATATCAACCTATAACCCATAGTTCAACGTTGTAAACAAAGTTTATTCTACGATAGCTTTCCAAAGTTTTATGGTTCACAACATATTTTAACAAGTCACTTGGAGAGAATGAAAAATAAATTTAGTTATTATGGTTAATCATCATCATTTAAAAATAAATAAATTTCATAACACTTAGCATTTAATTCATCCTACCTAATCATCACAATAAGGAAATAAAGGTTTACCCAAGAAGCATGCCGATTTAACCAGACAAATACATTGAACACAAGAGAAATACACTAAGGACCCGTTCAGGGTAGCTTATAAGTGCGGGCGGTGTTTTGAAAACCCCGCCTCACCTTTTAAAAAACACATTCGGTAGCTTATCCGAAAATGCGGTTGGGTTCCTATACTAAACGCAGGACCCTGCAAGCCACCCATGGGCAGTGTTTCAAGATAAGTTATTTATTTAGATAAGAACAAGCTGCCCTAAACGTACCCTAAATCTTTGTTGCAATTGAACAAAATAAAGAAATAATTAAAGTTTTTTAGTTATTTTTCCTTTACAATGACCAATATTGACTCCAAACGGCACTCCTGATTTCCTCACTCTTGTCCGGTAGAATAACACTCCCTCAGCACTTAGAAGAAGAACTATTGCTCTCTAAAGCCACATAAAACCTCTAAGTAACTAGCCAACTTCAATCATCCTGCACTAGAATAAGAAACTCTAAACAATACTCACTAAGTACTCCCAAGAGTATCAATCATTCAAATATGCATTCCCATGCTATATATAAACATGTTACAATAGCTTTGACAACCCACCATCATCCCTATAGGATCCTTCACACATTACCCTATGTTTAGAATCACAAACTACACCAACTGCTTCAGGTCGTTTCTTGTTCTTAGGCACCTAAGGGTCTGAAACCTAGGCATCAGGCTCTATATATGCAATGGAATGAACATACACCTAAGCACCCAAGGGTTCACTCCCAGGCACTGGTATCATGGCTCCTAGGTGCTCAATGGTTGGCGCTTAAGAGCTAACCACTGGGGGTTTGGAAGGCAGGGACTGGGGCCTAGGTGCCCAAGGGTCTGGTGCCTAGGCGCCAGTGCCACTTTTCACCATTCAGCTCCAAGTCTCCTCTTAGTTTCCTCGCATCAATTAAATGTTACATCTACAAGCTAAACACAAAAAAACTTTCTTAAATTTCAATATCATCAATAGAAATGTATAAAAATAATCCTAATTTCTGGTTAACTTTTTCATGCATCAAAGAACCATCTACATCACTCAGCAGGCTAAGGCCTTCATAGTAATTGAGTATGGCCTTTACAACCTGATACAACTTTTGTTGTTGAACTTTCGTTGTACATATATATTGTAATTCTTTTTTCCCTATTCATAATTACATAGTGAATTACTTAGACTGAGGCAAGCTGCATGTTTTTTCCCCTCTCTAGGGTTTTCCATTTATAAATTGTGATGTCTCCCTATGCTAATTCTACTTTTTCTATCTATTTGTTGGATTCTCATGCAATGCTAAAACACAAGTTTATTAATCTACCACAACAAGTCTTCCAACATTGAACATAAATATGTTCGCATGGGAGAAGTTGTTGCTTGGATAATAAATGAATATCATGATATGACAAAAAATTCAATTGATCAAGCTTTACTCCTAATGAATTTTATATGTAAAAATTTTCAAATTCAAGTTCAAGATCAAGCAAGTTTTATGAAAAAAAAAAGGTGTTCCAATACAAATCTAAGTTAGTCCTAAGTAAGGTTGTTTTGATTAAAAAATTTGAGAATTTAATTGTAGGGCTAAAATATCTCCAAATCTTGCATAGTTCAATTGACCATCTCAATTAAAAAAATCCAATGAGCAGAAGGTTACTCATATTTGAATCCATTAATATACTTAAATACAGCAATAATTATCCTTAACTAAGAAAATCAACAAGAACTTTCTGACATAGTGCTTTGAATGTTTGACCATATTTACTTGAAATATCATTTTAAAATACTATAAACATACGCACACTCTCAACATGAAAGAGATCTGAAATTTACTTCGTAGTGTTATTAGAGAGCTGAAAATCTGTTATGCTCTATTTAGCATCAAATATCAAAAGGCTTTCATTATCCAACGTCATTGCTTGACTATTGTCTTATTTTTACTACCAGTCAATTTCCAACGACATATGAACGCCAACATACAATCATTATCATCATAATGTCATCATTTAATCTTGGTCATCAAGTTTTTGTCTTCCATACACCTTCATCGCATTATGTTATTTCAACCGTTAATGCACACTCGCATAGTCTATCAACCAGAATCTGTTATTGCCTGATCATAATCATTTTATCGTCATCGTGTGACCACCATTATTCAAACATTATCACTCAATTGTCCTCCTCACCTCCACTGTTTCCACTATAGCAATGAATAAAAATTAAATTATAGTAAAATGTTTTATTTCGTAATTCCAACTTCTCCAACATAAGGAAAAACATACCATTATAGATTTAACCAACATAATAGATCATTTTTTTTCTTTTTGTGATAAGCTTTATGGCTTTTCCTTTCTGAATTTTTCACGCAAAAACCCAATATCTTCATTGCAACGCTTTTCCTGTGTAAACTGGATGTTAATACGTAGCTACATAATTTCTACAATGCAACAATTATAGTGAGTTAGACATCAAATCTCAGAAAATAAATTATTTACTATTTGATTTAAAGAATGTCGAATTTCATACATAAAGTTCATAACTCTCAAATTAAGAACAAAGGAGTGGGGTTGAAACTAAGTCAAGTCGAATCATTAGTTGGTTTGATTTAAGTTAATAAATGACTTATAAACTGGTCTTGATGAGTTAGCGAGGTATACAAAAAGTAATCTTATTAGACTCAACATTTTTTAAAAAATTTTAATACATATAAAAATACTCAAATATATATTAAATTTGAATAATTTAAATATAATTTTTTTAAAAAAAATTATATTTAATTATTGTTCTTTTCTCTAACAAGTAATTTCTTATTATTTCTTCCCAAATATTTTTATTCTCTTTTATCATTTTATGAACGAATCATTTTCTCAATTTCATAATTAATGAGTTGAATTATGTGTCAGCTTATACTCATAGAATTCAGCTTGAGCTCAAGCTTGTATGTAATTGATCAACCTCTAGTTTAGCTTGAAAAATTTATGCCTCCGGGTGGATGCATATTGCTTCAAATATAATTGTTTACACAATTCGAATTAAAACATTGATGGTAGGAATTCATCATGTAACAAAAGAAATATAAACAACATCACAGTGATCCTTAATTTATTATAGCAATCAAACAATTCAATTTTAAAATTTTAGGCAAATCATGTAAATGTTAAAAAAAAAACAATAAACATTTATATAAAAGTATCAAGTAGAGTAAAATGATGAAACTTAAAGTAAATAAAAAATTATCATTACAAAGAAGGCCATGCTATACCTAGTTCAACTAAAACAAGCAAAAGCTCATAAAGGGACAAAATATTAGAACACTTGATTCACTATGAGGGAAGACATATAAATGTGCATAAATTTGGTAAAGAATATGATAATTTAAGTTTAGTCTCACATTAAACAGTTTAAAAATATATCTATAAAATGACTACATCTCAAAAATAAGCTTAAGCCTTTTCATTGAATAAAATTTTGGCCGCTAATGAGTCAAAAACGATCTGGATCCCCCATAGTTTACTCCCTAAATAAATTGTACTAGTCTACAAGTTTGATTGAAATCAAGTTGTCCATGCAATTAATAGCATTTATCATTCTTTCATAGATTATAATGTAATTGAGAGATTCCAAATCAGGAATTTTTGTATTCTCTCCATACTGCTTTAAATACATTTTGTTCGTAAACCTTAATAAGCTCTCAATTGAGAAAGTGATGGTCGGCATGAGTACCCTGACTTGAATGTAAGATTATTAAGATATTCAAGACTTCAAATTTAGCCTGATATTTGATTGTTAGAAAATAAGTCAGTATAAGAACATAAAGTCATTAAACTGCACCGCATAATTTATGCTTTTTGATTTGAATATGAGTTTTAACTATAATGATATAAAACCAAACTATGGTCCAATTTACTCCCGAACATGGGCATTCGGAGAAACAGTATTCCCCTAGCCAAGTACACCAATCTCATCAAAATAGAAAGGTCTCAAATTTCTCATTCTGAATTAGAATAGGGAGATTTACATACATACCACTCAATTCTTAATGTATTTACCTATCTAACACCCCAACTTCAATTTTTACATATATGCCACCTTATGCATGAAAACAGGTGTTTTAACTTTTTTTTAATTTAAAAGTGGTGTTTTTCATATGATATGAAAGATTTCGGTACAATAAATGTAAAAGGTAAAATTTATTGGGTGGTATATATGTAAATGCCCCATTAGTATGAAGCTCTTTTAAGGTTGAGGTGACATGTAAATACATAGAAATTGAATCATATGTATGTAAATTTTTCTTTAAAATCCCTAGATATTATGAAGCTCTTATTTCAAATCTATGCATACAATAACATTATTAAATAAAACCAAAAAAAAAAAAAATAAATAAAAACCTAAAACCATCCACATTTCCAATGCCATGGTCCACTCCTGCTTCATGCCATTGCCCAGCTACTCTAACAATGTCAAGTTGTTACAAATATACATCAAATCATTAAGCTCTTTTAAGATTGCATTGATTTACTTTAAAGCAGAAATTGTTTCAAGCTTTGAGAATAGATAGTGGCGGTTCAATCTCATATCCAACAAACACATAAAAACGTTCGGAGCTCACATAAAGTGGAACAGCTATAAATGCGCTACAGTTATGCCAGGGATCTTAGTGGGTGAACCTGGCCGGGTGTGCAGTACACATATTGATGCAGAAGTTCATGAAATGTCAGAAGACATAAAGGCAGGAATAATGATTTCCTCATTTTGATATTTTCGTCTACGTTTGCTGAAATAAATGAATTTCTTCTTCATTTGATAGAGATGGGAACAAAAGAAAAAGTTTTTGGCACATGCAGGGAGTCCAAATCAAAAGCTGCAACCTCAAGGTTCTGTCAACACCAGTCTTCAAAATTTCCAGAGAGTTGAATAAAGAAAAAGGGAAGATAAAAAATGAATGCATGTTATTACAAATCTATCAGATGGCACGCTTCAATAAGTGCAGTCACAGTTTTTGAAGATTATAATTTACTGCGTGAGGCGTCGGACTATGAGCATGGCTAAAAGCTACTAAAAGTCATGTTACATTTTCTGCATCCAACTTACAATAAGTGCTGCTTCCGTGCCTTCAATCAAAAGAGCATTAAAGAGCACCATAGTATTTTGAGGAGATTCAGGTTTCTCAAACCTTAACAGGAAAAAGAAACCACGTCAAATAACAGAAACAAAAAAGATTGCATCTTGCAACAAATCAAAATTTGAAAATTGTTTATAGTTTATCTGCAAATCATGGAAGATCTATTGCTAAAAGATAAATACATAGCAGTAAAAAATATCAAATGTAATGAGAAATGATCTCTTATCTAGAAAAATTATGCGGTTTAAAAAAAGTGTGCAAGGGAAAAGTACTGGAAATATGAAAACCGGTACAGAAAAGGCATTATAGTAGGACAAAACAATTGCATTCAGGTCATCAATTATGTCAAAAACACAATGAAGTCATGCAACATGATAATGTTGTGCAAAATAATGCAAAAAATAAAACCACTCAATTAATAAACAATCAAATACTAAGCAAATTAAGTGATTCGGCATAAATCCGCCTACTTCTACATGGAGAGTATATTCCACCATCAACGGTTGTGGAAAAAGATAAATGACGACTGAAATATGATTATAACTCCAAATACAAAATTCAATCATATTACTTCCTTATAAATAAGAGAAAAATAGGGCATACTAAAAAAAAAAGAAAATGACCTATTTACCCTCTTTTACAAACATGGACCTTTTACAATAATCTTCACTTTATCTCTCACTTCCAGGTAAGTGGAAGATGACGAAAATGACTTCTAACATAAGGACAACGGCACCGAGATGGTTGTCTGTGTAGCCCCCTCTTGTAGGGATTGAGCCTCGTGTAGTTCATCAAGATCCCTCAGTGGTTGAACTTCTATACTAGTTTAACATTTGTTAGCATGTCAAATTGGATTCTCCTTAATATTTATTTTCTATAACAAAATATTTATGTAACCATTGATGTTTCAAATATAATAATACCTCTCATCAATATGTTTGGTATAGGCAAGATGAAGTAGATTCATTACTAAGAATACTACACTCTAGCTATCACAGAATATCATCATAGACTCTAGATCAACTCCAAAGTCATCTGATAGAACTTGCATCCGTATTGCTTCTTTTGTCGACTCTGTGATTGTCATATGCTCAGCCTTCATGGTTGACCAAATAACAATACCCTGAAGAACTGATCTCTTACTAACTAGATCTCCCACTAATGTGAATAAATAGTCAGTCATAGATTTAAGCGTATTCAGATCACTTGCATAGTCTGAATTAGCGTAGCTTACACATAAATCAGTATAGATGAATGCTTTTCAAATACAAAACTAATATCAATTGTACCTTTTAGATACACAAAATACTCTTCATTCTCTGCCACTGAATTAGTCGTTGATCATATATGAACTTGTTCACAAAATCAATCACTTGTGCATTGTTTGGTGCAGTAAAAATCATGACATGCATCAAACTACTCACTGCAGCAGCATAAAAATTGGTCATTTATCTTTCCTTCTAGTCAACTTTAGGACACTGATCTGAACTCAGATGAAGGTGAGACGCAAAGAAGACTTACTATCATACTCGAGTCATTTACCCAAACTTCTTTATTATCTTTTGAACAAATGCTTCCTATGACTATCAAACATTTCCAGCTACTTTGTCTAAGATAATCTAATCTTTTAGAATTTTGTGAGCTTCACCCAATCCTTTCATCTCAAAATACTTGGATGGTTGTTTATTCATTTTATCATCCTTAGTCTAACTAGGAGATACAATCAATAAATTATCAAGGTATAGTAGTAAGCAGAAGAATATTACCCATTGACCAGCTTCTTAAAATTAGTACAGTAATCATATTGACTCTTCTTGTACTCATGTCTCATCATGACTTGATCAAGCTTCTTATAAGACATCCATGGCGACTTCTTCAACTATAGTAAGGACTTATTCAATGTATAAATCAAGTTGTTTGAGTTTCCATATTTAGGTGATTGCAACATATAGATTTTATATAATTCATTATATAAAAATAGTTTTCATAGAAAACTGTCAAATTGTACTCTATTACAAGTTCTAATATAACATAGATATAGGGATGGTTGACCAATGGGTAGAACACCTCATAATAAATATTTTGTACCCATTCATGATCTTTGAAGATTGTATTTCTCCTTATAGGAAACTCACTTTTCATCTCCTTCAACTTTAAATAATTTTTCTTACAAAGGCCAGTCTCTAAATAGAAAACACAATGTTTTTTTCCGAAAATTGCACCCATGTGTCTTGACCTCCTTTTGAGAAGTATCACTACCGCTACCATTTTTTCCCCATTTCTTCTTCCTAGATATGGCACAATGGAGTGTAAATGCCTCAACTAAATTCCTTTTTGTGGACTCCTTATTCCTTCGACAAAACTCATGATTTAATAACATTGCTACCACCTCATTATAATTCAGTAAATCCTTCCTATGAATGTGACAGCGTGAGTTTTCATGCTTAACCAAGAAAAATTTTAATAAAAGAAGTGTCTTGCCTATATCTACAGCCTCCTTACCCAAATTTAACAGATGTGTCAAAAGATTTGAAAAATTATATAGGAGCTCACAACTAGTAACCCTACGTCTCATTTGAAATTTGTAGAGCTGACACTTCATATGGAGACGATTTCACATGCTTCATGACATATTTGTTCTCTAACATCCTCCACAATTTTTTTGCAGAAGTCTACATTGTCATCCCATATTTGAACTCTTGAGAAAAGAAATCTCGAATCAAGCCACAAGTACTATATTTTATCTTTAACTAATCTTTTTCTAACATCTCCCTAGGAAATTCATCACAATCAGAAACATCCTTCAGATTCAAAAAGAACATAACACATCCATTACCTCACATTGTCACTTACCAAAATTTTATGTCATCAAAGTGTTACCATTTGATCAATTAGCATGTGTGGTGGATGTTTAAGTGCCTAACATATTATATTATCAATGACTCCACCAAATCTCGTATTATAACTTCTTCCAATCTCTTTGTCTTGTGTTTGCGACGTCATCAAAATCGCAACAAACTGTTGGCAGCATCACATCAATATGGTTGTATTGCCAAAGGTTGCTGAACACAATGCATAAAACAAAATCATTTAACAAAATAAATAAATAAATAAATAAAATACGGTGCGATTTACGCGGTTGAGACAAATCCTGCTACGTTCACAATGGCAGGTTATTCCACTATTAATAGGTGTGGAGAAAAAAACGATCAAATTAGGGTTACAATTCCACATATTAAAATTAGATATAATCCCCCGAAAAAATAAGAGATGATTATAGTATACTAATAAGAAATTAGAAAATGCTCTATGTACCAAATTTTATAAATAATCCTATAATACAACCGATAAAAATTATAGGAGAACAAAGAAAGGAGGCCATATATCACAAAATTTAAGGAGATTTATAATCAAATTATGTTATCAGCTAGCAAGAATATTCATCACCTCCGGCCATGTTAGAGCACCTGTAAGGTTTTAAATATGTCAAAGAACGATGTTTAAAAGATACTTTTGTAATGGTTTCTTTTCCACTAATCAGTAGCAACCTAATACTGTGAAGTGGCTTTTGGAGAATCCAGTTATTTGTCAAGTGGTGGAATCTCCGCCAACTGCAGAAAATAATGGAAGAAAATAAAGTTGATCTCACGAAAAGCCAAGACATGCAAGACATATGAAAGTTTTACTTCCGGACACGTTGCACTTTTTCTCATAAAAGCAAGTAATTAACTCTTGTTGAAGTCTGAGAACGTACACTTACTTTTTCTTATAAAAGCATGTAATTAAGTCTTGTTGAAGTCTGAGAAGTTACAGTTATTTCAAACGTGCTAAACCTCCAATCATAAGTCAGCGTACTAAAATTTAGTGTTAGTCCAATCAGTACCGTTTGGTTGCACACCCATAAATTTGAAGTAATCATGTGCATGTTTACTTAAATATTTAGCATGAGTATTGGTTTTTAATGTAAAGTAATATTACAGTACATAATTCAAATTAAATAAAGAATATTAATAATAAATGTTGAAAAACATATTTAAATATAGTGAAATCAAATTTAGTGCAATATAAAAGGAATTATCAACCATAGAAAATTTTATTAAAATAAAAACTGAATGATAAGTGAACTTTATCAAATTCAAAAAAAAAAAAAATTGTAGCTCTTTTCGTGACAATGATAAATAAATATAATGATATATGATGAAAAGAAGAATTAAGATATGAGAGAATTTAAAATTAATTGTAGCAACTGTCATCCTTGACTTCTCTTATTGTTATAATTATATCTCTTTGAATTCTATCACAAAAATAACAGTTCATTGAATAAGTTTATTTTTTAAATAATATAAAAAACTAAATAAATGAAAATTCAAATAAATTAGAATTCAAAAAAATAATAGATTTTAAAAAAATATTTTAACTAGTAATAATATAAATAATTAAATAATATTTTTTTATTAGATGTTGTATGATGTTTGATTGAAGAAATGAAATCAAATTAAAGTTAAAAACGAGTATTCAATGTGAGAGAAGTCATAAGTCACTTTTAAAATAGGAGTAAGTCTATCTTCTCATATTTTCAAGATCTAACTAATAAAATTTTGTCAAATAAAATATTAATAATTAATTAAATTATTTCTCAACAATTACATAAATGATACAGTATCAAATTTTGATAGGCTAAAATTTAAAAAAAATCAAGGATCTTGAAGGAATAAGTACTCTTTAATTAATAATTAGAAGTACAATTCATTAATTCATATATTTTGTTGGTTAGATATTGGATGACTATAATTATATTCATAAAATTAAATTAAACTAAAGTATGAGGTTTCAATATGAGGAAAATCACAAAATTTTATAATTGTAGTAAGATTTGTTAAATGCTTCATGTATAGATTATCCACACACAAAAAATAGAAATAAGAAAAAAAATCTCTAAACATTCCAATTTTATTTTATAAAGAAATTAAAATTTCAAAATAGAAAGAGCTATATATTAGCTTTCTTAACACTTGGAATATAAAATTCAATCTTACAAGACATGTCACGCTGCCACTGACAAAAGGAAATCTAACTAAACAACTATTTTGTCACTAATGACGAGTCTTATTTCTGACACCAATTCTATAAACATTCGGTTGAAAAATTAAAAGCATAAAAAAAAGACGAAGTTCAAAGATTTGGATTGATGATTTTTGAAAAAAGTAATAACTTTGAATAAAAAAATATATTTCAGATTTACCAACATAGGAGAGCATGGAAGTGTTTAATTAAACAAAGAATTTAAAAATTTTAACATGTTCAAGAAATGCAAGTATAACTCTTCTTTAATGGTAAAATAAGTGGAGTAAAAAATAGTTATCTGTAGATTATTAAATTATTAAAATTATATCCAGCCAAAATGATGCAGAAAACTAGTTATTGAAACCAAATCGTTATGGAATAGAGCATTGGAAGGATGTCAATAATATGATTATCATATATTTGCATCAAGCCAATGCAACTTTCTTAGCTCTTACTCATGTTTTTGCACCTACTTTCTCTTGGTCGCTCATGTTCCATGCCTTTTCACAGTTGGTAATATGAAAAGCAACTACTTTGAGGAGATAATCAATACTGGTCCATTCATCATAATCAAAGATACCACCTCATTAGAGAGCTCTACCTTTCTCATTATAGACCGCAAGTTTAATATGCAAAGCATTACATAAAAAGCTCGATCAATATTAGTATTTTTCATTTAGGAAAGATAATGAACATTACCATATATGAGTTGGCTCATTCACCAAATAAAAAAAAAATAAAAACCAAAATTATCAACATTAAAGGTGGAAAATAGTATGATTATTTTATGACTAATAAATTTCATGACAAATATTGTTTGGAAAAATGTTATGCACTACAAAACTGCCAAAGAAATTCTGAATGCAATAAAAGAGACTACTCCAATGTTAGCATTATTTCAAACATATCTAGAGTCCAGAGAATTTATCATGACCTATGACGTGATGATTCTGACACAAGACATATCTACTGCTTATCTCATATTAACAACTTGTCATCATTGAGAAAATAGCATAGAGGTTCATAAAAATAAGCAAAAAAACCAAAAGATAGTTGAACAGGAATAAGTTCACAATTTAAGAATTGACGTAAGAAAAAATTTAGATGAATTCCATGTGAGAAATTAAGCATAAAGGATCTTTCCCAACATTTGTGAGGCCTTCTTGAGGCCAATTGAATCAAATTCAGCAATGGGAGTGATAAACGCGAAACGACAGCCACAATTAAATGTGATTATTTCTGCAAAAAAAATGTATCATAATTGTTGATAAACTGCATAATCATGAAATTAAAGGCAAACNCCTCAACACCGTTCTGAGTATTGATTTCATTTGTTGCATCACCTACATATAAAATCAAAGCCTTGGAATGGTTCTCAGTCAAGTTTTCAAGCAATTATTTCTTGTGTTTGCTCCGTCACTTAAAAGTGCTTTCACACAATCCTTATTGTTTTGATTATTTAGTTTTTTTTCAGTTTGTTGGTTCCATGACATGTATGATCCTTGATTCATTTTTTTGCATAAAGCTATTCTTAATATGTTTTTATTCAGAGTAGTTACACGACTCTGCTATTGAATCATGTCTAAAGTGGTTGACGGGGGCCAGTCCGCAATGTGGGACAAAAGCGTTACAAATATTTTTTGTGATTTGTGTATTAAAGAAATAGAGCTGANGTCTCTACGCTCCTCTCTGCTGTCGTAGATCTCCGCACCTCGCCCCGCAGCCCTCGATCTCTACCGCACCTCAAGTATGTTGTCGATCGCCGCTCTCATTTTATGGAAATTCCGCTACAGCTACATCTAAAGCCTTTTTGTTTCATCNCGCAGCGATTAAAATAGGAGTCCTTCCATTCGGTCCTTCGACGCTCCCAACCTCCCGCGTTCAGCGTTCGGCGTGGGATTATTACCCCGCAGCCCTCGTCCTCCCCGAAGTCTCCGGAAGCAGATCGCAGATCTCCGCACCTCGCCCCGTTCCGCTGTCGTAGATATCCGCACCTCGCCCCGCAGCCCTCANTCGCCCCGTTCCGCTGTCGTAGATATCCGCACCTCGCCCCGCAGCCCTCGATCTCTACCGCACCTCGGGTATGTCGTAGATCTCANATGCCCGTCCCGTTCCGCAGCTCGCTCCGCTGTCGTCGATCGCCGCTGTCGTTGTCGCCCGCAGATCGCAGCTTATTCTTGACGCTCCTCTCTACGCTCCTCTCTACCGTTCCGCTGTCGTAGATCTCCGCACCTCGCCCCGCAGCCCTCGATCTCTACCGCACCTCAGGTATGTCGTCGATCGCCGCTCTCATTTTATGGAAATCCAGNTCAGCACCTCGCCCCGTTCCGCTGTCGATCTCGTCTCTACGCTCCTCTCTGCTGTCGTAGATCTCCGCACCTTGCCCCGCAGCCCTCGATCANGTCTCTACGCTCCTCTCTACCGTTCCGCTGTCGTAGATCTCCGCACCTCGCCCCGCAGCCCTCGATCTCTACTGCACCTCAGGTATGTCGTCGATCGCCGCTCTCGTTTTATGGAAATCCAACTACAACTACATCTAAAGCCTTTTTGTTTCATATCTGATCGTCGATCGCCACAGATCGGATCGAAGTCCTGCTATCTAAATTTTTTAAAGCTCTGGTAGAATGATTTGTTTTGTATTTAAATGCCTAAACTTTCATATCTGAAACAAAATTAGTATATTTTAGCAAAATATTTCGAGTTAAATAAAGCCTGAAAAATATTGTAAAGATAAATACACGTATCATAGCTATGATAAGATTATTTTGTTGCCACTACTTTCTTCAATAAAGGTCTTAGGTGAGAGTTTAAGAATTAACAAAATGTAATACATTAAAAATACTATGTGACACTTCAACAAGATCTTTGAATGTTCAAGCATGTTACAAATATTCTGATATGGTCATCGCATTTGTTTTGATTCCTAAGGAATGCTAATTAGCATTTCATTCAAAGCTTCTAGAAGATGTATAAATGCATGAACCAAGCATGGTTGAAGCTAATCAAATTAAATAAATGATAACTCAAGAACATTCTTTGGAAAATGCAATAGAAGCAAAATATAACTTACAGTTATAATATCTAATTCAGATATTCTTGGATCTGAATTTGCACCTAAATTAGATCATATTCATGAACTTGAAAATATTGCTTAATCAAGAACCGGAAGTAAAGTTTAAAAGTAAAATTAAGGGATCCTATTTGAACATGAATTCACAATAAAAATGGAAATTATGTTTGTTTGTGAAATGACAATCATATCAATTGTAGCTGATGAATCAAATGAGCTATTTGAAAGTGCAATTCTTAATTAATTTATTTAAATAAGTTGGGTTTGTTTTTTGTCAAAGAAATTGTCCATCCATATAAGCATATCATAACTATGTAATCTAGTTTCTATACATTTATTTATCATCTTATTGTTTAAGAAAGTTATAGGTCATTAATAGTTGCGCCAGATGCATATTAGTCTTCTTGCATTTACATTACTTCATTTCATTTCCAAGATTTACATTATTTTATTGACATTTATAAAGATATTGATAAAATATTTGTATCATGTTTTGTTCTGATGGGTAAACGTGGTATATAGAGGTAAAAAAATTTGATAATTCATGGTTTAGAATCATAAGGCTTCCGTAAGGAATCTCATATGTACCTGGATGAAAAAAATAAGCCATTTAAAATCTCCAAGTCAATTTGAACTAACATCTACATATTAAAATTTTCAAAGGAATTTTAAAATTTTCAATGTACCTAAGTTCATCAATGTCCCTGAATGCATTTTTCTTAGTGCACCTGGAATTGTTTCATTAAGGTCACTATAAGAGCTAATTGAGTTTGATGTTAAGGATGAAAATGGTAATAGAATTGAGGAGTCGGAACTTATGAGTGAGTTGCTTAATAAAAATCAAAGCCTTGGAATGATTCTCAGTCAAGTTTTCAAGCAATTATTTCTTCTTGTGTTTGCTCCGTCACTTAAAAGTGCTTTCACACAATCCTTATTGTTCTGATTACTTAGTTTTTTTTTCAGTTTGTTGGTTCCACGACATGTATGATCCTTGATTCATTTTTTTGCATAAAGCTATTCTTAATATGTTTTTATTCAGAATAGTTACACGACTCTGCTGTTGAATCATGTCTAAAGTGGTTGACGGGGGCCAGTCCGCAATGTGGGACAAAGACGTTACAAAAAATTTTTGTGATTTGTGTATTAAAGAAATAGAGCTGGGTAACAAACCAACAACGTGTTTTAATAAGGAAGGGTGGCTAAACATTGGCAAGAGATTCAAAGAATTGACTGGTAGGGATTACGACCTCCTTAAATTTAAAAACAAATGGGACCAGCTGAAGAAGGAATGGAAAATATGGAAGGAGTTGAAGCGTGGATCTACCGGTCTGGGTTGGGATCCGATTAAAAGGACAATTGATGCTCCAGCTGAATGGTGGGCTGAAAAACTAGAGGTAATTTATATATAATTCATGAATTGTTAGCTTCGCAAATTATTTTATCTAATTATAATTTTCTAACTATCCCCTCTAAATGCTATTCCACAGGCGGTACCGGCAGCGAAGAAGTACAAACAGTGTGGAATAGAGCCGGAATTTGAAGCGAAATTGGACATAATGTTTAGATGGGTTGTCGCAACAGGAAAGTTTTCATACAACCCAACTGAAAGCGGTTTTACAGGGATACCAGATGAGATCACACGTGAGCCAGTGACACCCGATGAAGAAGTTCAAAACATTAACCAGAGGGATATGGGGGAGTCCAGTACAATTTTAAAGAGGCCAAGGATTGCTAAGAAAAATAAAGAGAAAGAACATGCTGTGAACACCTCCTTCGACCGTTTAATTGAAGCTTTTGCAGGNATATAAGATTTTCTTTTCGTGCAAATATTCAAACTAGTTAAAAAAATAACCGTTAAGACGGGATGCCTATAAATATCAGAATGCAGAATGCAGAATGCAGAGTGCAATTTGATTCTCTCGTTTCTATCTTCCTCACTCGCTGTTTCTCTCCACGACCTCACACAGTCCGCTCGAAGCTGCTTCTTCTCTGGGCGTTCCTCTCCGTCCAGCTCTCAGACGGCCTTCTGCGCGTCTCAAGCCAAAGGTAAGTTCCTACCTGCAAACCTCCAATCACTACACCTGCAATCATGTTTCAGCATATATAGGAGCTATTAGGTTCTTCATCAATGGCTCTTTTCTTACATACCCCTCAATTCCTGTATTTACTTATCTAAGATGGGCGTTCTTCTCCGTCCTGCTCTCAAATGTATGTGCTTTTTAATAAAAATTTTTAAATTTTAAAAAATAGTGGGACATATTTTTGTCCTTCAGTTAGTACTTGCTGCATACAAATTCAGTTATGTGAAAATGCGTAAGTGAAATATTTTTGAAATATGAAAATGCCTAAGTGAAATATTATAAGTGGCTTCTTCTATCTACAATATTTACCCTCTTACTTGTAGCTACTCTTTTAAATAACTTAGGTTATGAAATCTAAAGGAACCGTACTGTATGTGAACATAAAATTTATAGAAATTCTTTAATTTTTACCTTAAATAATTACATATTTACCACTCCATTTATATGTATCAACATATCATATCTAACATTTAAAAGTTCAACTTTTACATATATATCTCTTAACATATGCATGAATAGCTTTATTTGAGCTTCTA